>VDFB02193867.1:229236273-229257162 GCA_007258455.2 Sequoia sempervirens
ACTAGACTCCATTCTAGAAATTAAAAAAAATAAAAAAATTTCAATTAGTTTAGGGTAGCACGACCAAAATTCTATTTTTCAGGAAGTGTCCACTTAGAAAATTATTAAAAAATAAATATTCATTAAAAAATTATCAGAAAATCATGCATCAACTACATACTATTAACTAATTTCTCATCAGAGCGATTTTGAAAATACTAAAAAAAATTCACCGTGCGAGGGACGTACAAGAGTTGCTATGTTATGTTTTTCTGACAAAAACAACACCAATTTTTGTATGTCCCTCTTTTGAACGCCTTAATCTCAACCATTTTCAAAATAAATTAGTAGTTTAGAAAGTAGACTCAGAGCACTTCGATCCTTCTTTTTTTCCCATCTCAAAATTTTGAGTGTAACTATCCTCAATTTCACGTCCAAGGTTAGTATTTCCTGATTTTAGAAAAAAAGTGGCCACTTAAGCCCCCTTTTTGGGACCCATCTTTTTGCACTTACCCTAGGGAGAAATTCATCAAAGGAAGCAACGCCCAGTTTCTTAGGCACAAGAACAATAAAGGAGGAGTTTAATTCCTTCAAAATATTACCACTACCAAGAAATTCCTTAATAGCATCCACAACATCCTTGGCAATAATATCCGAAAAAGACTGAAAAAACAACGTAGGGAAACCATCATGCCTCGACGCCTTATTACCTTCAAAAGATTAAAAAACACTTCTAATCTCCTCCGCTAAAGGAATATGCACCAACTACCGGTTAATATCTTTAGAGATAACATGAGGGATATCCCTAAGAAAGATCCTCTCGACAATCCAAATCCAGCTCCCCTTCCATAGATAACAAGTTAGAAATGTAAGAAGACACAACTTGCTGCAAATCATTATCCTTCTCCATCACTTGATTGTTGTAATTAATAGCATTAATACGATTAAAAGCCCTATGTTCTAGAGTAGAGAGATGAAAAAACCATGTGTTTCTATCCCCACTTTTTAACCACATAATTCGAGATCTTTGCTTCCAAAATTCCTCCTCCTTAGCAACAATATTATGCAATCTAGAAAGGACATTCTCCTTCAAATCCAAAGCTTGATCATAACCAAACACTTGGATAGATTGCTGCAAAGCGAGAAGCTCCTAGTTAAAATCCTCTTTTTCCTAAAAAAGGTGCCCAAAAGAAGACCTATTCCATTTCCTAACATTGTTCTTCACATTGGCAAGCTTCTTAGCCACTATACATAGCTGAACCATCCACTTGAATGTTCCACCAATCTTGAACCAAATTTTTAAGATCAAGATGATAGGTCCACATATTTTCAAATATAAACAAATTTTTTTTCTTCCTTCCCAACAGATCCACTAATAAAGATAGAGGAAAGTGATCCGACCCCAGCCTGGTTAAGGCCGAAAGTGAGCAAGAAAAAGAGACAAGCCAATCAGGGGTGATAAGGGCATGATCAAGCTTAACTTGGATAATAGCATCACCCACTCACCAGTTAGACCAAGTGAAAGAGGCCCCTTTAAGATCCAAGTCAAGGAGAGCATTATCATTGATGAGGTTTATGAGATCATATCTACTATTATCCACAATCTGCGAACCTCCTAGCTTATCAACATCATGCAGGGACATATTGAAATCCCCCATAACCAATTGTTAACAATAGGATGCGATGAATTGAAGGAGCCAAGATTTTCCCAAAACTTTTTTCTAGCACTCTTACTATTAGGAGCATAGATATTCGAAAGGGTCCAAGAGAACTTATCCTGCATTTTAAAAAATGAAGTAGCCACATGATTACAGTTCTAGAACACCTCATTCCCCTAAACCAACTTAAGATTCCAAAAAGTAACAATCCATCCTGAGGCGCTAGTCATATCAAAGCAATGTATACCACAATCCTTAAAAAGCTTATGCTTAAGTTTAGATAATATATCCATATCCATTTTAGTTTCTTGAATTAGGACAATATCATGTCGACGATCTCTTACCAGGTTAGCAAGAAGATCATACTTATGAGGGTGATTTAACCCTCGCATATTCCAGGAGATGATCTTCATAAGAGCTTATGGGAGGTGCTATTGGAGCACATCTCCAACAAAGTTCTCTGAGTTCCATTAGCAATATCCATTCGACTCTCCTTATCCCTGGTAACATTTGAAGGAGGATGACCTCTACCTCTTGGCTTTGACCCGCAGTCTGACCTTAGCCTGTTTCTAGTAACAAATATTGGAGAAGGAGAGTGCTTCTTTCTATTTATACCTTTCACTAAAATGTAAGGATCATCCAAGTCTCAATAACCTTCATTTCAAAAAGTGAACAAATCTCCAACCCCTCAACCTTAGAACATTCATCATGTGGTGATTTAACAACCCCACTACCACGAGCCCCTAAAGGAGGGGAGCCCAAACCCTCATCCACAAACACCTTGTCATCACCTAAAGCTCCATACCTAATCTCTTCATAAGGCTCCATAGTATTGAGAATAGGGGACGATACAATAGCCTCACCTCCCAACTCTTGCACCACATTAAGCACTCAGATTCAACATGGCCCTCAAGAATCCCAATATTCTCATTCGCTACCATCTCCAATTCCATAGGTTTCTCACAGACCATGATAGCCTCTCCATTAGGATAAGACCTCCTTTCTCCATAGACTCCGAAGAAATCACTTCAAGAGCTTTTTCCTTTTCTTTCCACTGCTTAATTATCAACTTCTGCATTTTAAGAGGACATTTTTTTAGCCCAATGGCTATCTTTCTTGCAATGGAAAAAAGTGAAAGGAATTGATTCAAATTCCACCGCTTGCTCCCATACCCCAAACTTGGAGTTAATTTTCACCATAGAGGGTAGGTCTACAGACTATTCCACATTCACACAAAATCTGGCATAAACAAGACGTCATTTGATCAATCGATAACAAACACCCAAAAGTACTCGCTATCCCTTTGAACAATTCCTCATCCCAGAATTCAAGAGGGAGGCCTGGTAGTCTCACCCAGACCGGGGCCATCGAAAAGAGCATGAGTTAGGATTGAAGCCTAGTTCCCACATTTTCAGCATCAGAGAGGACTTCCCAATAAACTAGGGACCACCCGTTAGAGCCACCAATAAGTCATCTTCACAGTTGAATGTGAAGGAAAAAAATCCTTTGGCCATTGCAGCCACATCCACCTATCCCTTAGGTCTCTAATGATTCAAAGAAAACTTACGAACCAACTCAATATGAGGACGCGACCCAACAAATTTACCCAACAAAGATATGTCCATATTTGAAACACTTTTTTCAACAATGCAATCTGGGACATAGATAGAATATTCTCCAGTCTTCGCATTCACAACAAATGCCATAGGAGGAGAAGAGATTTTACCTTTGGGATTCAAACCAAAAAAATTAAACCATTTGAGAGATGAGTTTGAGAAGAAATCATCCCTTATCTTATCAACCCCAAGGTCCAAACCTTGAGAAGTCACACCCAAACTGTCAACTGACTAAATGGGCCTAGACTTTTCAGCACTGAGATTCCCCCTTTCAGAAAAGGACGCTAAAGAATGTGAAGGACAAGCAACCTTTAAAGCACCTTTCCCACTAGAATATTCATTTTCCACAATAGGGGACCTACTCCTCTTACCTGCAGCCAAGGAACCATCTGACATCACCTTCCCATCAACAAGCTGTCTTCCATTAACGCCTGTAGCACCACCAAAGTTTCTGAGCTTTTCAAAATTTGAAAATGCTCCATTGCCATTGCCACCACCTGAGGGGATATGTGAGGATCTTGAATTGTTTCAATAAAGCTCTAAAATGTTGCTCTTGAATGCTCCTAACAATAATTTCTCCACTAAATTTCACTTAATGTTTAAATGCAATAACTAATTACTTATAGGCATTATTTAATTTCTTGAAAAATAAATATCGATGGCCGATTTTGGACACTTGAATTTCAAATATTAAAGAGCCACAACTGACATATTTGAATTAGGAGGACACTCGTGCCCAAGGTGCGAGTGTCTTGGATCTATTTTCTAGGACATTTAGTGTCGGGGGCAAGGTCTAAAATAAGTTCAATTGTTTCTCACTTGCAATTCATTTGTAATTGTTAAAAATGGGTCATATAATGCATAATTTAGGAAATTAAATACTCAATTAGGTCCAATAATTTAAGGGAGGACAAAAATACAAGGTGAAATTGTCAAAGGTGACAATTTACGTTGGTACATTTAACCCCCACTTTAGTGAGAGTATGAACTTATGCTTAGACACGCTAAAGTAGAAAAATATTTCAAGAGGGGTCCAATTGTCCAAATGTTGAAGAGATAGGATGACTAAGGATCTAGGGGGAGTGCACAAGCCCCCAGAATCCAAGATCCCATGGTAAACCAACATAATCATAAAGGAACACACACATGTATGAAATGCAACAAGACAACATACACATACATGTTAGAAAGCATAAAGCATACACGATGAAAACACATGGAATGATGGAACATAAAGATGGTGACAAAATGAAAATAGACATGATGTAAACACAATGTAATTACAAAGAAGACACACAACAAAACAAAAAGGTTAGTACTAAAAGATTCAAGTCGGTAAGGCAAAGAGACCTCGGTCTTAAATTGTCTCAAATACCAAACGTCATTCATTGAATAAATGTTAGCTCTCATGAGGACTAGCAAGCTATGTTATGCCACATAACTCATGAAACACATGGTTCCACTGGAAAGCAAGGTGTATTATGTTAGGTATCCATGTACAAAGGTGTTCATGACTCATACCATAATGAAGTATGATATTTTCTAGGTAAATCACAAATTGGAAGGCACACGGGCTAGTGAAGTCTGATATTCACTAGGTAAGCCCCCAAGATAAGGTACCAAAATTAGAAACATGCTAGGTCTAGTGAGGACTATTTTTCACTAGGTGTGCACCCATAACCATACCAAGAGTTATAATCCCTGATAACCTTGATAAGGTGCCACATAATAATCAAGATGTTATGTCAATGTCACACTAAATTCAACACCCACAAACAAAGTGGAGCAAAAATGCCAAACTCGCCTCTAGGGGTGAATAAAGTTTAAAGTCTTAGGGGATGGAAAAAACTCACCTCAAGGGGTGCAAAAACGATGATAGGATAAAGCTAAGAACTCATAACACCACCAAAAGAGGCGATTTACAAAAATAAAGGGGCTTTGCTGAATACACAAGAGGTCGACTTTAGGGAATATCACACATGACATCACCACCAAAAGAAGACAATTCATGAAAGAAATTCACGCCTTAGGAAATACTACCTCTAACATTATCACCAAGGGGAATGTTATATTCCAAGAAAGGTCACACTCTTGAGGGATATCAAGCCTAATATCACCACCAAAGAGATACTCATATAGATCACGAAGGTTGCACTTTGATTGATAAGGTCACACTTCCTAGGAGATTTATGATATCATCACTAAGAAGGGACTATTCCTATTCAAACAATGAGTGGGGGACTATATCCCCCCTTAAAATGTGAGTGTACTTGCTACACTAACGTTTTAAGTCCAGATAAAGAGGGATCCCTTGCTAGAAGGAATGCACCTAGGACAAGGCTACCTAACCCCTTGCCCCCCAAGTGCAGGGACAAACATGAGCCTAGATGGATGATAATATGCTGCTCCTTCCAAAATGAAGTATGATTAAATAAAGCCAAGTTTATACTCCCATGCATGGTAGTGAGCATTGTGTGATACTACAACTACCATATGACAAGGAGAAGCAACTAATGGTATTGATTAAGTGAAAGGATTTTTGATGTTTTTTGTTATTTTTGAAGGATAATAGCTAAGACCTATTGTTGTTTCTTATGTGCTAGGCTCTATGGGAATATGAATTCTTTGTTCTTTAACACCACACCCTTTTTCATTATAGCCAAGTTGTTTTAAAAGTTCATAACCTTTTCCATAAATTACTTCCATTACTTTTGAAGAATGTGGTTCTTCATGATCATCTTCATCATAAGTGGATGTGTAATTTGTGTTTTCCTCTTTGCTAGAAATTGTGGATGTCTTTGATGAGTCAGTGGTAGATTGCGTTGATACCATTGTTTCTTATTTCTCTTTCTTTTATTTGGATTGAATAATCTTGTACTCCCCCATGAATGTAGGTGTAAAATCTAATGAACCCCAATCATCTTCCAACAATTTTGTCATGGATGAAAGACACTCATCTTTATTTTCACTTTGCAAAGGTTCCACTTTTGTAGTTGTTGTATAGGAGAAAATTTGCACCCCTTAAGCAAATTCTCCTTTCACATACCCTCACCTTAGAAAATCAAATCCGAAGGCAAAATACCACATCACCCATATAAAATGCATCCATTTGGCTTGTGTCCTATGCATTGGTGAGAGAATATTTGTTGAGGATGCACGTGCAATGCGAAGATGCTAGCGTGGAGTGCTTCCATCCCTGACAGATTGCTACGTCTGAAGTTGGCAAGTTACACTCCTCATTGGGGATGAATTGTAACATCCCTCTTCGACCAACCAACCCAAATATGCCTTATTCCTTCTCATCCCACCTTCAAAAGCACATTCTAGCACTCCATTATGAGCATTGCAACACATTGACACTCCATCGACTTTACATTGCAAGTGTGAGGTTATCATAGAAGTTGCGAGCTTGGAGTCTTGTGAGACCTCCCTTCACCATAGTTGTGGCAGTGGTGACTTTTTCAAGTTCGTTGCTTGTATTCTCCCATCATTGGCCTTGAGATCCTTTAGGTGGAGGTGGTAACACTTCATTCCTCTCATTTGTGATTTGATAGAGTAGCACTTGTCTTTTGTAGTGTTCATTGTAGTACTTTCTATCTTCTTTATTGCATATTCTACTTCATTGCTTTATGGCTGTCTATGTAGGTGGAAACACCAAAGCGGGGGTTTGACTAAGGTAGGGCCCTATACAACCCCAACAATTTTCCCCTCTTTCTTGTGTGTAGGTGAACGTGTGTGTGGAGCTAGTTGGTGAATCACCGCTTTTGTGAGATCATCTTCGTTACCCTAGCTTTCATTTACTTGCTTTATCATCTCCATCTTTATTTCTCATACTTCATCATTCTGATTACTTCGTTAAAATCAACTAGCTAGACTGCAAGTAGGTTTTTGGTAGCTTCTCTATTGTACTTTACATTTTCTGGTCGTACGAATGCTAGCATGCCAAAGAGACGCTAGTGTGCTGCATTGTCGTCCCAGACCCACACTACAATCCTCAGATAGAGAGTTGTTTGAGGTACAATTCAGATTCCAAAAACTAGCTCATCTAGCTCCAACTAGAGTTTTGGATAAGTAGAATGATAGAAGTACTACATAGTGCTCTTCATTCTTGATCCTCACTCCAAAACATCCCTTTAGAATGAGGTAAGTTAGGGCAGCCCTCCACTCTTGACTCTCTATGACCTAGATCCTTGATGTGGTTGGTCCCCCTCTCTTACATTTTTGGTGAACCTGACATGAACCATTTTGGTTATGTGGCAGTACTGAAGGGTCCTTTCCTTACATTCTAGGAGCATTGCAGGTACAAGTGTTGTGAGGCATTTCACCTTACAACCCAACCTGTGACCCCTAGTAGGTGTAGTTGGAAGGTTCCGTAATAAGTGTTGTGAAATGAAACCTTAACTAGGCCACTATCCTATTTTTTTGGGGGATTTATGGGAGTATTTTTTAGTGTACACGATGGATTTCTTCTTGCATATTCCTATCCCCTTTGTGTAGCCTACGAGTAGTAGTCCAAGTATAACCTTCACCTCGCAACTTGACTTGCCGATGGGTTTTAATAAAGAATCATCTCCTCTTTACATCCCTACGCAAATCAATAGAAACATTGTAGCAGGTGTTTTTGTTAACTCAACGTCTCAGGTGAATATTATAACCAAGGAGATTATGTCAATTAACTTCCTACATAAAGATGGGTAAGATGCACTTGTAAGCACCATTCGTACGCATAATGGACTTTTCATGCCTCCCCTTGGTAGCATCATTTGGTTGGTCCTTGTTGGACCTAAGTTTGTAAACCTACTATTTGACATAATCCTGAGGTCCAAACTCTTCAAAGTGAAGTTGGGTATCCCCTGGTTAGTAGCTATGAACATAGTTTCCTTAGTTGTGCATAAATGTCTAAAGTTTATTCATGAGGGTTTAGTGCATGTGATCCACAACACCAGTTATAAACCACTGGTTGCGCATGGTAGCTATTCCTTAGACCACTTTTGGGCTACACCCATTGGTCCACTTCCACCTAGGAAGGACCTCTTGTACTGAACCTATGATAAGTACAAGAAAGGGTGCTTAAAGCCTAAAGTGAGATACCTTCCATCACCTTATGCTGTTTCACATAGTGGATGTTCAAAAGCTGACAATGATGCCACCCTAACACGTAGAAGGGAAGAAGAGAAGCACTCTTAGGGTTCCTCTTCTGTTGTCCAACCTGATGCTTCCTCTCACCTTGCTGTGGCATCATCGAATTCTGCTTTGCGCTTGTAGGAGAACCCTATGGTTCCTACTTGGTGAAAGACCAAGCATCTTGCATTCAAACTTCTTATTTTTCCCATGGAGCCTAAGCCCATTCAATATGGTAGAAGAAAGGGTCCCTCAGAGGAATCCTCTATGTCTCAGCCTCCTTGCCTCCCACCGCTCCTACTCCTAAAGCAATGAATGGGAAGAGGCCCACCATTGAGGTGTTAGAGATGAATCCCCCCGTTGTCTCTCAAACTCCTCCAGCTCCCATTCAAGAGCCTATACCTCCACCGAAGATAGTTATGATGGAAATTACTATGGATGAGCAGGAGCCTCCTATCCCTTTGTAGCTCCCATCCTCTAGCTCAAAGAGTCATAGAAATTGCCTTGCACACGAGCGCAAGCATCGACGAAAGGATCTTGTGGTTGAGCAGGCCGCTTTGTAGAGAAAGTAAGAGGAATTTTTTGCCCCTATTTCAGCGCCTCCTGATGCATCTTCCTCTCTCCCCCCTGCTTCCGTTCAATCAAATTTGGTTCTGTTGCCGACTCCCCCTGTGAGTGTGAGTGCACCTAACCCTAAAAAGGTGCAGGTTTTTATAGATCCTTTAGTCGAGTCACCTCTTTTGATGTCCCTCCCGAACATCCCACTATTTTCTAAACTTGTGGACATGCTGAATACTTCGGTGGTGTCTGTCGTGGTTTTGTCCTCCTCTTCCATGTGTCTCGCCTTGTCTGTGGGGAGTTCACTTCCTTTGACAAAGAAAAAAGTAGAGGTTGTCCCTTCTAGCAATGGAGGGCGTAAGAGGAGCCCACCTTCTTCAAAGGGTGGTCCTACGCTAGCTTGTTCTATCCTAGTAGCAGAGCCAGTTTCACTTCCCTTGAGTTTGTCACTGCTCCCAAGTCACTCAGTGAGCCAAGTAGTGAATATTATGCATTGTCTACCCTGTCTGTTGAGGTCACACATGGCACTCCTATAAAGTGCATGTTTAACTCTCTGGATGAGGTCTTGACCTTGTCAGCGATTTTTGAAAAATTGTTGACCATTGCTGCACAATAGCCTAGTGGAGAAGACCTTGCGAGGCCTTCTTCCTTAGCCCTTATTATGGGAGGGTTAGAAGCACCTTCCCTTAATATTCCACCACTGCAGGCCTGTTTGCCTTCCCCTCATAATGATCTAGATTGGGAAGTGGATGACCTCTTGGTTGATGAGTGTTAGGGGGAGGCCTCTTCTTTATCTTTAGAATAGGTGTGTGTGTGTGTGTGTTGTGATGTGTTCCCCTGTGCTTGTTTTTTGTGTTCCTGGATGACCCTTGTCACCCTTGTAGGTGCTCAGATACATGAGTGATTATGTGTCATAAAACTTCCTCTATTTGTTCCATCATTTTTCCTCCATTATGTGTTGTAAAACTTCCTCTATGTGTCGTAAAACTTCAAAAAATTGGGGACGATGCAAAGCATTGGGGAAATTTCCCTTCCATGTTGACCCAATTTTTTATTTTTATTTTGTCTTCTTATGCATTCTTCATATGGCTTGATATAGTAGGGGGTTGATGATAGTTCATTTATATACTATTACTATACTTATATATATTTATGAGCAGCTCTGATCCTGAAATATTAGATCACCCCTATGTCTCTTGTTCATAATGTTGTTATTTCTCTTTCATAGTTTTATCTTTCTCTTCTTTACTTGAGTTGTCCCTCATATGTGTGACATCACTTTCACAATGTTTTTATTTTTAAAAAACACATTCGGTGACCAACAAATCTTTTCTTGAAAATCTTTGCAACCTTTTTTTTTAAAATTGCATTCTTAGCTTGGACCCCTAACAAAACGTGTTTCCTTCATCTTGGGTTTGCAAAGAAAGAACTTGAAAAGAACTTTCCTTTGAGGTGGGAGCAGCTTTTCCTGCAGGAAAAGCCTTGACCTTCCCCTCGCAAGGGGGCATTTTCTTCCTTTTGAATTCCTTGATGAAGTGAACATCTTTCGAAAGGATTCCTTGATGTTGAATCGATTTGCGAAAATAATTCTTGCACTTTCAAACCATGCATCCCTTGAGTGGACCCCTCTTCTTTTGAAGGGTTCCCACGGGACCCCTTTAAAAGCCTTTCAATTTGTTGATTGTCTGCGTGACTGCCTACTTGTTTTCCTGTATGGCTACTTTTTATTTTCTGGCATGTTTTATTTGTGGATTAACATGTTGCTTTGTAGGTGCACCTATGAAGTTGCTTTCTAGTTTGACTCCGTAGAGTCCCCTCTCACTGGGCTTCCTTGATGAGAGAGTACTTTGGGGAATGCTTTTTGGTAGGTCTACGGGCTTGTAAGGCACTTAAATCTTGCAAGATTTTTCCATCATTGGTCTGCAGGCCTTTGGTGTACTTTGTGCAACTTCATAGTTTTGTGGGGCTATGAATTCCTTTTGTTCAAACCTCCTCAGGAGATAGTACCTGTGGAGTCCTTTACCTTCCCTGCACTTTTGAGTTCACCAGATCATGGTTTGCTTCCTCGACGATTCAGGTATACATTTTTAACTCTTCGATCTACTTTACCAAACACTCTTCGATATTTGTGCTTGCTAAAGTGGGGGAAAAATGTATAGGAGTGAATTTGCACCCCTTAAGAAAATTCCCATTTCACATACCCTCACCTTAGAAAATCAAATTCGAAGGTGAAATTCTGCATCACCCATCCAAAATGCATCCACTTGGCATTTGTCATGTGCGTCAGTGAGATAATATCTATTGGGATGCACGCGCAATGCGCAAACGTATGTGTGGAGTGCTACCATCCTTGACGGATTCCTGTGTCTGAAGTTGGCAGAGGAATTACACTCCTCATTGGGGATGAATTGTAATGTCCCTCTTCGACCAACCGACCCAAAAATGCCTTATTCCTTCTCATACCACCTTCAAAAACATCTTCTACACATTCACTTCACCTCTCTTAGCAATTCATTCACATTCTCAAGAACATTCTCATTCACTTCAACATTCTAGCACTCCATTGTGAACATTGTAGCAACATTGACACTCCAAATCCACATTGCAAGTGTGAGGCTATCACAGAAGTTGCGAGCTTGGAGTCTTGTGAGACCTCCCTTCACCATGGTTGTGGCGCTGGTGACTTTTCCAAGTTTGTTGCTTGCATTCTCCCATCATTGGCCTTGAGAGCCTTTGGGTGGAGGTGGTAACACTTCATTCCTCTCCTTTGTGAATTGATAGAGTAGCACTTGTCTTTTGTAGTGTTCATTGTAGTACTTTCTCTCTTCTTTATCGCATATTCTACTTCGTTGCTTTCTAGCTATCCACGGAGGTGGAAACACCGAAGTAGGGGTCTAATTGAGGCAGGCCCCTATATAGCCCCAACAATTTTCCCCTCTTACTTGTGTGTAGGTGAACCTGTGCGTGGATCTAGCTAGAGAATTAATGCTTTTGTGAGATCATCTTCGTCACCCTAGCTTTCATTTACTTGCTTTAACATCTGTCTTTATTTCTCGTACTTCATCATTATGTTTACCTCATTAAAATCAACTAGCTAGGTTGCAAGTAGGTTTTTGGTAGCTTCTCTGCTATGCTTTACATTTTCTGTCCATACGGACACCAACGTGCCAGAGAGATGCCAATGCATCATGTTTTCGTCCCAGACCCGTGCTACCATCCTCGAATAGAGAGTTGTCTAAGGTACAATTTGAACTCCAAAAGCCAGCTCGTCTAGCTCTAACTAGAGTTCTGGGTCAGTAGAGTGATAAAAGTACTACATAGTGCTCTTCATTCTCAATCCTCACCCCAAAACATCCCTTTAGAGTGAGGTAAGTTAGTGCAACCCTTCGCTCTTGGCTCTCCATGATTTGGAGCCTTGACATGGTTGGTCCCCCTCTCTTATAGTTGTCAATGTTTTAAGAGAATCCTTCATTCCTATTTCAGTTTGTAAATAATTTTTAGATTTTTGATTTGCTAACCTGAAATCCTATTCTTGTCTATCCAATTAATTTAGTTTACATGGGTTTTTATACAACATAAAGGGTAGTTCCAATTGACATACCCTTTTGAGAATAATTACATTATAACATCCAATGAAAACTCTAATTATTTCTTTCTTGAACTATTACATTAGTTCTTATTTTACTTTTATTCTCCTTTTTTCTCTTTTTCTTCCACGGGGAAAATGTCTCATAACAATTCTCCCCCTATAAATTAACTACCGTCCTCAATAGCGCAAGATGCATCTGCATCCCAACTCAAAGAACACATAATCAATAATTGAAGAAACTAATATTCAATATTTCAAAAAATAATTTTAACTTCATCTACATCCTTTTTTTCTTTTGAATTCATAGTTTTTTTCTCCTTTCAATTTAAATTAATAAGTGCTTTCAAGAGAGTCATTCTTTCCAATCAAAACCATGAAGAAACTATAAATACATATCAAGAATTTACAACCAAAGAAACTAATGCTATTTTATACATTTAATCACATATTTTTTAACTTGATCAAATTTGTCTAACGTAACTTCAACATTAGATTTACAAAATTATCATCATGTGTTGACATAACATTTATCTAGTGAATGACATGCATATCCCATACTAGGTATTCATTCATCATTGAAACTATATATAATATATATACTTAATATATTTTGTTACATCCCAAATTGTGACATTACAATTTACCATCACTAGATAGAGTAAATGTGAATTATAGAGATGAATTAATGATGCTTGTACCTTGTTTTTAATATGAATGATCTTGATGTTATTCTTGGTGAAATATTGCATAAAGGAGAATAGAAGGTTATTGATTTATGAATAATCTAAATGTTTCATGTATTCTACTTCGTTATGAGCATATGACTGCCGATGTCATGTCATGGTGTGCAGGTATGAAGACTGATCCTCCGGACAGAGGAGAGATATCACTCGGGGAGGAACTTGGTCGGGTAAGCAGTAACGAGTACCAAATGAGCATACAAACACGTCAGTATAAGTTCTGAGAAACCAAGTTAGTTATGTTGGTCTAGATAAGTCAACCTTAGGCTTAGGAGTAAGATTTACTTCCCCATGCTTTATATGATGTGATTGAATGTTAGTTTGACTTTACTGTGAATCCCTATGAATGAATGTAAAAGAAAGAATGTGATGCAGGATGAATAGGTACGTATACACATGTATACACTGTATACACATATCTAAATGTATAAACATATCGACACGTATGTACGTAAGCAGATGGATATGCTCGTACATATGTATCGACATGTATATACGCATACATATGTATATACATAGAGTACATGTAAACATGTTTACACGTACACATTCCGCCTGGTATCTTGATAAATGATATTCAAGTATTATTATCTGGAGGATTTAATTATATATTTATATATATATGATATATATATATTAATAAGGAGATTATTAATATATATATTTATATATATAAATATTAATACATAAGAAATGTATAAATAATAATATATTTATATATTTTATTGATTAAATGTGTTAATATTAAAATTAATATTTATTTATATATAAATACGTTTATATACAAATAAATATTAATGTTTAAATTAACACAATAATAAATAAAATATATAAATAGAAATTATTAAAACAATTTCAATTTCGAAAGGATTAAATTCGCATTTTTTGTGGAAAGATTAAATTCGCATTTTATTATTGTGAAAGCCTAAATATTAGAAGATAGCCGTGTATAATTCTTAAACCTTTCAAAATGCATTTGAAAAAAGCAAAAGGAAAATTTAAAAGTCGAACTTAAGGAGATGAAAGAAAATATAAAATGAAGAACTTACCCGTGAAAATGGCGGAGCTCCCTGCACAGCTGGGAATGGAAGAAGACAATGTCAAAGTTTTAAAACCAGAAAATAGCAACAAACAACTGAGCTGGGTCGATTTGGGACTTAACCTAAAACGCAGCAAAAATATCAGAAAAATTCTGACGCCTGGCAGAAAAACGTGACTGTAGATTTCGTTTTGGTTTCAAGTTGAAAGATTCTTCGAATTGCTGGCTGTATAGGAGTCGATTCATCATAAAAGAACATGACTAAAGGTTTGGATGCATGGCAGGTATCACTTTGACTGAGTAAATATTGAAATTTGTCAATATTCATGCCCAGAAAAGGGGAAGTTGTTTTAACTGCAACCTATAAATACCTCACAAGCTCTCATTCGAATTCACTTCAGATTTTTCTCTTCTTTGACGTTTTTAGAAAGAGTTTATCCACTGCAAATATTGTGAGTTTGTGCTAGTTGTCTGTTTCAAGTGTTTCAGTGTGTGCTGAGTTTTCTCAGTATAAATTTCTGTGAGACAACAATAAAATTCTTTATTTGGAGAAATTTTTGAGTGAGGATACTGTTAGCTGGGAACAACATTAGAAGATTTCTGAAGGAGTATTATTGGAAAAGGAGCTTAAAACAGGCATGATTCTGAATTAAAGTTTAAAAACTTTAAAGTTATTTTCTTTACTGTCTTGTATTCGCTGTCTGTATTGAACTGAGAATAATGAATTGTTTTAGTAACCATTTGTTGATGATAATCTTTTATGGCATAAAGATTTAAAAGAATTTCATCTTATGCATGGGTAAGGATTAGGGAATACTTATGCATGGGTAAGGATTAGGGAATATCAGTACAGTTAAAAGAATAACTTGTTGCATTCAATTTAATTAAAGAAGATTTAATTAGGAATGGGATTTTGGAAAGAAGAGATTTAAATGTGATTAGGAAGGGGGTTTTGGAAAAGAAAGGATTCTATTTGGTTATATGCATTAATAGGGAATTATATGCATTGCACTTCAAGACTGTCTTTTGTGTATGATAGTTGATTGGTAGTAGTAAATGATTAAAGAGCTCAAGGGTAACTGAACTTAATCTGCATTATATAGAGAAGGGTTTTATATGCAATTAATTGTTTTGCAAACTTTGTATGATCTCTATATGGAGAATACGTAGATATACTTATTTACTACTAGGAACGAAATGAAGGTCTAGTCAAGTATGGTCTTTTAGCTTAGGTTATTAGATAACTGAGTAAGCTAAGTACTCCTAGGACAAAGATTTCCTGAATAGGAGGAATAAAATAAAGACACTTGTAGACTGTTCATCTCCATTAAGTTAGTATGATTGTAGGATGTCTGGGATGACGGTTTCATCCATTGAAGGACAAAACCTATGCGTAGAGTAAGGAAGCCTTAAGTCAAATCGGCCCTGAGTAGTGTTTATGATAGATGACCTTCATTCGAAGTACTGAATGAGAATACTTTGGCCAAAGTAGTGAAAGGTACGACATCCACCTAGATGTTAGTTGTATCGGCACCGCCGGGCTTCATTGTGATCCGAAAGTAATAGATCGAGATTGTGAAATAGCAAGGTTCTGGCTGTGTAGACACAAAGACTGTCGCTGTAATCGCAAAAGGATAATACCCTACCAATTCGGCGAGTCGCCTACGCAAATGACGGGTAAGTGGGGACCAGACAGGCGTCAGGTTACGGAAAAGCCCGAAAGTGATGTTTCTCCTCCACAATGAAATTTCTGGCGTACCAAGATTTGAAAGGACGGATTCCCTCGACCTTCTTACTTATTTGTGCAAAAGCTTTACAGCTATATGTAACTTATTCTTTTTAACTCTGATTTATATTTGCAATGAAAATGAAATTCATGAGGAAACATATTGTAACTTGTACATGTTATCAATAAAGAAAGGAAGAAATTTATTGTAATATCTTTGTTATATGTTACTTTTACATGTTTAAAGTGAAAATGGGAAAGTTTTTAATTTACGCACTAAATCGTAAATGGCGCAGAATGATTCCTTTGACATCTCACATGATGCAATTGATGCTTTAGCGCAAGAGCTCTACTGGTATTACTGACTTCAGACATCTCTTCCGTCTTACATATCTTCGCCGCTTTCAAACTTAGAGATGATAGGAACAATATGATCCTTGGACGGAAATCAACCACTTACTCTTCGCCGCTTTTAATGTTCTCTTTCAGCCACCGCAGAACTTTCTTCTTTCTTCCAAAGCCTCCAAAAATGCGACCTAAATTTAACCGCCCCAGTCATTTCAATGGCGGTATACATTCCAAATCATGAAGTGGTGCGATGCACCTTCGAGTCTATCTTCAACCTTCAAACCATTCACCATCTTGACTGATGTAGATAAGTGAACAATAAAAGGGTATGCTGATTTGCAATAATCTGATCACGATCCTCTCAAACCCGCTCTGATACCATGTAAATTTTAAAGAACAGATTATATGCACAAAAACTTAAATCAAATCAGACAAAATAACACAGCAAATACCCTGGGAAAACCCTCCTCTTGAGGGAGAAAAACCCAGCAACAAAGATCTCACTTATATTTAAAAAGCAGTGGCAACAATTCTCTTTACAATGAGGCCAGTCACAAGGCCAAACTTCAGCACCTAACACAGATGCAATGATAAACTGCACTTCACTAAACTATTTTTGTCCTTGACTGAAATTCGCACTTCTGCTCTATATGAAATTCGCACTCTCTAAAGAATAACATGTATCGAACTTACTTGATGGTTTACAATGAGAGAGTTATCTCTTATATATACAATATGAAGGGACGCCACCCTTCACTTGATATAAGTCGGCCAAGAATAAAATATATCTCCTTTTAGTTTATCGCGCCAATGAAGAAAGTCGGCTCTTAACACAAAAGACGTGACTTTACATTTAATCATTATTTGCTTTAATAAATCGAAGTGATACCTCATCATTATGCCTCTTGAGATCTTATAAATTAAATAGCTTATAGCTATCATTTAATTTATTTTAAGGAGATCAGTTTATACATCTACTGGTATTAATAGAATATACCACCTGGTATTTAGTAAAATGAAAGACTAACATTTATTTTGGTAAATCTTTTATGCTTCCAACTTCTTGTTCTACCACAATTTCCAGATTTTGTTTTGTATCATTTAGGTACAAAATTGATTATCTCAACGGAATATCTACTTTTTAATCACCTTTAAAATCATGTCATGTCATACACACATTATACAAGACCAAGAAGTGACCATCTTGTTCTAGATATTATGGGCTTATAAAAAAAAAATTAGATTCTTGAGGTATTTGCACATGAATCAAATCTCAATTTCCTTATAAAGTATTATATGTCCTCCAACAAAGGCAAACAAAAGCACTAACATTATCCTATTAACCATGCAAAATCTTGAAAAAACACTTGAAATGGAAGGGTTACAAAAGTATTTGTTAACAAGCTAGACTTCTCATTTTTGGTGCTTGGTCACTCTTTACTTGTAAATTATGTCCACCTACCTTTAATAATCAGCTAATAAACCTGCATTTGAAGACATAAAAGGAAGCAATATTAAAAGCAAGAAAAGAAAAGACAGAAAGTAACCTCGTAGCAACAAATCCACCTTGGCAACCTACAGCCTTGCTCAAAGTGCCAATGCAAATATCAATGTCTCTTTCTACGTTGAATTTCTCTGCAACTCCTCCACCATTCTTACCACAAACAAGAGTTCCATGGGCCTGAAAACATTGAACTAAATTAGAGACAGAAAATATTTAAATCAATTCAGATTTTAGATCATAAAAGATGTCATAGATGTTGTCACCAATACCCCACATTTATAGTTTGTGACTCACATCATCAATAACCAATAAAAACCCATGCTTTTTACGAAGCTCAACAAGCTCAACCAGAGGGGCAAAATCTCCATCCATGCTAAACAAACTGGCATTGAACATTAAAAACAATAAGTTAGGTAAGAATCCAAACATATAAGATTTGAGATTCTAATTGAACTTTAAAACCACCTTTTGTTCATCATCCTAACGTATTGCCTTTTCATAGATACTTGCTTTTTTTAGTGAGTGTGTTGAATTTTTCTCTTGCTTTTACATCAAAACATATAATGTTACCTTTTTAAAATTTCAAATGCATCTCTATTTATCATATTAACAAATTTGCTTTCAAGGTCAAAATTTCTCAAGTTGAGGCTATTGACAGATCAGATTAGCAATTGTTCTACTGAACCATATTATCCCAGTGCCGTTGTTCAGGTCCTATTCAAGTTACTGATATTTTCAGTTTGTTGGATTTATTGATATTGACTAGGCAAGACCCACATATGATAAAGAATCCAGAAGAGGATATGTATTTAACCTAGGAACAGGGGTTGTTTTATGGGGGCTAGGAAGAAGCAACAAAGAATGTCCTTTTCTTCGACCAAAGTGTATTATAAAGATACCATCCTTGGACAATGCAATGCATCTTAATTGAGGAGTATGTTTGTTGATTTACAAGGGACTTTGAAGTTTGAAGTGATGCAACAATTCTTCAAAGTATACTAAAAATGATCAAAATATTCTAAAAATAATCAAAACCAGCTATTTCAAGCATAAACAAAGCATGTGCAGGGGCCCCCAGGGGGCCTAGCTCGATTGGCTAAAGCTTCCTATTGCAAGCAAGAGGTCACAAGGTCTAGTCTCCCCCCATCCCCATGGTACCGGAGGGCATGTCGTGCCAACGTCACTAGTCACGTGAAAAAGGTTTACCAGGCGCACTGCAGTTTATAGGGGGGGCTACCCAATTCCTGCAGTCTAAAAAAAAAAGCATGTGGAAGTGAACCATCATTACATCCAAAAGTTAAAAGAAAATGGAGAAATTGTCTTGCATTCTTTGCAACCCAAGAACAAACAATTGCCATTTTTTTGCAAAAGATACCTTTGGTCAAGGGATCCAAGACCAAGAAAAAGTGTTGCTTGAGCTGTTAACTCCTGGTTGGTATACCAACCAAATTGGGAAAATAAAATTATGACATTAATTTCAAAAATCAAATTTAAGCATATGTGTTTCCACTTATAGGGAAATTCCACTTTTAGCTCCAAGAATCATCCAACTAAGAGATTGCAAAATAACCATCGTTGTCATCCTTTAAAGGGTTTTCATCCTTAGGGCAAAAGCTGCACCAAAGCTCAATGCTTGGCAAAATAAGCATTTTTTGAAATTGGTAATGAATAGAATGAATAGTTTTTCCCATCAATTTCTTTTTTAATCCTTTTTCCATCCAACCCTACAAGTAATTAAAATTATCTTTAATTGAATATTCATATTTTTTCCCTAACTTATAATTATTAATTACCTTTTAGCTAATTAATATTTCTTTTAATTGAATATTCACCTTTTTGGCCATGTATCCAATATTTACTTTTGGCCCCATTTAATAAAACAAATTAAGTGTCCTTTTTTCAAAGTTATAACTTAAAGTACCTTTTGGAGTTTGGACAACTTAATAAATTATTATTATATCATTCCCTTGTTAAATCCCCCCCTTTAGTGTATGGGGAATAAAAATAGGCTTTGGGTCCTCTAACTTGATTTAGTTCAAGAAAGGGGACATTACATTCTATAAGTAGAATTGTTCTAAAAAGTAGATGAATTTTCTATTGAGGACTAAAACCCTAACTATGAGATTATGCTTGCTTTGACGAGTATTGTCACGACAAAGCTAGCCAAGGAGCTTTTCGATGGCAAAACCAACCAAAAAGTACGAGTCATATTTGTTCTTTAAACCCTTGGTAGAGATCACTTAACTCAATACCACTTTTGTTCATAATCAGAACTTTTGAGTAGCTTTACCACTCCAAAAGTGCCCCTCACTTTATCTTTATTTCCTTTCAAATGTATGGCTCACTTGTATGAGCCATTTTCCACCTCCAAGTTAGACTAAACTTTTGGGTGGCTTTTCCACTCCAAAATGTTGCTAGTCAATTAAGTCTTTTCCTCCTTTTTGAGGTAGAGTTTCCTAGTGGCATTGCCACTCAAAATGTGTGTCAACCTTAAACTTATTTTTTATCCCTTTACATATGTAGGTCCTTTCACTTGACTATCTACCACTTATTAATGACCTTGGCAGAGCTCTTCTTGGCAAAAGTCACCAAAATGTGTGCTCCTTATAACTTAAAAACTCCTTTCCCAGCTAGTGCACTTATATAAGTCATTTGCCACTTCTATGATGGCTAGGAGAATTTTACGTTGTCATTGCCACCCAAGAATGGCACCACTTAGATTTCCTTTTCTCCTTCTTTCATTAGGTGCACTTTCCCCAGCTCCCACTTTTTCCTCATATCAAGTAGAACTTGAAGGTGACTTTGCCACTTGAAAAGTGCTATCCCTTTGATTTTGTTTTTATATTTTACCTTAGCATGGATTTGTGCCAACTCTACAACACAAATGTGTTGGCGTAACAACTAGCACCTCTGGAGTAAGAGTTGGTACGGACAGCTATGCACACTACGCAATGAGTGCTCTTCAAATTAGGAGGGGAAGCTCCCTCGTTGTGCTTGACAAAAGTACTTGC
>VDFB02193867.1:229257262-229786866 GCA_007258455.2 Sequoia sempervirens
AAATTGTCACCTTTGACAATTTCACCTTGTATTTTTGTCCTCCCTTAAATTATTGGACCTAATTGAGTATTTAATTTCCTAAATTATGCATTATATGACCCATTTTTAACAATTACAAATGAATTGCAAGTGAGAAACAATTGAACTTATTTTAGACCTTGCCCCCGACACTAAATGTCCTAGAAAATAGATCCAAGACACTCGCACCTTGGGCACGAGTGTCCTCCTAATTCAAATATGTCAGTTGTGGCTCTTTAATATTTGAAATTCAAGTGTCCAAAATCGGCCATCGATATTTATTTTTCAAGAAATTAAATAATGCCTATAAGTAATTAGTTATTGCATTTAAACATTAAGTGAAATTTAGTGGAGAAATTATTGTTAGGAGCATTCAAGAGCAACATTTTAGAGCTTTATTGAAACAATTCAAGATCCTCACATATCCCCTCAGGTGGTGGCAATGGCAATGGAGCATTTTCAAATTTTGAAAAGCTCAGAAACTTTGGTGGTGCTACAGGCGTTAATGGAAGACAGCTTGTTGATGGGAAGGTGATGTCAGATGGTTCCTTGGCTGCAGGTAAGAGGAGTAGGTCCCCTATTGTGGAAAATGAATATTCTAGTGGGAAAGGTGCTTTAAAGGTTGCTTGTCCTTCACATTCTTTAGCGTCCTTTTCTGAAAGGGGGAATCTCAGTGCTGAAAAGTCTAGGCCCATTTAGTCAGTTGACAGTTTGGGTGTGACTTCTCAAGGTTTGGACCTTGGGGTTGATAAGATAAGGGATGATTTCTTCTCAAACTCATCTCTCAAATGGTTTAATTTTTTTGGTTTGAATCCCAAAGGTAAAATCTCTTCTCCTCCTATGGCATTTGTTGTGAATGCGAAGACTGGAGAATATTCTATCTATGTCCCAGATTGCATTGTTGAAAAAAGTGTTTCAAATATGGACATATCTTTGTTGGGTAAATTTGTTGGGTCGCGTCCTCATATTGAGTTGGTTCGTAAGTTTTCTTTGAATCATTAGAGACCTAAGGGATAGGTGGATGTGGCTGCAATGGCCAAAGGATTTTTTTCCTTCACATTCAACTGTGAAGATGACTTATTGGTGGCTCTAACGGGTGGTCCCTAGTTTATTGGGAAGTCCTCTCTGATGCTGAAAATGTGGGAACTAGGCTTCAATCCTAACTCATGCTCTTTTCGATGGCCCCGGTCTGGGTGAGACTACCAGGCCTCCCTCTTGAATTCTGGGATGAGGAATTGTTCAAAGGGATAGCGAGTACTTTTGGGTGTTTGTTATCGATTGATCAAATGACGTCTTGTTTATGCCAGATTTTGTGTGAATGTGGAATAGTCTGTAGACCTACCCTCTATGGTGAAAATTAACTCCAAGTTTGGGGTATGGGAGCAAGCGGTGGAATTTGAATCAATTCCTTTCACTTTTTTCCATTGCAAGAAAGATAGCCATTGGGCTAAAAAAATGTCCTCTTAAAATGCAGAAGTTGATAATTAAGCAGTGGAAAGAAAAGGAAAAAGCTCTTGAAGTGATTTCTTCGGAGTCTATGGAGAAAGGAGGTCTTATCCTAATGGAGAGGCTATCATGGTCTGTGAGAAACCTATGGAATTGGAGATGGTAGCGAATGAGAATATTGGGATTCTTGAGGGCCATGTTGAATCTGAGTGCTTAATGTGGTGCAAGAGTTGGGAGGTGAGGCTATTGTATCGTCCCCTATTCTCAATACTATGGAGCCTTATGAAGAGATTAGGTATGGAGCTTTAGGTGATGACAAGGTGTTTGTGGATGAGGGTTTGGGCTCCCCTCCTTTAGGGGCTCGTGGTAGTGGGGTTGTTAAATCACCACATGATGAATGTTCTAAGGTTGAGGGGTTGGAGATTTGTTCACTTTTTGAAATGAAGGTTATTGAGACTTGGATGATCCTTACATTTTAGTGAAAGGTATAAATAGAAAGAAGCACTCTCCTTCTCCAATATTTGTTACTAGAAACAGGCTAAGGTCAGACTGCGGGTCAAAGCCAAGAGGTAGAGGTCATCCTCCTTCAAATGTTACCAGGGATAAGGAGAGTCGAATGGATATTGCTAATGGAACTCAGAGAACTTTGTTGGAGATGTGCTCCAATAGCACCTCCCATAAGCTCTTATGAAGATCATCTCCTGGAATATGCGAGGGTTAAATCACCCTCATAAGTATGATCTTCTTGCTAACCTGGTAAGAGATCGTCGACATGATATTGTCCTAATTCAAGAAACTAAAATGGATATGGATATATTATCTAAACTTAAGCATAAGCTTTTTAAGGATTGTGGTATACATTGCTTTGATATGACTAGCGCCTCAGGATGGATTGTTACTTTTTGGAATCTTAAGTTGGTTTAGGGGAATGAGGTGTTCTAGAACTGTAATCATGTGGCTACTTCATTTTTTAAAATGCAGGATAAGTTCTCTTGGACCCTTTCGAATATCTATGCTCCTAATAGTAAGAGTGCTAGAAAAAAGTTTTGGGAAAATCTTGGCTCCTTCAATTCATCGCATCCTATTGTTAACAATTGGTTATGGGGGATTTCAATATGTCCCTGCATGATGTTGATAAGCTAGGAGGTTCGCAGATTGTGGATAATAGTAGATATGATCTCATAAACCTCATCAATGATAATGCTCTCCTTGACTTGGATCTTAAAGGGGCCTCTTTCACTTGGTCTAACTGGTGAGTGGGTGATGCTATTATCCAAGTTAAGCTTGATCATGCCCTTATCACCCCTGATTGGCTTGTCTCTTTTTCTTGCTCACTTTCGGCCTTAACCAGGCTGGGGTCGGATCACTTTCCTCTATCTTTATTAGTGGATCTGTTGGGAAGGAAGAAAAAAAATTTGTTTATATTTGAAAATATGTGGACCTATCATCTTGATCTTAAAAATTTGGTTCAAGATTGGTGGAACATTCAAGTGGATGGTTCAGCTATGTATAGTGGCTAAGAAGCTTGCCAATGTGAAGAACAATGTTAGGAAATGGAATAGGTCTTCTTTTGGGCACCTTTTTTAGGAAAAAGAGGATTTTAACTAGGAGCTTCTCGCTTTGCAGCAATCTATCCAAGTGTTTGGTTATGATCAAGCTTTGGATTTGAAGGAGAATGTCCTTTCTAGATTGCATAATATTGTTGCTAAGGAGGAGGAATTTTGGAAGCAAAGATCTCGAATTATGTGGTTAAAAAGTGGGGATAGAAACACATGGTTTTTTCATCTCTCTACTCTAGAACATAGGGCTTTTAATCGTATTAATGCTATTAATTACAACAATCAAGTGATGGAGAAGGATAATGATTTGCAGCAAGTTGTGTCTTCTTACATTTCTAACTTGTTATCTATGGAAGGGGAGCTGGATTTGGATTGTCGAGAGGATCTTTCTTAGGGATATCCCTCATGTTATCTCTAAAGATATTAACCGGTAGTTGGTGCATATTCCTTTAGCGGAGGAGATTAGAAGTGTTTTTTAATCTTTTGAAGGTAATAAGGCGTCGAGGCATGATGGTTTCCCTACGTTGTTTTTTCAGTCTTTTTCGGATATTATTGCCAAGGATGTTGTGGATGCTATTAAGGAATTTCTTGGTAGTGGTAATATTTTGAAGGAATTAAACTCCTCCTTTATTGTTCTTGTGCCTAAGAAACTGGGCGTTGCTTCCTTTGATGAATTTCTCCCTAGGGTAAGTGCAAAAAGATGGGTCCCAAAAAGGGGGCTTAAGTGGCCACTTTTTTTCTAAAATCAGGAAATACTAACCTTGGACGTGAAATTGAGGATAGTTACACTCAAAATTTTGAGATGGGAAAAAAAGAAGGATCGAAGTGCTCTGAGTCTACTTTCTAAACTACTAATTTATTTTGAAAATGGTTGAGATTAAGGCGTTCAAAAGAGGGACATACAAAAATTGGTGTTGTTTTTGTCAGAAAAACATAACATAGCAACTCTTGTACGTCCCTCGCACGGTGAATTTTTTTTAGTATTTTCAAAATCGCTCTGATGAGAAATTAGTTAATAGTATGTAGTTGATGCATGATTTTCTGATAATTTTTTAATGAATATTTATTTTTTAATAATTTTCTAAGTGGACACTTCCTGAAAAATAGAATTTTGGTCGTGCTACCCTAAACTAATTGAAATTTTTTTATTTTTTTTAATTTCTAGAATGGAGTCTAGTTTCTAAAAATGTAATTTATTTGAAATTTCAATGAACAGTTAATTTATAACAAAAAAACACCAAATGCTGCTTTTTTCTAAAAAAGAGGCACATAAACAAAAGAAATTATAGATGAAACGCTTAATATTGTCAGAAAGTGAAAAAAATTACATCATTGGATAGCTAAGAGAGAACCTAACATTACCCAGGTATTCAATTTTTTTGACATTGAACCACGTGCAATCCTGGCGGTGAGCACAAACCCGATTATGTGAAATATTGTAGAATTTGCAAAAACATGTCTCTGGTCGTTGGGAATTCCCTTCAAGCCTTTGGGTTGGTATTCCAAGGAAAATACCAAGCCTGAGGCTTAGGGATTCCCAAAGCGAGATATGACATGTGTGCATTATAATGTGCATGTGTTATAATGCGCTCGTGTTATATCTTAGTTTTGGCATGGTTTTTCATTTGTGAGGGACATGTCTAGCAATACATAACACAGGCATGGTATAATGCGCTTGCGTTATGTCTTGATTTATGTTAAATGCTACTCTATTGAATGTATATTTATATATTTGTTTGTTTGTATGTATATGTATGCTTGTATGTCATGTGTGTATATATGCATGCATGCTTGTATGTATGTATGTTTGTATGTATGTATGTATCAATGCATGTATATTGTATGTATGCCTATATTTATGTAAGATTGTATCTACACATGTACATGTATGCTTGTATGTATGTATGTATGTATTTCTTTAGAGGGAGGGAGAATTTTAAGAGAGGGAGAGAGAGAGTGAGAGAGAGTCTAAAGAGTGAGAAGTGAGAGTTTAAGAGAGAAGGAGTGGGAGAGAAGGGGTTGGAGTGAGAGGAACTTAGCTAGGTAGGGTGGGAGGGATAGAGGGGGAGAGAGAGAGAGAGAGAGAGAGTGGGAGTGGGAGAGAGATAATTGAGAGAGAGGGAGAGAGAAAGAGGGGGGAGAAAGAGAGAGAGTTATGTAGGTAGGGTGCCAAAGGGAGAGACTTGAGAGTGTGAGGGGGGGTGAGAGGGAGAGACTTGAGAAATAGGTATAGTGAGAATTAGTGTGAGAGAAAGGGAATGGGAGAGAGAGGAAGTGTGAGTGAGAGACCTAAGAGAGGGAGAGGGTGTGGGAGGGAGTGACCTGATAAAGGGAGAGATAGAGGGGGGTGGAGTGAGAGGGACTTATCTAGGTAGGTGGGAGGGATAGATAGAGAGAGGAGAGAGAGATAGGGTTACCTAGGTAGGTTGCTAGAGGGAGAGACCTGAGAGAGAGAGGGGATGGGAGGGAGAGAACTAAGAGAGAGGGAGAGAGAGGGAGTGGGAGAGAGTGGGAGGGATATAGAGAGAGATAGATAGAGGGAGCAAGAGAGGGTGGTAGGGATTGATTGAGCGAGAGGTATGTAGAAAGAGGGAGAGGGTAGATAGAGAAAATTAAAGAGGGTAGGAGAGAGAGGGAGAGAGAGGTGAGATGTATATATAGAGAGAAAGGGATAGGGGTTGAGGGATTAGGGTGGAGGACCTATAGGGTTGATGGTTTAGGGTATTAGGGTTTAGGGGCTGAGGGTTGAGGGATTAGGGTTGAGGGTATAGGGTATTGGGTTGAGGGTATAGGGTAGAAGGTTTAAGGGTTAGGGTTAAAGGGTTTAGGGTTGAGGGTAGAGGGTTTAGGGTATTGGTTTGAGGGTATATGGTTTAAGGATTAGGTCTAGGGTCCAATGTAAAGGGTAGATGGTATAGGGGTTGATGGTTTAGGGTTTAAGGGTTGAGGGTTGAGGGATTAAGGGTTGAGGGTTGAGGGTTTAATGTATAGGGTAGAGGGTTTAAAGGTCGGGGTTGAGGGTTTAAAGGTTGATGGTATAAGAGGATTGAGGTATAGGGTTGTGAGGATTAGGTTTGAGGTCTAATGTATGGGTGGAGATTGTATGGGTTGAGGGATTAGGATTTAGGAGTTGGGGTGGGGTTGAGGGTTGAGGTTTAAGGGTTGAGGGATTAAGGGTTGAGGTTGAGGGATTAGTGTAGAGAGTTTTATTAGTTTAAAGGGTTTAAGGGTTGAGGGGATTGCAAGGTTGAGGGTAGAGGGTATTGGGTTGAGGGTAGAGGGTAGAGGGTAGAGGGTAGAGGGTTTAAGGGTTTAGGGTTTAAGGGTTGAGGGTTGAGGGTTTAGGATTTAGGGTTGAGTGTTTAAGGGTTTAAGGGTTGAGGGTTTATGGTTGATGGATTAGGGTAGATAGGGAGGGATGGATGGATAGAGAGATAGAGAGGAGAGAAGAGGAGGGAGGAACAAAGATATATGAGGGTTGAGGATCCAATGTATAGGGTAGAGGGTTGAGAATTGAGGGTATAGGGTTGATGGCCTATAGGGTTGAGGGATTAGGGTATTGAGTTGAGGGTTGAGGGTTGAGGGTACATATGGTTGAAGGATTGGGGTTGAAAGTCTAATGTATAGGGTAGAGGGTATCGAGGTTGAGGGTTTAGGGTTTGAGGGTTGAGGATTGAGGGATTAAGGGTTGAGGGTTGAGAATTGAGGGTTGAGGGTTTAATGTATATGGTAAAGGGTAGATGTTAGAGGGTTTAAGGTTAAGGATAGAGGATTGACAGTATACGGTTGTGGGATTAGGTTTGAGGGTCCAATGTATAGGGTAGAGGGTATAGGGGTTCAGGGATTAGGGTTTAAGGGTTGAGGGTTGAGGGTTGAGATATTAAGGGTCAAGAAGGTTGAGGGATTAGGGTAGAGAGTTTACTAAGGGGTTTAAGGGTTTAAGGGTTGAGTAATTAGGGTTGAGGGTAGAGGGTAGAGGATTGATGGTAGAGGGTAGAGGTTTTAAGGGTTGAGGGTTTAGGGTTGAGTGTTTAAAGATTTAAGGGTTGAGGGTATACAGTTGAGGGATTAGGGTAGAGAGAGAGGGATGGAGGGAGGGAGAGATGGAGGGATAAGTGAGATAGAGAGGAGAGAAGAGGAGAGAGGTACAAAGATATATGAGGATTGAGGATCCAATGTATAGGGTAGAGGGTTGAGAATTGAGGGTATAGGGTATAGGGTTGATGGTTTAGGGTATTGGGTTGAGAGTATAGGTTTGAGGGATTAGGGTTGAGGTTGCATATGGTTGAGGGATGAGGGTTGATGGTCCAATGTATAGGGTAGATGGTATTGGGGTTGAGGGTTTAGGGTTTTAAGGTTGAGGATTGAGGGATTGAGGGATTAAGGGATGAGGGTTGAGAATTGAGGGTTGAGGGTTTAATGTAGAGGGTAGAAGGTAGAGGGTAGATGGTTTAAGGGTTTAGGGTTTAGGTTGAGGGTAGAGGATTGAGGGTATAGGATTTGGGGATTATGGTTGAGGATCCAATGTATAGGTTTGAGGGTATAGGGGTTGAGGGATTAGGGTTTAAGGGTTGAGGGTTGAGGGTTGAGAGATTAAGAGTCAAGAGGGTTGAGGGATTAGGGTAGAGAGTTTACTAAGCGGGTTTAAGAGTTTAAGGGTTGAGGGATTAGGGTTGAGGGTAGAGGGTATTGGGTTGAGGGTCGAGGGTAGATGGTTTAAGGGTTAAGGGTTTAGGTTTTAGGGTTTAGGGTTGAGTGTTTAAGGGTTTAAGGGTTGAGAGTTTAGGGTTGAGGGATTAGGGTAGAGAGGGAGGGAGGGATGGATGGATAGAGAGATGGAGGGAGAACTAAGATAGAGAGGAGAGAAGAGGTGGGAGGAATAGAGATATATGAGGGTTGAGGATCCAATGTATAGGGTAGAGGGTTGAGAATTGAAAGTATAGGGTTGAGGACCTATAGGGTTGATGGTTTAGGGTATTGCACTGAGGGTATAAGGATTAGGGATTAGGGTTGAGAGTACATATGGTTGAAGTATTAGGGTTGAGGGTCCAAAGTATAAGGTAGAGGGTATCGGGGTTGAGGGTTTAGGGTTTGAGGGTAGAGGGTAGAGGGTAGAGGGATTAAGGGTTGAGGGTTTAATGTAGAGGGTAGAGGGTAGAGGGTTTAAGGGTTTAGGGTTTAAGGTTTGAGGTTGAGGGTAGAGGATTGATGGTATAGGGTTGGGGGGTTAGGGTTGAGGGTCCAATGTATAGGGTAGATGGTATAGTAGTTGAGGGAGTAGGGTTCAAGGGTCAAGGGTTCAGGGCTGAGGTTTGAGGAATTAAGGGTCAAGAGGGTTGAGGGATGAGGGTAGAGAGTTTAATAAGTGGGTTTAAGGGTTTAAGGGTTTAAGGGTTGAGGGTATTGGGTTGAGGGTAGAGGGTAGAGGGTTTAAGGGTTTAGGGTTTAAGGGTTGAGGGTTTAGGGTTTAGGGTTGAGTGTTTAAGGGTTTAAGGGTCAAGGGTTTAGGGTTGAAGGATTAGGGTAGAGAGGGAGGATGGATGGATAGAGAGATGAAGGGAGAAGTGAGATAGAGAAAAGGAGAGAAGATGAGGGAGGGACAAAAACATATGAGTGTTGAGGATCCAATGTATAGGGTAGAGGATTGAGAATTGAGGGTATAGGTTTGACGACCTATAGGATTGAGGGTTTAGGGTATTGGGTTGAGGGATTAGGGTTGAGGGTAGAGGGTATTGGGTTGAGGGTAGAGGGTAGAGGGTTTAAGGGTTTAGGGTTTAAGGGTTGAGGGTAAAGAGTTTAGGGTTTGAGGGTATAAGTTTTAGGGTTTAGTGTTGAGGGTAGATGTTTGAGGGTTTAGGGTTGGGGATTAGGGTTGAGGGTCTAATGTATAAGGTATAGGGTATAGGGGTTGAGGGATTAGGGTTTAAGGGTTGAGGAATGAGGGATTAGGGGTTAAGGGTTGAGGGTTGAGGGTTGAGAGAGGGAGAGGGGGTAGGAGGGAGAGAATTGAGAGAGAGGGAGAGTGGGAGAGATATAGAGGGTAGAGGGTATAGCGTTGAGAATTGAGGGTATAGGGTTGAGGAACTCTAGGGTCAAGATGGGTTTAGGGTTTTGGGTTGAGGGTATAGGGTTGAGGGACGAGGGTTGATGATAAAGGGTAGAAGGTTTAAGGGTAGAGAGTTTAGGGTTTGAGGGTATAGGTTTTAGGGTTTAGGGTTGAGGGTAGAGGGATTAAGGGTTGTGGGCTAAGGGTAGAGGTTTTAAGGGTTTAGGGTTGAGGGTTTAGGGTTGAGGTTAGAGGTTTAGGGTTTAGGGTTTAGGGTAGAGGGTAGAGAGTTTAAGGGTTTAAGGGGTGGGGGTAGATGATTTAAGTGTTAAGGGGTGGAGGGTAGAGGTTAGTAGTAGAGGGAGATAGATAGGAGTGGAGTGAGGAGAGAATTGAGGTTATGGGGTTGATGGTTTAGGGTATTGGTTTTGAGGTAAGTGCAAGAGGGGTTTAAGGGTTTAGGGTTGATGGTTTAGGGTGGGGAGGTGGGGTAGAGGGTTTGGGGTTTAGGGTATGGGTTTGAAAGTACATGGTTGAAAGTTAGGGTTGAGGGTCTAATGTATAGGGTAGAGGGTATGGGGGTTGAGGTTGATGGATTAAGGGTTGGGGGTTGAGTTAAGGGTTGAGGGTTTGATATATAGGTGGGGGTGGGGTAGAGGGTTTGAGGTTTGGGGCTGAGGTTTGGGGATTAAAGAGGTTGAGGGTATAGAGTTGAGGGTGAAATTAGCCTTCTTGGCCTATTTGAAAAAATGGGTCCAAGAAATGGGGTCTCCCAATTTCATTGAATTAGCAAGCTAGTGGATGAAACATGCCAAGTTAGGTTGCCAATTTCACCCACTAGCTTGCCAATTCGGTGAAATTGGCATTGTAGTGGCCTATTTGAAAAAATGAGTCCAAGAAATGGGGTCTCCCAATGATTTATATCACCAGGAGACCCCATTTCTTGGAGGTTGTCAATTTCACCCACTAGCTTTCTAATTCAGTGAAATTGGCAGTAAGCTAACCTGTTAAAAAATAGGTCCAGAAATGAGATGCTCTGATGATGCAGTATTTGTGGCTTTTGGAGACCCCATTTCTTGGACCCATTTTTTCAAATAGGCCAAGTTAGGTTGCCAATTTCACCCACTAGCTTGCCAATTCGATGAAATTGGCAATGTAGTGGCCTATTTGAAAAAATGGGTCCAAGAAATGGGGTCTCCAAAATCACTGAGAGAGCCCATTTCTTGGACCCAGTTTTTCAAACAGACCGCTACATTGCCAATTTCACCAAATTAGCAAGCTAGTGGGTGAAATTGGCAACTTAGTGGGCCCACTAGCTTGCTGATTTGGTGAAATTGGCAACCTAACTTGAGATGGATAGGAGTGAGTGAGTGAGAGACAGAGAGAGAGACTTGAGAAAGGGAGAGGGGGTAGGAGGGAGAGACTTGAGAGAGAGGGGGGGAGGGAGTGGGAGATAGATAGAGGGTAGAGGATAGAGGGTATAAGGGTTAAGGGTAGAGGGTAGAGGGTAGAGGGTAGAGGGTTAAGGGTAGAGGGGAGAGAGAGATAGAAGGAATGAGTGAGAGAGTCTTGAGAGAGGGATAGGGGCTATGAGGGAGAGACTTGAGAGAGAGGGAGGGATAAGTGAGATAGAGAGAAGGAGATAAGAGGAGGGAGGGACAAATATACATGAGGGTTGAGGATCTAATGTATAGGGTAGAGGGTTGAGGACCTATAGGGTTGATGGTTTAGGGTTTAGGGTTTAGGACTTACATATGGTTGAAGGATTAGGGTTGAAGGTCCAATGTATGGGGTATAGGGTATTAGGGTTGAGGGTTTATGGTTTGAGGGTTGATGATAGAGGGTAGAAGGTTTAAGGGTTTAGGGTTGAGGGTTGAGGGTTGGAGGGTATAGGTTTTAGGGTTTAGGGTTGAGGGTAGAGTGTTGAGGGTTTAAGGGTAGAATGATTAAGGGTTGTGGGTTGAGGGTTGAGGGTAGAGAGAAAGAAAGATATAAAAGAAACCTATAAAAAATCAACTTTATCATAACACAAGCATGTTTTGAAGTAGTAGAGATATGGTCATTTTTTAGCAAGTAATAAGGCGCTCGCATTATAACGCAAGCACATTTTGGCTTGCTCTAAAAATATACCCATTATGTCAACGCCCACATTTTGTATGTTCTCCTAGTTTTGTGTGTGCTCTGACAAAAAATAGCTTTTTGATGATGTTGTGAAGTGTGCATGCATGTTTTTCACATTCCACCACCTTTTTCATAATCTTTCCACCACCTTTGCATGAAATAGCAAAGTTTTCACGTTGAAAGGAATATAATATCAATTCAAGTCTAAATTCCATTCAAAAGTGATATACAATTGAAGTTTGGAGGGGAACAAGCTTTTGAAAAAATCAAATTGTTGAGGAGTTTGAAGAAAGAAGAAGCAAAGGCTACATAATTGGGTAGAACTTCTCCATTTGAAACTATGGTTTTTTAGGTATGTGAAGTCTTTACACATTTTCTTTCATTCTATTATGGCTTGCTTTTATTTTTGTTATTTTGCATATTCCATGTTGATCATTGTTTGTTTGTCATTATAACCTTATCTTGTTAATGCACATTTTAAATTACACAATTCTTTACACTTGCCAATTACATTTTTAGACCACATCTCTTTGAGACATTTTGTTATTTAACAATTGACTTACCTTGTGTATGCTTCCACATTTTTTATACACATATAAATGACATAAGTTATAAGGAAGTAAAATAAAACATCATTTCTCAATCCTTTATTATGGATGTACATAGTACTCTCCAAAGCTTTCATTTTGTTATAGGCATGGCAGATGTTGGAAAATGTAGTTGAATTTGGTTTTACACCTACAATTTGCATATGCTTGAAATTTTCTAAAGCCTTTTCAATAAATATATTTTTTGCATATCCCACAATCATTATAGTCCATGGGGACATATCTCATTGAGGTATTTTGTCAAATAGTTATAACAAGTAGATGATTGCCTTGTCTATGCTACCAAATTTTCCATACATGTCTCTAAAAAATTGGAATATACTCCTACATTGATAGATATTTGAATCTATTTTGGTTTTCATCTTTGCCTTGTCTATGCTACCAAATTTTCCATACATGTCTCTAAAAAATTGGAATATACTTCTACATTGATAGATCTTTGAATCTATTTTGGTTTTCATCTCTATTTCTAAATTTACCTCATCACTTATGTTGTGATATATTTTAAATATTTCCTTGATTAGTCTATCTACAAGGGATTCTAACCCTTCTCTCCACTATTTCAAGACTCTTTATTCAAGGCTAAGTTAGCAACATGGGGAAAGGTGCAGCCTATCTTGCAATCATGGCTCAAAATGGAAGCATGGACAAGGCATTTGAATTGTTTGACAATAATGTTTTTGTATAAATGTATGCAAAATGTGGTAGCATTGACAAGCTAGTGAGTGAGCTATACATCACCGTGAGACCCCATTTCTATGAGGCATTTGTTGCCCCTACCTTGTCAACCCTACCACATTAGCAAGCTAGTGACTGAGCTAGCTTGCCAATGCTCCACTAGCTTGGCAATGCGGTAGGGTTGAGAAGGTAGGGGCAGCGTATTCCTCATAGAAATGGGGTCTCATGGTGATTGAGACCCCATTTCTATGAGGCATATGCTAGCCCTACATTGTCAACCCTACCACATTGGCAAGCTAGCTCACTCACTAGCTTGCCAATGCGGTAGGGTTGACAAGGTAGGGGCAGCGTATATCATTGTGAGTCCCCAATTCTATGAGGCATATGTTGCCCCTACCTTGTCAACCTTACCGCATTGGTAAGCTAGTGAGTGATCTAGCTTGCCAACGCTCCACTAGCTCACCAATGCGGTAGGGTTGAGAAGGTAGGGGCAACATATGCCTCATAGAAATGGGATCTCATGGTGATATAGCTTGCTAATGCGGTAGGGTTGAGAAGGTAGGGGCATGCCTCATAGAAATGGGGTCTCACTGATCCCATTTCTATGAGACATACGCTGCCCCTACCTTCTCAATCCTACCGCATTGGTAAGCTAGTGGAGCATTGGCAAGCTAGCTCACTCACTAGCTTACCAATGCGATAGGGTTGACAAGGTAGGGGTAGTGTATGCCTCATAGAAATGGGATCTCATGGTGATATAGCTTGCCAATGCAGTAGGGTTGAGAAGGTAGGGGCAGTGTATGCCTCATAGAAATGGGATCTCACAAATCCCATTTTTATGAGGCATACATTGCCCCTACCTTCTCAACCCTGCCGCATTGGCAAGCTAGTGAGTGAGCTAGCTTGCCAACACTCCACTAGCTTGCCAATGCGGTAGGGTTGAGAAGGTAGGGGTAATGTATGCCTCATAGAAATGGGGTCTCACAATGATGTACATCACCGTGAGAGCCCATGTACATCATCAGTGAGACCCATTTCTATGAGGCATATACTACCCCTACCTTTCAACCCTATTACATTGACAAGCTAGTGAGTGAGCTAGCTTGCTAATGCTCCACTAGCTTGCCAATGCGGTAGGGTTGAGAAGGTAGGGGCATCTTATAGAAATGGGGTCTCACATTGACTCCAAATGTGGTAGGCTTGAGAAGGTAAGGGCACAGATGCCTCATAGAAATGGGGTCTCACAGTGATTATCATTGTGAGACCCCATTTCTATGAGGCATACGCTGCATAATCACTATGAGACCCCATTTATATGAGGCACACGCTGCCCTACCTCTCAACCCTACCAAATTAGCAAGCTAGTGAGCTCACTCACTAGCCTGCCAATGCGGTAGGGTTGAGAAGGTAAGGGAAACATATGCCTCATAGAAACATCACCGTGAGACCCCATTTCTATGAGGCATACACTCCCCTTACCTTCTCAACCCTACTGCATTCTCACTAGCCTGCCAATGTGGTAGGGTTGAGAAGGTAGGGGCAACATATGCCTCATAGAAACATCACCGTGAGACCCCATTTCTATGAGGCATACGCTGCCCCTACCTTCTCAACCTTACCGATTAGGCTAGTCAGCTCACTAGCTTTCCAAGGCATTTGAATTGTTTGACAAGGAATTTGAATTCACATGCCTTGTCCGTACTTCCATTTTGATCCTATCTTGCAATCATGGCATGCCACATTACCACATTTCTTTAAGGCATTCCATTGGAAAAATTCATGTGACCATTGTCTATGCTAGAAATACTCTTCTACAGGATGATTGTAAGTATTTTGTATGAAGCCTTGAATGACATATTTCATTTATTTGTATGGATTCATTTTTTAGGAACTAATATTCATCTCATTACCATGCTACAAGTAAAATTATTTGCCATTTTGAGGAAATGAATAAGGAATAAACTAAAAAACGAAGAGTATGAAACCAAAAAAACAAAGGAGAGAGAACGGTTGAGGGCATATCATGAAAAGAAGAAATTGGATACGATTGAAAAAAACAAGCCAATTGAAGAGGAACCTCAACCATCAAAGAGAGAATAGACATTGGCAGCACAAAGGGAACGAATGTGAAAGCATCGTAGTAAGACAAATTTGGATAGCATAGTTGGAGACACACCCTCTACCGCAAGTGAATACGAAGGGACACCATTAAGCACAAGTGAATATGGAAGGAAACCATCTACCGCAAGTGAATATGGAGGGACACCATCTACCGCAGGTGAATATGGTTGGACACCATCCACCACACCTCAAGTTGAGAGTACATCATCACTCAGATTTGACAAAGAAGGTACACTATCATCCACATGTAAACCTCAAGGTACGTATTCTACTCCACCCTCGATCGAAGGTATGCAATCTAGCCCACCTCAATTAAATATTGATGAAATTCCTAATGTTGAGATGTATGTACCTAGGAGAACACCACCTAGAATTTTGTGTAGAAAGCCAAATTATTTGATTAATATTGATGAGGATATTTTGCAACACATGGAAGGTAAGATTTCAGCACACACTTGTAGAAGATATGCTGATAAGATTTGGAAATTCTTCTTTGAAAGGCTAAATGAAACCACAAGATGTCAACTATTTGTTGAAATGGTGTGGGGTATAAAGTATAGAAACATCATGAAGACCTTGGGTTGAGAACATCGAATGCTTCAAGTGAAAACACTATTGTGAAGAATCTAATGTATGCTTATGAGAGTGTGGATAAGACCTCATGCTCAAAGGATAATAATATCACCTGACATGTCATTACATCGACTTGGTAAGTATTCAAACAAAGAGATCTCATCTCATTAGAAAGATGAGTGAACAAATGAGAATTAATAGAAAAACTTTATCAAGAGTTGTTTGAAGGCGGCAAAGAATTGAGGGCACCAATTCAAATGAATTATGGGCATTCTCAGGAAGACTGTCACGAAAAGATTAAAAAGTTGTTGAAGCATTTAGAACACTAATTGAAGAGTATTGGAAGAATAACACAAAGCCATCTCTGAATCAAAGGGATGTGGTAAGAAGGAGAATCGATAGTTGGAAACATGAGTCACATCCAAAACATTTTTTGGATACGACTCAAACCCAATATTTTTGTAAATTTTAATAGGATTATCCTCAAATTAGTATTTTTCAAAAATATTTTGAAATGATTAAACCTTTTTATGTCAAGATAAATCACACACGCACTAATTGTTGTTGTAGACTACATATTGAATTCTCTAACCATTATGATGTTTATCGTTCTATATGTTTAGATTTGCATACTAACGATGTTTTGCAGGATTATGGCATAGAAGCCCCACCAACATCTTCAAGAGAGTTCTATGAAATAGAGGATGGCCAAATATTCCATAGGACAACATGCTTGGATGGTTCATGTGAGCGTTGCAATGACTTGTAGTATATATTATGATGTTTATTGTTCTATATGTTTAGATTTGCATACTAACGATGTTTTGCAGGATTATGGCATAGAAGCCCCACCAACATCTTCAAGAGAGTTCTGTGAAATAGAGGATGGCCAAATATTCCACAAGACAATATGCTTGGATGGTTCATGTGAGTGTTGCGATGACTTGTAGCGTATGCCAATATGTCAACATATGGAAAGCACATATGAGGTGGGACAGAAACTAGTAGAGTTTGGGAAGTATAAAATAGTGCAATACATTACAAAAGATGGTAATCAAGAAAAAGGTGTGATTTGATTATTCAGAAGATTCCATTGTATCAGTTTATGTCCATGTTTCGTGACAAAATAGTGTATGAGCACGCAAGGCATACCCATAGAGCCCGATGGCTAGACACACAATTCAAGCTATGCAAGGACACCTTTCCAGTTGACAACATAGTATCAATGTTTGACTTTGCAGAAAACTACACTTTATAGCCACAACATGAGGTGCAGTCACAATATTACAACTCCACACAGGTTTGGATATTTCTGCACATAGCATTCATTCATGGAGTTGATACTATAGAGGACCAAAGGAAGGTATTAAGGGAGTATCAATTTTATATCAGTGATGATCACACACATTCTTCAAAGTTTGTGCAAGGTTGCTTCCACATGTTCTACAGTGATTTGGCTTAGAGGGGCATAGCATACGGTCAGCATATAATATGGTCAGATAACTATGCAGCACATATCAAGAGCTTGCACATATTCTATGGGTTGAGCAGGATGCATGTCATTACAGGTGTCCAACATATGTGGAACTTTTGTGAGGTCGGACATAGAAATCAGAAGCATGATGGTGCAGGAGCATGTGTGAAAAGAGCATTAGCATGAGAAGAGTTAAAGTATAAAGAAAATGCAAAGTTGACAGATGCAAAATCAGTCATTGAGTGGTGTAATGCTTCGATGAGTCCAGGTAATGAAGGTACATCTTCAGTTCATAGATTTTTTTGGTTGATGGATGATACTAACATTGCACCATATGAGGATTTTTGTACACTAATAGGATCGAGTGAGCTATGCTCTTTCCTTAGCTTAGATGTGGGTTCATGGAGTGTCAATACATGGAAGATAGCATTCTTTTATTCTTCATATACAATGAAAGCCTAAAATGATTGTGAGTCAGAGGAGTGGGTTGAGAAATGGTTGACAAGTTATCTTAGCCCACTTCACATGTATGGCCCTTTAACGACATTGGAACTAACATAGATGGATTCATCAGTCGACTTTGACCACATATCAGATCTAGTTCAACCAAGTAATATATCTACTTGCTTAGTTTTTGAAATTCCTATTGTTATCTTACTTTGTAGTGTATTTGTAATGTTGACTAATTTCAAGAGATTTGTTGCACATATCAATGCAAGGCATGTTTATGCAGTTATTGCAAATGAAGAAAAATGTAGAGGGAACAAACTATTACTTGTTTCATAATGTTAAGGCCAAAAAGAAATTGGAGGAACTAGTTATAGATGGAGAAAACATCGAATACCCTACAGACTCAATTGTTGTTACTGGAACGTGGCTTAGAAGGTACCCACATAAGAGTGTTAAATATTGGCTATTTCATGACTTTCACATGCATTGTAAGATTATTCATTACTCGAACCTTGTTATGGCATTCGATGTTCGTTTGACCAAATATGGTATAGACCTTTGAAAAAGACCTTATGAAAGGTCTATGAGTCTAACCATGAGGCAATACTTGACGCAATAAAGAGTAGAGCAGACCCACATGGTTCGTTGGATTAATTTGTAAGTATGCACATTGGTTCTTATTGATTTATACTTGTATGCACATTAATTTGTATGATGTCAATTTTATCATCTTCTTTTACTTTGCCTATTTATAAGTGTAGATATCCAAATTTGGACACTTTCATTTGTCCAAATTTATCCCTTTTCGTCTAAACATCCTTTTATTTGCATTAATTAAGTAATATCGTTATTATTTAATTAATACCTTCTAAAGTTATTCTAATCCCTAAGGTATCTAGTTAATTAATTAAATACCTTACTCTTCAATCCCCCCTTTCATCAAATGAATTAAATACTCACATGTCACGTCTTTTTCTTAATCTTAATCAACCTCCTAATCTCATCATTAGGGATGTGCACATGCCTAATTCTTGATTAGGACATGTCACATCCTCCAACTTTTGCAAGTTGGCTTCTAATCTTCATTAACCACTAATTATCTTCTAATCCATTATTAGTTTAGTCTAATCAGTACCTTGGTCAACACTCCCCATCCCCCAAGGAATTTTTAATTCATTTTTATTCACCCAAGATTCCTCTCTTCCCCATGTGAATTTTTAATTCACATTTATCCTTTCAAGACTCCTTATCCCCATGCAAGTCTTCTAGAATCTTTGAATTGTCACATCAAGTCACATGTGGGTAAGTACTTACCTTTTTAAGCACCTTGTTTTATCCAAGGTACTTCTCACGTCTTTTTTTGGGAACCTTGTCTTGTCCACAAGATCTCTCAATCATGTGAATTTTTAATTCACATTTATTCACCCAAGATTCTCCTCTTCTCCATGTGATCATTGAGAGATCACATCATCCCTTTTCCAAGGTACTTGCAAGTACCTCCACATCATTTGTACCCTCTCCACCTCATGTGTCATTGTGACACATCATTTGCCACATGGCAAGATGTGAGGGCTTGTTAGTCCTCAACCCACTACAGCCCTTCATCTTGTCCATGGTGGCAAGATCTCAACCATCCATTCTTTTTAGGGTTCCTCTCCATAAAATAAAAGAAATTTCTTTCATTCTCATTCATTATCACTTTCATTCACACACTTGCAAAACAACATTCATTCTATCTCTCATCTCAAGCTCTCAATCTCTCAAGACCTCCATTGTTGCATACTTGCATACTCTCTGTAGACATGCAAAATTTCACATTATGCATTCGATCGGATTCGGTCAAATTATATGTCGCATTAGGACCATTCATCAATTAATCAAGAGCATTTTCATCCATTCATTTATCAAATAAATCTTATCATTCAACCTTCATCTTGCATCATTCACTTAATTAAATAAATCAGGACTTCATTTAAATCAAATCCTAAATCATATTCCATCATTTTCTGATTTAAATAAATCAATTATCAAAGTCTTAAAAGTCAAATCATATAATCAGCATTAATCAGCATAATCATCATCTAATCCTAATCTAATGTTAATCCCATCCCACTTGCATTATCTAGACCTAGCCACTTGCACAATAAATCAATTTTATTGATTTATTAAAACCTCATTTTCTCTCAACATGACAAGTCAAACATGGCATTTATTGCTATTTTTCCTTGTCCCCCTCTCAGATTTATGGCAAAATTTGAATTCAAAATTTCCCCCTCTTGGGCACTCTTCCCAAATCTTGCACACACATCAACTAATCACATGATGACAAGTGTCCTCAACTCATTGGCTTAATCTTTAGTCCCACATTGGTCCCTCTTCAACACTTAGCATTTTGAAAATCTTAAATAGGTGCATCATCCTCAAGCAAATCCTTCACAATCTCCACAACTTGATGCAAGGTCATTCTCTTTGAGAACTTATCTTGTCCATTTATCATCTCCATCATCTATAGCAATTTCATCATCTTGAGCTTTTTATCAAGGATTGGGAAAGGGTCACTAGCACATGTGACACCAATCCACTATGAGATAGGTTGGATCATGTCTTTCATATGCATTCTTTAGTTTCTATTGTTCCATTTTTATTGCATGATTGATGTGTTTCATTATTTCATAGGGATGTTAAAATGGTGTTTTAAACTAACCATATTGCAGATTTTAGCATCCACATTTGGCGCTAGAGGGAGGGCCAGCTGTTTGGAAAGCATTTGTGTGTAGTTTTGAAAGCTTTGGCTAGTTTGAAAACTGAATGTTCTGAATTAAAGAATATTAAATTATTTCTTTGTCAGATTAGAAAAGAAAAATAAAAAATGTGCTTTCTGTTATAATCTGGTTTAAGGGAGGCTGTGAAGGAATCACTAGGCGACAATGCTTTATTTTCATTTACTTTAATCATCTTTCAGCTTTTAACATTTAAATTTGTTCGGTGCATATCATGTAAATATTGTAGACCATGAAAGTTTCTAAAGCCTTTTAACATTTTATGCACCTGTTAGTCACGTGGAAAAAATTTTAAATCCTTTTTTAAATTCATTCAGCACATGCCCTGTAATCATCAAGCCCTGTGTATGCTTTCACTTTATTTGTTGCTGGGTAGGCATAAAAAGTGCATTTGCCTGAGTAGTTGTAGTTGTCGCCTGCCAAATGAATTTTCTTGAATGGAATAAAGCTTTGAGGCACTACATAAAGTTTGCACGCGCCGAACATTTTTCATGCTATGATTACTTGCTGTCTATATTTTAAGCTATAATATTTTCATTCACCTCAATCTCATTCAATTGTTTGACTATTGTGAGCTTTGCAGTTATTAGAGGTCAAGGACGAACAAATTCTTTTGCAGATTCAATGGTATTTCGTGGTCCATGAATGTGACTCAAGATAAGACTTTGTGAGCTGCCAGACACGGGCTTGTTGCGTGGAAGTCCTGCAGTGATTGCATTCCATCAGATCAGATTGCAGTCCTGCGTGGAAGTCCTGCAGTGATTGCAGTTGAGGGCGCATGAAGCCAACTCTAGTGTGCGGCCCTTGAAAAAGTCTCCTTCTCTAAGGAAAGCAGCAACATGGAGCGCGGCTTCCATATGTATCACGCACTGGCTGCTTCTGTATTGGGCCTAACATTCCCACTTTTCTTTCATTCATGACAAATTTGTTCATTGCTACTTAAAAGATCAACGTTTTCTTTCCAGAATGGTTTCTAAATGGCAAATCTACAGTTTCTGCATTAGCATTTTCATTACTTTTATCTTTATCTGATTCCTGTCTCCTTTCAATATCAGATACATTGGCATTGACAGGAATAATTTTCTTGTGGCTCGCATTCATGCCATTGACAAGTAATGCATCATCTCTGTCTAAATAGCGCATGTTCCCTTGCTAGTAAATGGACGATGTAGATTTCCTTTTGCTGAGTATTCCCACTAAGCTGGAAGCAATAACCAATGGCACATCCATTCGTGCTATAATTTCTGGCTGCTCCTTCTCCAGTGCGCAATTCAAAGCTTTTAGATGTTTAATGTTTTTGTCAAATGTTACATCCTCCGCTAGGACGCTTCCTTACGCTACTCATTCACATGGTTCCTTATAGGCCATTTTGAATTCTCTTAAAGTCTCCCTTTAACTCTGCCCGATACAGGTAATCAAAGTTTTGTTAGTGGTTGTTGCATTATAACTCTTCATGTATTCGAAATCAAGGCATCTTTATTCTGGATTGACGTCTCATTTAGTGCGTTTGACAGTAAGATCATTGCATGTGACCATAGTTATTGCTCAAAAATATTTGCTGACGTGTGAGCTACAGGAATAAAGAAGCTGGTTGCAGGCTTTTATTTTACGCTAACACTACCCTTGACAGGACAAAATTTTATTAACATTGAATCATCAGAAGAAATCACGTCCTATCTTGAAGCCATCAAAATTTAAATAAGGAAGCTAAGTTGATCGATGGACTCTAGATATTAAAATAAGTTAGCTGTGTGTTGAAAGTCAAAGAAGATCTGGACGCATCATATGGGCGGCTGCAAACAAGTCTATGGAAATCGTCTCACGATTAGAAATATTCTAGGGCTAAAGATTCTGTGTGTGAATTTGAAGCATTTAATGCTATGGATTTGTTAATCACGCATTATTATACCTCTGTTTGTTGACAATAAAATCCTTGTTTGCTGAAAACATTTGTTCGTGCTCTTGGTAGATAATAACTCTTTCTTGAAATAAGCTTTTATCCATCTACTGAATGCATTTAAAATTGTCATTAAATGTCTGTCCCTACATCTAATATTGCTATTTATTAGTAATTGATTGGCTGCACGGAAGGGTAAAGAAATTCTTTTGCATTTATAGAGGAGCTTTTTAATATGAATAGGTCTTTTTGCCTAGAATATCTAACCATTGTTGAAAGCTGAATTCTAGGTTGTTAGGAAGAGGGGCTTTTTGAGCTTTTGCTAATCAACTATTCATTTGTGGTTAAGATTTTCTCTAAGATCTTTAGAGAGTAGGGTGCTTTTTACAGTTAATGCTTAAAATGATTTAAGAAAATAACTTGATTCTTGCATGATTTTCTTTCCTAATAGGTACCAAGAAAAGGCGAATAAAGGTACAAAGCTGAAAATCAACAAAGGTACAAAAAGCGAACAAAGGAAAAGCGAAGAGGGTACAAAAGCAAACGAAGGCGAAAAGGTGCAAGGCGAAAGAGAAGGCTATCAAACAAAAAACGAAAGAAGGAGGTTTTTTTGTTTGAAAACACAATGTGTTTTTTAACACTATAAATGTTTGATCAAAACTACTTCACAAAACGAAAACGAAAGGAGGGGAAGATTTTTTTTCTTTGAAAACACAATGTGTTTTTTAACACTTTAAGTGTTTGATCAACACTTCACGAAATTGTTTTCCTTTTCGTTTTAGAACATTAGTTTTCAATTGGGGCTAAAACGAACAAATTGTTTTTCATTGCAAAGGACTTAAAACGAACCTTAGGACACACTTACTAGATTTCGTTTTGGGTTAAAAATTGAACAAACAATCCTCACATTTCATTTGGTGCTTAAAACGAATTCACAATTGCTTTGAAGGGTGTAAAACGAACAAGTGTTTGATTTGTGTGATTGTCTTTTGAGTACGTATCCTCTCCCCTTGCGCTTCGTGCGATCTAGGGTGCAAGAGAAACACTCAAAATACATTTTATTGCTTTAAAACACTTCATTTTGGGCTTAAAAATTGAACATCTTGTGTGAGTGTGAGTAGGGGCATTTTCGCGTACATTCTCTTTCTTTGTGCCATCAAAGATCGACTGATTAGATTGTCTTTGCTCGGCTTTGTTTATCTTAGAGGGGCTCATTTGGGGAAAAAGTACTCACCCAGCTGGCGACTCAACCGTAACACTCTAAAGCCAAGAGTATTTCCAGTAGGGTATAAATGAGGGTTTTGGTTAAACGCCATAATCACGCTGAAAGGGTCCGGCGTAGATGGATCCGAAAGGGGACTCTTGCCGTATGGGTCAATCTCCAAAACGGAAAGTCCTTACTAGAACCTATGTGTTAGAATTTGCCAAAATCCTTAATGTTTGTTGGTGCAAGAATGGTCATTAAGCCCCAATTCCACGGCTTTAGTAGAGATGGAAAGCATGCCATGGGAGTTTCATGGGTGTTGTGCTTACGCCCGATAAGTGAGTGCCGTGGAGGGGGAGCCAAGGTCAAGCATCTAACCATCCACTAAAAGTAGGCGTAGCTGGACTTGTCCAAGTGGGGACTCAACAAACATTGTCTATCACATCCATAGGGCTTGTAATTATTCTTTGTTTGAAAACACAGTGTGTATTCGAAAACATTTTGCAAACAAATATTCAACATGATTCTCAAAATTTCAAACCCTCTTTGAAGACAAATATCATTGACTCAATCCATATGTTATTTCTTTCCCTGGGATTCACATCCTTAGAGGTTCCTAAGCATTGGATTATACCTCAATTTGTCTTCTTGAGTAAACAATAGGAAAACCCTTGCCTTAAGTTCATTGAATTTCCACATAAAATATCTTGTGGGGTTTAAAGAAATTAAGACATTGGACATCTTAGTTTGAAACATAATCAAGTGTGTTGTTTTTGGTAAAAGGAATACACTAAACAAAGATAACAAATTGGACCCCACACATGTGCTTGATATCTCTTGGTTATATTGGTCTTTTGATTGCTCTTAGAGAAAAGTGTGTTCTTCAATACCTTGGCCTAGTAAACAAAGTCTCTCTAAGTCTCTTAGGATCATCAAAAATTTCATCTATCTTCCAAACATTCATCAATCCATCTCACCAAAACAACTTTAGATCTTTGCAAACATCATCCTAGACTTGGGTACATTTCTAAACCAAATCAAAATCATTTGTTTAGTTAGGTGTGTTTGGATGAATCCTTCCATGCACACTTAGTTAAATTATCAACCATCCTTTGAACAAGTTCATCCTAAGAACACATCCAACATCTTAGGGTTTACAAGTCCATCATCCACATCAACCAATCGAAATCAAAATCCCTAAGTCTAGCATTGATCCAAAGTCCCTAAACGTTCATCATCCATATCACTTACACCTTTCATCCTTCATCTCGTCATTGATCCTAGAACACCTTAGAGGTTAACAAGGTCAAAACACAAGAAGAACATGGAATATAAACTTGATCCATACATCTTGGGTAATCCAAATCAGTTGAATCTTCAAAGCCTTGCAATGCCTATCAATTATCAAATTCCATGCATAGGATCATTTCCTTTGACAAATGTCAATGGTACAACAAGTGTGAGTATGCCCAAGTCAAAGTTTGGAACACATTTCCCAATGATAGATCTAAGTCCAAACCGACAAATCCACCAATCGAATAATCAATGCATGAGCCTTGAAACGAACAATGTCATTCCACCAAATCCCTACAAACCAAATGTGGATGTACCAAGTGCAACTTTTCGAAACATGAATCCTAACTCGGAAAACTTTGGAAAAATGATTCACAATACCAACAATGTTCATCCTATCATGCCAAATCTAAACATCATCCCAAATCAGAACATTATCCAAAGTCAATTTTCCCATAACTCCATTCAAAACCACAGCATGGCATGCCAAAACCACTTGAACACAAGCCAAATCAACCATTCCAAGGACAAGATCAAAATCCAAGAAAATAAATGGTGATAAAATTGCGAACTTTCCAAAATAGTTGAGGCATTGCGCCAAGGGAAATCTCCACCACCATTACCTACATCATTCCTTGGTTTAGGGCTTCCCCCTTTACCTAACACCAATCACGCCACCCAAATCAATCCACCTAACATCAATCAAACCATCACGACAAATCCTTTGAATATACCATCGACATCGCACCAACAGATGGTATCTAATCAAACAACATTGATCCCAAATCAAAATTTGGTCTCCCAAGGACCTATCACCTCTGTCATTCCAACCATCTCTATCACTTCGATCACTCCAACCACCACTATCACGCCCATCACATCTCAACCCCTCACTACCATGATCGCTCTGAGCATATCTCAAACACTTGTCACTACATCCAACATGATTTTGAATCCACCACCACCCCCACCACCACCAATTTCCACCACATCAATCCAATACGACGCGACATTACAAACTGCTTTTCAAAAGGGATACCAACAATATCTAGCCATGCAACAAGAAACACAAGCTCAACAAGTGAAACAATCCTCTCAAGCTACCCAACCAACACGAGCACAAACACAAAAGATGACAACTATTGAAAACAAGGATCAAGATCAATCTATCACTGAGCACATGTTTACTTCATCCAATGATCAAATCGACATATGTCAAGAGTCACTTTTGAATCACGATCAAAATCCACCAACAAAACTTGACAATGATCCAATTCAAGAAATATCAACATCACTTGACTCTATGGTTGAAGACATTCACAATCTCTCCACCGCAATTGTCAAAAACAATGATCAAAACCTCTCCATTGAGGACATACCTACACAATCTGATGATCAACTCACCATCCATCAAGAGCCACTTTTTAGTGATCTATTTCAAGGAGTGTTAGGATTATTCGATCCAATTGACATAATGCACAATCAGTTCACTTATGATCATGTTGAAAATGTCTCTACATCGCTTTATGAGTTAGAGGACATATCTCAAGAATTTATTCCAAAGCATGATCAAAATCTTTCACTAAGGTCTAGCAATGGTCCTCTTCAAAACATGTTAATCCCCTTTGACCGCATGGTTACAGATACTGAAAGCACCCTGAACTTGACACTTGAGGATATTGAACCACTTACCATGTATAATGAAGATATCCAAGAGCCATTTGTAAGTAGTCCATCCTTTGAAACTGGCCCATGTCAAGAACTTGATCCAAAGCATGTCGAAAGCAACTCCGAAATTAATCAAGATCAAGAATTTGTATCTTCAGGATACTACAATAATCTAATGAACACTCTCCTATCTATGCAAGATGATCATATCCATACTCCTCCATCTACCCATGAGATGCTTTCTTTGGATGGAAACATAGATGATCGTTATTCAGAACAGGATCCCTTTATTCCTGACATTATTGCACAAAAAGAGCAGATTACTAATTCCTATAATCAAACAGAGTGGTCAACATCAAGATCAAATATGTCCCAAAGTCAGATTGAGGACATCATGAATAAAAATATCCAACATTATCCACTCAAGGAAACAAGTCAGATAGAACATCCAGAGTTAGCAAAACAGCAAATTGAAAGAACGTCACCTACGGTGGTCATCTATCAGAGAACACTTATTGAACAAGAGCTCTTGGAACAGGATAAATCAAAGCATGAAGGTACTACTTCCACCATACTGGGGGCAACTTCGTCTCAAGCAAACGTCAACATAGGGAGCACGAAGAATCCTTATGATGAAACTAGTGTCAAAACTACAACCAGTCATGCCATGAATCTTCATCCACCCATCACCCCATCCACGAATTGGGACCAACGTCAAAAGAAAGATTTGAATCAAAGTACGAAGAACGTTATCAAAGCAAAAGAAGCTGAGAAGCATAATGCACAAATCAAATACGCATGGATACCAAAAATACAAAGAAAGATTATCCCTATCAAACTCCATCAGTCAAAGAAACTATGGGGAAAATAAAAAGGGAAAAGTATCCATCAAGATGTCCGCAAAAGCAAAAGCAAGCTTTTCAAGCGACGTACAAAGTATATCAAGCAGTTGGTCCTAATTCCACACACACTTCCGTATCCACCCATCATTGCTCATCTTCCCAAGTTTGGAGAGTCAAAGGTTCCAAACTGTCAACCAATCCATCTCTTATCCCTAAACGCATTCCATCCATGCCTCCACGCATGATATACAATTCTCATATTGACCGTGTATTGGCAACAACCCTTCATCATAAGGATTCGTAGCAATCTATCACATGTACCTAATGACGAGTTAACCCTCGTATCAAATGGCAGATCACCGAGAATCCTTATGGCATTCAAGTGCAATTTTATCTTTAGCAGCAACTTCTTCAAGGATATCAATGGCACATTATGACAGAAGCATCTACCAAACCCAATTCAGTGGTTCAAGATGAATCTTTCTCGTGAAAATACAAAAATCAAAAAATATGAAAATCCAAAAAATTAAAAAAGGATTGAAAACAGAGTTAAAAATCGGGCCCTTCTAGTGAAAACCACTACGGTGGCGCTTTGGGCAAGACCATGATGAAAACCTGGCAAACAGGCGTCATGTGTAGAATCGAGCATCTATGTGCGCCACTTCAAGTGAAGGCATCTCATCCCATCCGTAATAAATTGAGCATTCCATCCATCTTATCCATAATAAATCCATCCATCCATGAACCATTTATCCAATCCATTTTTATCTATCTGCATCCATAGTCCAAGTTATCTTGATCTTGATGAAATTTTTGGGGCATGCTTTATGCTTGCTTATGGTAAACATCTTGACATGGGCCATTTTCATTAATCCTATCCTATGCAGCATTATCTGAGCTATGAAGCATTATCCAAATGAGCATTCATTATCCGAACACCTTATCTTATCGCAAGATAATCCTTGGCATCCTTTGCATGCTTACCTTACCCATCCATCCATACACCTATCCGAGCATCCATCCATTGCATTCCATACGTTGCTAGACATTGGGGGCAGATATATACATCTTGCTTCGGGAATAAATCTTGATCTATATCCTTCACCTCATGTGGTGATCTGAACATTGGAAAACATGAAATAAAATTGATCAAAGCATTCGTGGTCCGAATCACTAGCCCATGGCATATTTTGATGAAAACAGTCCTTATCAAGCTTCATCTTTCATCGAACATCAATCCAAACAATCACTATCAGTCACATCTAAACGCATCCTTCAACGTCACATCAAATCATCCAAACATCTTTTGTTCGAAACCAAGCTTCATCAAACATGATCAATCAAATCCAATCAAAAAAATCATCATCTCGGGATATCCTTGTGTTGCTTAACACTATCCTTGCATTGTCATGTATCCTTGACAATGTTATCATTATCAATCCTGATCAATCCAGCCCTTGCATTGTTGTGTATCCTCAACAATGTTATCATCATCAATCAATCATTGCATTGTTGTGCATCCTCAACAATATTATCATCATCATCCATCCATTGATCCAATCAATCAACCTTAGCTTGGTTTTTAGCAAAATCCTCAAACAGAGCACTGATATCATCACACACATCCATATCCAAATTGTCAAAATCACATCAAAAATCCAAAAACATCCAAATCATATCAAAATCCAAAAACACTCAAAAAGCAGAAAAAATCAAAAACATTGGAATCCGAACTACGTCGTCTCTAAGCTTAAACGTAGGCAAGGCTAATCTTAGATCAGCCCCCGAGACATCAAAATCCAAAAACATTCGAAAAGCATCAAAATCCAAAAACATTTGAAAAACATCAAAATCCAAAAACATCAGAAAATCAAAAAATCAAAACATTTGCAAAATCTTGAAAACACCAAAAACAGCCTCAAAACATTTCAAAACGTCAAAAACATCCAAATATTTGAAAAAATCCATCCGTCTCATCTTGCTTGCACTCGAAATAATCAATCATCCATAATAAACTAATCGTCACATTCATCCTTTGGCAATGCAAACAGAGACAATCATAGCAGTCAGCAAAAGCAAACTTCAATCGTAAAACCAAAATCGAAGCAACAAATCTTTAAAACAAAATCAAACACTTGATCAGTCGTAAACATGTCAGTCAACTTTATATCATTAGCCTATCAATCAACTTATCAAACCATCATCATCTTGTACAATGCATGTCCTAGGATATATCGTTCTGACAATGGGCATCATTTATGGATATCACCTTGGATTCTTATCCTATCAAAACAAATCCCTTTGGCTAGAGGTATGAAGAACGTTGGCTTGTTTGTGTACTTGATCTTTTCTTTTGATTTATCTTATTGCTCATTCCAAGGACCTCTCGATGATATCCAAACGAAGGATTTAGAGAGATAGGAATGGGGCAACGATCATTATCTTTTGTTTGCTCAGCTTGTTGGACGTTCTTGTAAAATAACTTGGCAAATACTTGCTTTGTTAGGTACGCCTAGCAAGGTTTCCGTATGTCAAGTGTGAACAAGAATACTCCTATCTACTTGTTGAGTCAAAGTCCATCACACTAAGTACAACGCCATCCTGGTCCTTTATACCTTGATGCATCGTGCTTAGGTGTGTTATCAAAAATAAAGTAAGTGTCCCTTTGAAAATCCCAATCCTTGATAAGCAAATCATCCATCTATCATCATCATTTCTCATCATCATCATCATCATCTCTAATAAAGTCTCGACCAATCATGGACTTGTGGGATCCTCTTGTCATATCTGATTTCCATGCTAACATCATGCATCCATCATGCATCTATCTTGCATCTGCAAACCATAAAAAAATTGCATACCACATATCATTCATATCATACATCATAGGAAACATCGATCATTTCACATGCATTGCATAACATCATCATAATATAGATCTGTTAGTCTAAGCATATCACAAATCATCCATTGCATAATCATAGCATATCACATCATTCATCTCATCCGTCTCACATCATATCATCATTTAAGTTATTTAGAATAATATAGATTTGTTATTCTAAGCATCTTGAAAACATCTCATTTGCATCGTCATCCATAATCACCCATTTTCAACCTCTTTATCGCGAGATCGACCCTCAAATCGAATCTTTTCGCTCGATCTCTCGAGGGGGCAATGTACCAGTGTACTTCCTTCTGCTGGGGCATCCGAAAAAATTAGAAAATTTTTAATTTCGATCGCGGCAAGTTTATTCTTTGAACCAACGCAACAAGTACATTGCTTCAAAGAGGGGCAAAATGTAGACATGCAAAATTTCACATTATGCATTCGATCGGATTCGGTCAAATTATATGTTGCATTAGGACCATTCATCAATTAATCAAGAGCATTTTCATCCATTCATTTATCAAATAAATCTTATCATTCAACCTTCATCTTGCATCATTCACTTAATTAAATAAATCAGGACTTCATTTAAATCAAATCCTAAATCATATTCCATCATTTTCTGATTTAAATAAATCAATTATCAAAGTCTTAAAAGTCAAATCATATAATCAGCATTAATCAGCATAATCATCATCTAATCCTAATCTAATGTTAATCCCATCCCACTTGCATTATCTAGACCTAGCCACTTGCACAATAAATCAATTTTATTGATTTATTAAAACCTCATTTTCTCTCAACATGACAAGTCAAACATGGCATTTATTGCTATTTTTCCTTGTCCCCCTCTCAGCATTTATGGCAAAATTTGAATTCAAAATTTCCCCCTCTTGGGCACTCTTCCCAAATCTTGCACACACATCAACTAATCACATGATGACAAGTGTCCTCAACTCATTGGCTTAATCTTTAGTCCCACATTGGTCCCTCTTCAACACTTGGCATTTTGAAAATCCTTAAATAGGTGCATCATCCTCAAGCAAATCCTTCACAATCTCCACAACTTGATGCAAGGTCATTCTCTTTGAGAACTTATCTTGTCCATTTATCATCTCCGTCATCTATAGCAATTTCATCATCTTGAGCTTTTTATCAAGGATTGGGAAAGGGTCACTAGCACATGTGACACCAATCCACTATGAGATAGGGTTGGATCATGTCTTTCATATGCATTCTTTAGTTTCTATTGTTCCATTTTTATTGCATGATTGATGTGTTTCATTATTTCATAGGGATGTTAAAATGGTGTTTTAAACTAACCATATTGCAGATTTTAGCATCCACACTCTCAAGCTTCATCCTTTGCACTCAATCCATCCATTCAACTACCTACTTTGCTCATTGCATTCCCACATCATTTTGAATCCATTTCATCTACTTTTCCATCAAAGGGAGCACACATCAAATCAACCATCGAGGGCCAACCAAAGGATCAACTTATTTGTTATCTTTATTTTGTTTTGGAATAATCAACTTATTTGTTATCTTTATTTTGTTTTGGATTCAACTAGACTAATCTCGAGGTGTCAGTGTTCTTTTATTTTCTTTTTGCATCTTGTTTTACATTACTTAGAGTAGGTTAAGATCATTGGTTCACATTTCTGGCATGCTCGGTGGGACCCACAAATAGGTTCCATCTTTTCACATTTTTTGCTGTTTAAGTTCTTTGCAGGTTCAGGTCGTAGAGGGGTGAACTTGCCCATAGATTTCCTGCAGAAGGGCGAACTTGCCTAAAGAACTGTTGTAGAAGGGCGACCTTGCCCAAAGAATTGCTACATAAGGGCGACCTTGCCCAAAGAACTAGGTTTTTTTAACATTGTTTTCTCACTGCTTGTTGCAGAAGGGAAAATTTGCCCATAGAACAGTGTTTTCTTTTTGTATTGTTTGCTCACTATTTGTTGCAGAAGGGTGACCTTGCCCAAAGAACTGGGTTTCTAAACTTTGTTTGCTAATTGTTTGCTACAGAAGGCAACCTTGCCCAAGGAACTCTTTTTCTTAACTTTGTTTACTCACTGTTTGTTGCAGAAGGGTGACCTTGCCCAAGGAACTGAGTTTTCTGTAACTTTGTTTTCTAATTGATTGTTGCAGAAGGGCGAACTTGCACACAACACTGTGTTTTTTTAGCTTGTCTGCTAACTGTTTGTTGCAGAGGGGTGGACTTGCCCACAACGTTGTGTTTTTAATAAACTTGTATGCTAACTGTTTGTTGCAAAGGGATGGAATTGCCCACAACACTGTGTTTTTTTAGCCTATATGCTAATTGTTTGTTGTAGAAGGGCGGAGTTGCCCACAACAGTATGTTTTTTTAGCCTGCCTGCTAACTGTTTGCTACAGAGGGGTGGACTCGCCCACAACATTGTGTTTTTTATAAACATGTCTGCTAATTGTTTATTGTAGAGGGGCGGACTTGCCCACAACACTATGTTTTATAAACCTGTCTGCTAACTATTTTTTGCAGAGGGGCGGACTTGCCCACAACATTGTGTTTTTTATAAACCTATCTGCTAACTGTTTGCTGCAGAGGGGTAGACTTTCCCACAACACTATGTTTTATAAACCTGTCTGCTAACTGTTTGTTGCAGAGGGGCGGACTTTCCCACAACACTGTGTTTTTATAAGCCTGTCTGCTAACTGTTTGCTACAGAGGGGCGGACCTGCCCTAAATAGAGCACTTTGGGAGGTAAAACGACTGTCTTAGCTTCATTTTTTTTATCATTTTCAGATTCTAATCCCCTAACATCGTTTGTTTGCAAGGATATTTGTGTTTTTTTGCCAACATTTATGTAGCTTATTTCATGATTGACAAATAACAGAGGATAAAACAACTAAAATTTGTTTGTAGGATAATTCATTTACTTAGTTGTTTAAAGCTTTCCTTGTTGTTTTCGTTAATTAATCTAGGAACATAGTTTAATTAGGGGAAAGTGATTTTTTTTGTTTGTTGTGTCTATAAATATATTTTTTGTGTTATCCAAGGAGGCATTAGTTGTTCGTGCTTTCCCCTTGCACTTTGTGTGAGTCTGAGGAGTAGCTGAAAATGATTAGTGCTTTCTTTTTAGCAGGACCTGCTTGGGGATTTCATCACCCTAAGGGACGATCCCAACCACGCATACCAGTGGAGTATAGAAAGGGGGGAGAGCCAAAGTTGTACCCCAATCCAGTCATGTCGTGTCTGGTGGAGCGCTAAAGCTAGGGTGATACCTAGCTAGATGTGAAGAGTTGGTCTAAGGCTTTCAGTATCTCGTTGGGGTTCCCAACTCACACTTGTGATGGGCTGGTGTTCATGGTTGTGCCTCACGTAATGAGAGTATATCGAGGACTCCCTAGAATCCTTATGCATCCTAGATTAAGAACTTTGTTGGACATACCCTTAACACTAATCATAAGATTGTGCTTGTTTGAAGTGTCTTCTTGTGGGAAACCAGTAAAATTTTTGACAAGTCAACCTTTTTTCTTGTTGTTTGTTATATTTTAAGTCCTTTCCATAGTCGTTTCCATCCAAGTCATGTCCCATTTTTTTGCAGAGGAGCGACCTTGCCCTGTAGAGGGGTGACCTTGCCCTCCAGAGGGGCGACCCTACCCTTGCAAAGGGGTGTACTCGACATTTCCCTCCAAAAGGGTGACCTTTCCCTAACTGGAGCAAACATTCCCTCCAAACGACCTTTTTCATCGTCCATTTAGTCATTTTGGGCACCCGTTTGCCCATTTCAAGCACTCGTTTGCTCATCATGAGTGCTCATTTACCCATTATGAGCATTTGTCTCTCCATTCCAAATATCCATTCCCCATCCCAAGCATTCATCTCCTTGATCCAAACCTTCATCCTCTTAGAGCACTTGTTTACTTAATCCAATCACTTGGTTTCTGCATATTTTTCACCAAAAGGTGAACTTGCCCTTATCCTTGGGCAGACCTGCCCTTGAGAGGGGCGTACTTTCCCTCTAAAGGGGTGAAATTTCCCTCTAAAGGGGTGAACTTTCCCTCTAAAGGGGCAGACCTGCCTTGACTAGGGCAGACCTGCCCTCCAAACGACCTTTTTCATCATTCATTTTGTCATTTTAGGCACCTGTTTGCTCATTGTAAGCACCCGTTTGCTCGCTTCGAGTGCCTGTTTACCCATTTTGAGAATTCATCTCTCTATTCCAAATATCCATTCCACATCCCAAGAATTCATCTCCTTGATCCAAACCTTCATCCTCTTAAGGCACTTGTTTGCCCATTTCTATCACCCGTTTGCTCGTTCTAAAGGCCCATCTCCTTAGTTTGATCATCCACCTTCTTGTTTCAAGTCCTTGTCTCCTCATTTTGAGCATCCATTCCCCATCCCAAATATTTTTCTCCTTATTTTGAGTATTCATCCCTTTGATTTGAACAGTCGTCTCCTTGATCCAAGCACCCGTCTACTTGTTTCAGGCATCCGTTCGCCTGTTTCAACTAGTCATTCCCTCATTTCAAGCATCTGTTTGGTCATTTCAAGCATTCATTCCATCATTCCAAACATCCATCCCTTGCTGTGAGAATTCATCCCCTCAATCTGAATCTTCATCCTCTCATTTTGAGCATTCGTTTGCTTGTTCCGAGCATCCATTTGCCTATTTTAAACATTCGTTTGCTTATTCTGAGGGGCCGTTTCCTTATTTTGACCATCCATCTTCTCATCTCGAGTAGTCATCTCCACTTTCTAACATCAGTCTCCTCATTTTGAGCATCCATTTCTTCAATACGAGTGTCTGTTTGCTTGTTTCGACACCCCATTCCAATACACCATTCACCCACAGTCTACATTTGAATCCATCTGCATTCTGTCGAGCTCATTTGTTCATCATCCAAATCATATCGATACATCTCCTTAAACATCTCTAGGTTACGTATCCATCACCGTGTCCCCCATCCAAATCCTCTGAATTTCATTTGAAGTAGTTATCCAAATTGACCTAGGAGTCTGAATTTGATCATCACCATCCATAGTTGCTTAGGATCGTCATCCATTCTAAGTTAGTTATCATCATCAGCCTAATCAATCCATCTTCAATCTCAAGGTGGATTTTGTGCCGCAATCATCTATTCATCATTTAATCTGATCAATCAGCATCCTAAGTCACCTAGGGTAATCTCTGAATGGGATTTAGAATCCCTCTCCTAACCCTATCTGATCTATCATTTGATCTTATCAATCATTTCATCAGTTGATCCTATCTGATCTAATTCAACCACACCCTTATCCAATCATCTCAGACCTAATCAATCTACTTCCATCTCGAGGTAGATTTGGTGTCATAATCATCCTTTACTAATCAAATCCAATCATCAGAATCAATCCCATCGCATCATCCAATCATCTTAATCTGAGCTTTAATCCAATCCTGATCTGAGCTTGACCTAAATTATGATTCAAGCTTTAGTCGATTTCCACCCAAAATCTTTGACCCATCCTATTTATCCTTCTATCATCATGAATCCTTATCCTCCATCAGTAGTAATCAAGGGAAACTCTCATTACGTTGACGACGATAACGAGAGTCTTGTCGATCAAGAGGTGTATGACATCGATCCCCTTGATGCTATCATTGCTAGTAAGCTTTCCCCAATCACTTTCCAAAATCCAATCCCTGCTCTAAGCTATCCTGTTATGTCTTCATCCATGCCTAATAATGCTCCTTATGCTACCTTTGACAAGGGATGTCCATTATCTTCCTCGCCAACATCTCCATGATATCCTCCCTCTACATCATCTTCTTATCTAACATCCATGACTTCTTATCCCAATCTAGTATCCCAACACCCCTATTATAATCTTCCATCCACATCCTCCTATCTCAATCCTTCATCCACATATGCCCTCTATCCTAATCCTCCATACTAGTCTGCTCATCCTAATCCAACATCCACATCTACCTATCCTAATCCAACATCCACATCCTCTTGTCCTAATACACCACCCACATCCTTTTGTCCTAATCCACCGTCCATATCCTCTTCTCCTAATTCATCACTCCAATATCCCTACCTTAACCCTCCATCCAATCCTAATCATTCACCTACTCCCAGTCCTATATGCAATCCCATTCCTCCATCTAATCCTAGTCCACCACTCCATAATCCCAATCCTTCACCAATCCCTAATCCTTCATCTATTCCTATCACCCCATCCAAGCCTAGAGTATGCAAGTTTCTCACTCCAGAATTTCTTCAAGGACTTATGACAAAGAAGACATCCCCAACTCCACATCTTGAAGTCGTGAAACCATGTCATCACAATCCATCATCCACTGTCGCTAGTGATGAGACCCTTCTCCATCCCACACCTATCATTGATGTCACCACCCCTAGCACCACCCAAACCATTGAAACCATTACACCTACTGAATCCATTGAACGCCCATCTCCTACCCCGAGATCCATCGAACCCATCAAAGACACCCAAATCTAATCCACTCCTAGTATCACTGAAATCCATTCCCATGAATGCTTTGAATCCTCCATCCTTCCATCTTCCCTGATTGAAGAGTCCCTCCAAGACTCCATTATCATGCCACCCACACAAGATGAGTCATGCCAAGAGCTTGCTCCAAAGCATATCAGCATATCCCCTTTTCCACATCAAGATCTTGTTGACCAACCTAGTCCTACTCAAGATCATTGTCCTCCATCCACTCCATCTCATTACTCCCTTAACATTGAAAATTCCACCGCTCCATCTCATGAGCCCTCATCTCCATCTCCATCGCATGATCCCTTACCACCCACTACCACAAATTCAGATCCTATCATATCACCTAATCCCTCTCCTGATACCACCCATCCAAATCCTACTATCCCATCATCTCCATCTCATGATCCTCCACCATCGCCTAACCATACCATCCCCACACCACTTTTATATCCCCTTAGTACTCTCACATTCTTCCATGGTGGTCTCCTTGCAGAAGAAAAACAAAGCATATATACCACCCATCATCCTCTTGCTAATAATGGACTTGCATCATTCTTCCAGAATGACAAAAATCTTGTCATGGATTGAATGCTTAAGAACATGAACTATCAAGGAAAAGGTTTAGGCCTTCATAAGCAAGGTATTTTAGAGCCCATCCAAGTCCAAAAGCATGACTACACATGTGTTCTTGGTTATATCTCTCAAAACTCACAAGCTAAAAATGTTGGTACAACCTCTATACGTCCTCAACAAGCCTCTTCCAAAAGAAATACAGGCTCTTCCCATCGATCTGCCAACTCATTCACTGCCATCCCCCCTCCTCTATCATATCACCTCAAAACAACCATCCATATTCCTCCATCTGCCCCATCCATTTTGGGTCCTTACATCCCTCCATCCACCATCTCCCATCCTCCATCTACTCTGTCCATGTTTCCTCTAGGTCCTACGTCTATTTTGTGCCCTTATATACCAAAATCACTTCCTCCATCTTGTCTTATTCATCCTTTCATCCATCCATCACCTATCCATATCACCCATCATCATCCCACTCTCATGTCCCCTAATTAGGATCAACAAAGGCACGTACTCGCACATCCCCCATCCACATATCATCCTCAAAATCCTATCTCCATTACTCCATTCATGTGTCCTCCACACCACCCATGTCATCATACCCATCCCATTGCTACTAAAAGCACTTTGGATGCCAACATAAAAATGCATACATCTAAACATCCACATGAATCTAAAGCTCCCCATGTCCCCTCTAAAATACATGGTGAAGAAAAGAAAAATCAAATCCAAAATCCAAATCAAATCTACAGGCCACAAAGGGCCACCAAAGCAAAAATCAAAACCATGTGGATCCCAAAAAAAAAATATGTCATGCCTTCAAATGAAAAATCTGTAACCACATCCAAAGTTGCTAATCCAAAATCTAATCATACATCCCCTCCATATCCTAAATCTTTTTTGGGTCCTTATGTCCCAAAATTCACTATCCCATCTCCTCCATTATCCCCGCATTCTCCATCTATTAATCCTCTTATCCTTTCACATACACCACCACATGTGCCAATGTTGGTCCTAAACTCACTACCCCATCACACTCCTACCCCATCATTCCATCCATACCCTTTCCAACATCCCATCCATTATCTTCCCCATCATATCCTTCTAATTCATCCTCTTGCATAATCCATTTATCCTAATAAGATTGTACCAACATCCAACAGTCGCTTCACACATGGGCTCTTAATACCTCATATGGAACTTGATGCTTGAGTCCTTCATCCATATCCTTATTGTGTATCTTCTAAATCCCATCATCCACATCCCTATCCTTATCCATCTCCATCTGCATGCTATCCAAAAAAATTAGAAAATCCAAAAAAGTCAAAAAAAAATCCAAAAGTACAATTTTTTTTTTTTTTTAAAAGTAAAGAGAAATAATTTGTCCAATGGTGAAAACTTGGCAAACAAGTGTCATGCATAAATCCCCATCCGCCCTTTGCCACTCTTGGGGGTAGCTTCTTGATATGCATTCCCTCCATCCGCTATGCTTCCAACTATGCACCTATCTTCCTGCTATACATCCTCTTCATTCATCCCCTCCATCCCACCTATCTTCCGCATCCTACCATCATATCCCATTTATCTCCCATCCCTCCATCCTTCTTGTGATCTTGATCAAAACACGGGCACCTATCTATGCATTCTTTGGACACCTCTTGGTATACATTCCCTTCATCCATGCTCTATTGTATTCCTTAGTCACCCATCTTATCCTCCTCTAGTTATCTCCTTTATCTTCCCATCCACTCGTCTTGCATCCCTCCTACTTCATGACACATGACATATTTAGAGTGGGGGCACTTATCTCCCTTTGTGACATAGTCCTTGGAGACATCATCCATCATAACAATCTCTTCCATCTACCCACCATTATCTTCCTTTCCACTCAAACAATCCCTTCTGTCTCCCAATCCTTATCTTCCTATCCATCTATCATGACATCCCTATCATCCCCCCATCCTTATCATCCTATCCATCATAGCAATTCTTCCCATCTCCTCATCCTTATCCCTCTATTCATCCATCATACCATCCCTTTCATCTCCCCATCCTACTCTTCCTATCCATCCATCTTTCTCTTCTTATCCATTCATCCCTATCCTCATCCCATCTTGTAATCCCTTGTCATTGGTATCTAGCTATAGGCCACTCACCATGCAATCCAATGTCATCTATCTCATCATCATCACTCCTGCTTCCTTTGTGCATCTTTCTAATCTCCTATCGCCTCTCATCATTCATCTCTCCACTATATCATTCTCCCAATTCATATTTTAATGATTTGGATAACTATCCCATCCCTGAGCTTCATTTGATCACCATCATCCTATCCAATCCAACAGGTCTACCTTGATTCATCGTTTTGGTTCCATCATTTTATCCCCTTATCAGGGTTATCTCATCATCCCTTATCCATTGTTTGTCTTTAGTCTTCTAGTCAAACTATGTTGCCCCTGTGCTTTCACGTAGGCAGGGTCAATCATTTGATCCACCCCTGGGGATTTTGTCTGTCCTGTCTTGGTCATCCATCAAGGTCTGCATTATCCTCTTTCCACATTTATCCATGGTCAATCATTCATCTTTAATCAAACTACAAGGGCTCTACGCTTTCACGTAGGCAAGGCTAATCTTTGATCAACCCCCGAGCCCCTAGGTCTTTAGGGTGTGTCAGTCTCGTGTCTTGTCTGCCTTGTGTCGTGTAGTTAGGTTATGCCCTTATGCGGCTGGTTCTTCATAAACAAGATCCTCTAGTGTCAAAAGATCGGGTTAATGACAAAAATCCTGCATCATCTGGGTCATTTTAGTTTAGTATCCATCTTTAGTCTCAACAGGATGTATCCTTCCTAATAGACCTCATCAATCCCCCCCATCCTCTTGATCCTATGGCAAAGGACATTTGAAATTTATTGCAATCTTTTAATGTTTTTGGCTTTTGTTTATCATTTAAGTTTTCCTATCATCACTTGTTAGGACTGCTATGATCCATCATATTATGGTGCACTCTGACTAGTCAACATAGGGGCATATTTTGATCTTTTTTTTTTCTATTGCTATCTTCCTGATTTTCCCACATAGTACCCACCAAGATCCCTGAGGTCTTGTGTTATTCTAGGGCATCCTTTTGTGCTTGTGGTTATCCTAATACTTGGCCCGACTAAGGTCTTTGTGACTTTGGGGTGTTGGGATAGCCTTATTATTTGTTGTGCTTGCTTTATGGATTAGACACTAATTCGCCTTGGTTCTTCATACCCTGACATCTTGTGTCTTATGCTATAGCAAAAATTAGCGCTCCGAAGATGGAAAATTGCATTAGGATTTCATTTCATTTTCCATTCCATCGTTGTGCATGTATCCCCCTTCCTCTCATCTATCAAAATCCCCCCATCCATTCATCCTTCATCACTCTTCCTCCCCAATCCATCCAATCTCTTATCATCATCTCTTCAAACTTCTTAGAATAATATCAATTGGTTATTCTAAGCATCTTGTCCCCCATCATTTTTATTCCATCTCACATCTCAATCCGGTCCTCATCAATTCAATCTAGCATAAATCATCTAATCACATCCTTGGTCTTGTTCCCAGCCTTGCTACAAGCCTTGATCCAATCATCATCATCATTGAGATGTATCCTTCCCTATCCTTTAGTGTTGTTTAGGAATGTATCCTTCCCTCATCAACAACCCTTTTTGTCGAGATGTATCCTTCCCTATCCTTGTGTTGTTTTGGGATATATCCTTCCCTCATCAACAACACTTTCATCATCATCATTGGGATGTATTTTCCCTATCCTCATGTTGTTTCAGGATATATCATTCCCTCATTGACAACACCCCATCTATCATCAACCCATTTTGGCTTGTAGCTTGACTGAGGCAACCTCATCTTTCGCCCTTAAATCCATTTGTGCTTCCCAATCTCCCATCGCTTCTCATCCTTTTTTATCCATCACTTTGCATCCTCTTTCTCATATACCCCTTGCATCCTCTCATCCATTTCAAGAGCACATCCGTGTTCTCTTGAACCCGCATGTCCTCTCGAGGGGGCATCCTCAATCCCTAATATTCATCTTCACCCCCATCATTCCTTCCTAGTCACTCCTTTGAATGACTGGGGCATCTTTCCCAATCTGACCATCTTCTTTTGGGTTCTATATTTTAATATTCTTTGAAATGATGCTACTTCGTAACACCATCTCAAAGAGGGGAAAAATGTAGACATCCAAATTTGGACACTTTCATTTGTCCAAATTTATCCCCTTTCATCTAAACATCCTCTTATTTGCATTAATTAAGTAATGCCACTATTATTTAATTAATACCTTCTAAAGTTCTTCTAATCCCTAAGGTATCTAGTTAATTAATTAAATACCTTACTTTTCAATCCCCCCTTTCATCAAATGAATTAAATACTCACACGTCACATCTTTTTCTTAATTTTAATCAACCTCCTAATCTCATCATTAGGGATGTGCACATGCCTAATTCTTGATTAGGACATGTCACATCCTCCAACTTTTGCAAGTTGGTTTCTAATCTTTATTAACCACTAATCATATTCTAATCACTGATCAGTTAAATCTAATCAATACCTTAGTCAACACTCCCCATCCTCCAAGGAATTTTTAATTCATTTTTATTCACCCAAGATTCTTCTCTTCCCCATGTGAATTTTTAATTCACATTTATCCTTTCAAGACTCCTTATCCCCATGCAAGTCTTCTAGAATATTTGACTTGTCACATAGAGTCACATGTGGGTAAGTACTTACCTTTTTAAGCACCTTGTTTTATCCAAGGTACTTCTCACGTCTCTTTTTGGGAACCTTGTCTTGTCTACAAGATCTCTCAATCATATGAATTTTTAATTCATATTTATTCACCCAAGATTCTCCTCTTCCCCATGTGATCATTGAGAGGTCACATCATCCTTTTTCCAATGTACTTGCAAGTACCTCCATATTATTTGTACCCTTTCCACCTCATGTGTCATTGTGACACATCATTTGCCACATGGAAATATGTGAGGGATTGTGAGTCATCAACCCACTACAACCCTTCATCTTGTCCATAGTGGCAAGATCTCAACCATCCATTCTTTTTAGGGTTCCTCTCCATAAAATGAAATAAATTTCTTTCATTCTCATTCATTATCACTTTCATTCACACACTTACAAAACAACATTCATCCTATCTCTCATCTCAAGCTCTCAATCTCTCAAGACCTCCATTATTACATACTTGCATACTCTCAAGCTTCATCCTTCGCACTCAATCCATCCATTCAACTACCCACTTTGCTCATTGCATTCCCCATCTTTCATACATCATTTTGAATCCATTTCATCTACCTTGCCATCAAAGGGAACACACATCAAATCAACCATCGAGGGCCAACCAATGGATCAATCCAAGACAAGGTATAATCAGCTTATTTGTTATCTTTATTTTGTTTTGGATTCAACTAGGCTAATCTAGAGGTGTCATTGTTCTTTTCTTTTCTTTTTGCATCTTGTTTTGCATTACTTAGAGTAGGTTAAGATCACTAGTTCACAGTAACCTACTAAAAATTGATTAGTGTCCCCTTGCAGAAAATGTTGATTTATGAGCCATCCAAGAGAATCTCAGCCAAAAAAGCAATGCAACATCCTTATTTTGATGATCTTGACAAATTTCAATTATGATTTTAAGCCATTATAAAAGTGTGTGCGAAGCTTGGTGAGGGAATTTCAAGTTATTCATTTGAAGTTAACCTTATCATGAGCACCTCTGAAGTAAACATTATAAGAGCATCTTGAATTTCACGTTATTCTATTCATGAGAGTGTTGTGTGCAATAGGTATCTTGGAACTCATAGTGAAGATGTATGACCAGAAGTGACTAAGTTGAGAGACTAGCATGCTTATCCTCAATGGAAGCATCAAGATTTATGCCTTGTTGTTCCTAAGTTGGAACCAAATGGTGTGGATTTGTTGTAAATAAGTGTCTTCCATCTATTTTCATTTCATTTCCATTTTAGATGTTATTTCTTTTTCTTCTTTTACTTTGCATATTTATAAGTAAACTACTAAAAATTGATTGGTCTCTCCTTGCAGAAAATGTTGATTTATGAGCCATCAAAGAGAATATCAACCAAAAAAGCAATGCAACATCCTTATTTTGATGATCTTGACAAATCTCAATTATGATTTGAAGCCATTATAAAAAAGCGTGTGAAGCTTAGCGAGGGAATCTCAAGTTATTCATTTGAAGTTAACTTCATCATGAGCACCTATGATGTAGACATTATAAGATAATATCAAATGTATGAGTGACATTGTAAAAGATCTGTGAGAATGAAGTACCTAAGGCATTGTGCCTACAAGTACAAGCACTTGGGTTTCAAAATTATATATGAAGCATATTAGACAATTGTAGCATAAACAGAAGAATTAGGACAACCAAATAAATCTCATTTTATTGTAAACATCATATTATTAATATATTGAGTGTAATAACCATTGATGGTTACTAATCATTATTTTTCTTCTTTTATTCTCCCCCTATTATAACTAGCACCAATTGACTAACTTATTATAAAAAAAATTATTTATTAAAACAAATCAACCTAATGATTATATATCAATATCAATATAGCATATAGTCTATTGAAATAAACACTTGTAGTGAGATTTACTCAAATATTGAAATTTATTGTTGCCCTCAAACATTTGTAATTCAAGCAACATAATTCCTTAATAGTCCAAATTGCAAAAGGGCAACAATATTTTATGGCATGTTACTTGGATACCATGTCAGTTATAGACATTTTGTATGAGGCATCAAAATCACATAGGGTACCTTTACAATAACCTCTCTTATTTTTTGTTATCTTAGAGTCGCTTTTCTGTGGTGTCCAATTTTGACTTGATGGAAAAAGTGTCAATTGCAAGCAATGTAAAGTTGCAAAGTGGTGCAACTTTCATTCTGTAACATGTGTGACCATATAGACTGTTCCAACACATCCGAATGGGTATGTTTACACTAGGCATGGTCCTCTTTTGCACCCAAACACGCAGAATCACTTTGAGCTACATTCAATCAGATCGATCCCTTAAGAGTTCAAAGTGCAAAAGGGCACCAATATTTGACAGGCTATTACTCAGAAACTGTAATGCTTAAGAAATCTTTATTTGAGCCTACAAGATTGCATTGGGCCCCTCTACAATAACCTCTCTCAGTTTTTGTTATCTCGGAGTCATTTTCCCGTGGTGTCCCATTTTCACTTGATGGAAAAAGTGTCAAATGCAAGTAGTGTAAAGTTACAAAATAGTGCAACTTTTATTCTACAAATCGTGTGACCAAACAAACTGTTCCAATGCATCTAGATAGGTACATTTATGCTAATTATGGTCCTCTTTCACACACAAACATGTGCAATTGCTCTGAGCTACATTCAACCAGCTCGATCCCTTAAGGGTCCAAAGTGCAAAAGGGTAACAATCTTTGATGGGATATTACTCGGAAACCGTGGCTCTTACGAATTCTCCTTCTGAGCCTAAGGGATCACATTGGGCCTCTCTACAATAATCTCTCTCGGTTTTTGTTATCTCGGAGTGGTTTTCCCATGGTGTCCCTTTTTCACTTGATGAAAAAAGTGTTAAATGCAAGCAGTGCAAAGTTGCAAAGTAGTGCAACTTTTATTCTACAACTCGTATGACCAAACAGACTGTTCCAATGCATCCAGATGTGTGGGTTTACATTAGGCATGGTCCTCTTTTGTACCCAAACACGCGGAATCACTCTAAACTACATTTAACTGATAGAATCCTTTAAGAGTCCAAAGTGCAAATTGGCTGCAGCCTTCGACAGGTTGTTACTCAGACACAGTGATGCTTAGAAACTTTTCATTTAAGCCTATGGCATCATGTTGGACCCCTCTACAATAACCTATCTCATTTTTTACTATTTTAGAGGCATTTTCCCGTGGTAGCGAATTTTCGCTTGGGGAAAAGTTGTCAAATGCAAGTAGTTGAAAGTTGCAAAGTGGTGCAACTTTCATTTTGCAACTCATTTGACCAAATGAACTATTATAATGTGTCCGGGTGGGTAATTTTACACTATAAATGGTCCTCTTTCACACCCAAACACGCTAAATTTCTCTGAGTTACATTCAATTGACATAATCCCTTAAGAGTTCAAAGTGTAAAATGGCTGCAATCTTCAACGGGTTGTTACTTAGACACCGTGATGCTTAGAAAATTCTTGTTTGAGCCTATGGGATCATGTTGGGCCCCTCTAAAATAACCTATCTTGGATTTTACTATCTTAGAGGTGTTTTCCCATGGTGGCAAATTTTTGGTTGGAGAAAAAAGTTGTCAAATGCGAGTAGTTGAAAGTTGTAAAGTGGTACAACTTTCATTCTACAACTCGTGTGATCAAATGAACTATTCCAAAAAATATGGGGTGGGTATGTTTATGCTAGGCATGGTCCTCTTTCTCACCTAAACACGTTGAATAGCTCTAAACTACATTCAATCGACAAAATCCCTTAAAAGTCTAAAGTGTAAAATGGTTGCAAACTTTAGCATGTTGTTACTCAGCTATCGTGACATTTAGAAACTTTTTTTCTAAGCTTATGAGATCACATTGGGCCCCTCTACAATAACCTCTCCCAGTTTTCGCTATCTTGGAGACATTTTCCCGTGGTGACGAATTTTCACTTGGGGAAAAAGTTATCGAATTCAAGTAGTTGAAAGTTGCAAAGTGGTGAAACTTTTGTTTTGCAACTCGTGTGACCAAAAAAACTATTCTAATGCATCTGAGTGGGTACGTTTATACTAGGAATGGTCCTCTTTCACACCCAAACATGCTGAATCGCTATGAGCTACATTCAACAAACATAATCCTTTAAGAGTCCAAAGTGCAAAATAGTTGCAATCTTCGACAGGCTGTTACTCAGACACCATGACACTTAGAAAATTCTCGTTTGAGCCTATGGGATCACGTTGGGACCCTCTATAAAAACATCTCTCAGTTTTTGTTATCTCGATGGTGTTTTTCCGTGGTGGTGAATTTTTATTTGGAGAAAAAAATTGTCAAATGCAAGTAGTTGAAAGTTGCAAAGTGGTGCAACTTTCGTTCTACAACTTGTGTGACCAAAAAGACTGTTCCAATGCATTTAAATAAGTATATTTATGCTAGAAATGGTCATATTTCACACCCAAACACACGAAATTGATTTGAGCTACATTCAATTGACTCGATCCCTTAAAGGCTCAAAGTATAAAAGGGCAACAATTTTTGGCGGGCTATTACTCGAAAACTATGATGCTTACAAACTCTTCATCTGAGCCTATAGGATAACATTGGGCCCCTCTACAATAACCTCTCTCAATTTTTGTTATCTCAGAATCATTTTTCCATGGTGTATAGTTTTCACTTGATGAAAAAAGTGTCAAATGCAAGTAGTGTAAAGTTGCAAAGTGGTGCAACTTTTGTTTTGCAATTCATGTGACCAAACAAACTGCTCCAACGCGTCCCGATAAGTACGTTTATGCTAGACATGGTCCTCTTTCACACCTAAACACACAGAATCACTCTGACCTACATTCAACCAGCTTGATTCCTTATGATGACATGCAAAACAATCGAGAAGGAAAACATACATACGACAGTTGAGAAGTCCGAGTTTTCCACACAAAAAACATATGATCATCCTCAAGTCTAACAAGCACAAGACATTTTTTAATTATCCTCTTTTCCCCTACAACAATATACAACCAATTGTAAATGTGTACAATGGTGGAACTTGGAAACATTTTATTTTTCCTCAATTAACAACTTTGGTTGTGAAACATTTTATCATTTTCATTTGAAATGATTTGCTATGCTTGAAAATTGGAGTCTAGGAGAAACAAGTGATGGTCTCACATACATTTATTATTTGTTGTGATAAATAAAGTTTCCACCATTGAGCCCATTTCTTATTTGTATTATAAATTATAACTTGCTTTCTCCCAAGTCCATTTCCTATACAAGAAATAATATTGCAAAAATTTTGCATATACATCTTTCGACGTGTTTATATGGTGATGGATCAAGAACATAACAATTCATTCTGCACTATGAAGATCATGCTATGAAAATGTTTAAAGACTATTCAAGATAAATGTTTGTATGATAATGTGTCAAGAAGTTAACTACTCATCATCTACTATGAATATTATGTTTTGCAAGTGTTGAGAAGATTATGTATCATTTGCTTAATTGAGTTGTTCTAATCAAAAAATCAAATATATTGAAATCTTTTTATGAAACATTTCATGGAATGCCAATTGAAAATGTGTTTTTTGCTTTTAGATAAAGAATTTCATGGAACTTTTTAGATTAAACTGAATTGAGATATGTAAGAACAAGGGAGCATTAGAAAATGCATTTCTCAAGGATCTTAAATAAGTCTTCTCTCCCATTGCAATTTTGGGTGGATTATTACTTTCAAAGTATTGGGAATGTTTTGCCTATTTTCTAGTTGGCAGTTGCCATTCTAGAACGCTCATCTCTTGATATATTTTATATTCATTCTTAATCAATTATCAAGTTAATAATCAATGCATTTAATTACAATTAATCTTTTCTTTTCAATTTGTGCAATTTTAGAATTTGTAACTCTACTACTATTCCTAGAAATATTGAAGTTGTTTAGCATCGACGAATAAAATTGTTTAGCATCAATCAATTAATATTCAAGACAAACCATGAAGGACAACAATGATCAATACTAGGGCTAACCAATTAATAAGTATACACGTGAATAAGTCAAGCATGTACATGTGAATAAGGAAAGCATAAGTACTCAGAAACACGTAAGCCTTGAAGTATACACACAAATACATAGTATACGCAAATTAATACAAAGTATATGCATGAATACAAGGTATACACATGAAAACACGTAAGTCACAAAGTATACATTGGAATACACGTAAGTTGTAAAGTATACACTTGAATACACATAACTCATATCTATTGAACCATGGATTTATAATGCAAATATGGATACCATCGATAAAAATGATTTGTATTAACCAAATAGCCATGTATGCATACATCAATATATGTCGACATAAGTATAAAATATAGGTACAAAATAGCCATTTAGGCTTACGAGAATGTCATATAGGCATACAATGTCAAATATATCTAATACAAAATATATACAAAAATGCCATATAGACATACAACAAAGGGCTCTAGAAACAAAAGTCATTGCTCTCCATGTTTTTGAAATAAAATCTTTCCCTTTTCTTTTCGATCAAATGGCGATACATCTCTCACTCATTTATGCTATGGTCGAGGAGTGCTCTTGGTGCTCCTCCTAGATTTTAGTTCTTAGTCAATTCTTATTTGTTACAATAAGAAGTAAAAACATTAATATATATAAATTACATTATACAAATGGTATATTTAACAAAATAGTCACTTACCGCCATTTGACGATCACTTTCCATGAGGAAAATATTCAAATTCCCATGTTGAGGCATGATGAAGCCGTGTATAAACCATCCAAATAGAAATTAAACTACAAATCAATAATAGTTTGATTTTTCACTAACTAACATCTATAACAACAAATGCAAATTAAAATTTAGTAATTTTCCTCATACCTCCCCTGTTAGAGCCATCGAGGAGTTTATAACCGATGAAACATCGATCTCCATTGCCCCTCTAAACATTCAAAGGTGTATCCGCTTGCAACATCTGAAAATAAAACAATAAATTATTCAATCACGAAAACTACAATAACGATCCATGCCATGGCTTATAATGTATGAGATAATGAACAAAATTTTGAGTACTTATTAAACTATATATTTTTGACTATCATGTTTATACTATTTTCCCTATCCATATCTTGTTTGAAAGCACGTGTTTTTAGGATTTTACCCATAGCAACAAGGTGGTGAACCGTTCGATAAAATGCTTTTGTAGACATGTACAATCTAACTATGGTGGCATAAAGAAGGTAGTGAATTGTTTGAAAAAATTCCTCAAAGAAATGGAGTCTCATGGTGATGGAATTCCATTACAAACAAATGTGCCATGGCATTCCATCACCATAAGACCTCATTTCTTTGAGGCATTTTTTCAAATAGTTCATTGCCTTCTCTATGGTATTATGCTAGGATGGGGTGGATGGTATAGTGTGGTCTTGGTTATGAGATGGAGGGTGATCATGAAATGAAGAGGGAGGGGTGGAGATATGAACAAGTGGAATAAAAGGTGGAAGGTTCCATGGATTGGTAAATTGAGGATGAGGACCTTGAAAAGAATTTGGAGGGGAATTTTGGCTAATGGGTTGGTTTCTATTCTTTAAGCAGTGAGTTGTTTGAAAAAATGCCTCAGAGAAATGTGGTCTCATGGTGATGGAATGACATTCCAATGAGACCACATTTCTTCAAGGCATTTTTTCATACTACTCATTGCCTTGACTATGATATTGCTTACTATTCTACCTTGATAGATTTTTTCCAAGCATCCACAGTTTGTTGGAAAGCACCTATTTTAGGCTTTTAGCCATAGTAGCAAGAAAGTGAGTAGGTTGATAAAATGCTTTCGTACACATGTATGGAAAATGTGGTAGCATAGAAAAGGTGGTGAGATGTTTAAAGAAATGCCTCAAAGAAATGTGGTCTCATGGTGATGGAATGGCATTCTATCACCATGAGACCACATTTCTTCAAGGCATTTTTTCAAACTACTCACTACCTTGTCTTTGCTATTGCTTACTATTATGCTTTGATAATTTTTTTCTAAGCATCCATAGTTTGTTGGAAAACACCCTTTTTAAGCTTTTAGCCATAACAATGAGGAAATGAACTATTTGATAGAATGCTTTGGTAAATATGTATGAAAAATGTGGTAGCATAGAAAAAGCTGTGAGTTGTTTGAAAAAGTGCCTCAAAGAAATTGGGTCTCATGGTGATGGAAATCACCATGAGACTGCATTTCTTTGAGGCATTTTTTCAAACAACTCATTGCCTTGTCTATGCTATTGCTTACTATTATTCTTTCATATATTTCTTCCAAGCATCCATAGCATAGACAAGGTAGTGAACTGTTTGAAAAGATGCCTCAATAAAAAGTGGTCTCATGGAATTCCATGACAAGAAAATGCAATTGGAAGCTACTCCTACTTATTACTTATGCTATGTGAAGTAATTGCATCATTACTTATGTTGACTTTCTAAACAACTATATTGTAGTTGAAATTTTGTCATCTATCAACATCTAGTTATTAGTTATGGAATGTAAAGTAATGCTTTGAGTTTGAAAGATGTGCAATGCAATGTAATCAACAATATGAATATAAACTACACAAATCTATTAAATACAATTCATTAATTAAACTCTTTATTCTATTATCTGTGTGTAGGTTTGTCTAAATCCACTGGCACTGGGAGGCGTTCCCTCGAAACCTCCAATATTAGTCTATTAAACATCCAAAATCACATATTAAAATACCATTCATAAAACAATGATATTAACATGTATAAATTTATAATTGTTTACTAGTTACATACCTCAACGATAGATGCAGTAGAGAAATAAGTTGGTGTAGGGCTAGTGTATCTAGTATCAACACTGTGACCTTGAAATTTTATTAAAATCATAAAACTAAATTAGTTAATCTTGAATTTCAAAATTGAAATTTAATAAATTAAATTCAATGAACATGCTAACATTTACCTGAAAATTGATGCCATAGGCCTCATTCAAAATGTTAGTTGCCCTCACCATCTCCATAGTTGCAGACGTATCCTGCGTAGCAGCCTCTTGAGTGTCTATGGGGTCATATGAACATTGCCCCACAAGCCTGACACAAATGAGATCGAAGCCCACCACTCGAAGACTCCCCTGGATGACACTATAGTATTATAGGGTTGGCATGCTAGATGAAACTCTAGGTCAAAGAGCTGATGGCCTGCAAAGTCTCTACCTCGACACTCTCCTTCACAATGGAAGGGATAACAATGTGCTCATGAGGCGGCCTAGCGAGAGGTCATCTCACTTGTTGTGTAAGATCCTGTTGTGGACTGGGTCTATCTTGAGTTGACCCCCCACCTCTCCCCTGGAAGTCCCTCATATCAAAATAATTTAGGATTTTGTTCAAGATGAACTCACAGTATAGTTTTCTCAAGAAATATTTCAAGACTTCACAATTGTTGCATGGTGGGTAATAAAAAACCATGTACCACCTATCCCAAAAAAAGGTCTTAATCTGTTGGTGGTGGCACCAATGGATAGGAAATCTCTTTGCATTGAGGGTAAAATTTTAATTTGTGTGTGGGTTAGTGAATAATGAGCACAAATCTAATTTTGTATTTTTTTAGATCTTTTACATCTTTATATGATAATTTATCTCAGTAATAATCCCTAGCCGCTTGCCTCCTATCTTGCTAACTAGTTAATTGTTTACTGATTGAATCTAAATGTTTTAACATTTCTTTGAGTGAAGTTGCCAGGGTCATTCTTTCCACGGCTGAACTGTTTGGATTGTTCAACCTCCTGATTAACTCCATTTTTTAAAAATTATTTTCAATTTCATTCATTAAGTTTTATTGAGTGCTATGAGGATGTTGAGGGATTGGTGGAGGAGATTGTTGTTGTGGATGTTCAACTTGAGGATTTTGTTCCTCTTGTTGTTGTTGTGCTTGTTAAGGATTTTGATGAGGGTTTGTAGGTTCATTGACATCTCCTACAAATTCAAAAAATAAATATCAAAAACAACCTAAAACTAACAAATTCACAATAAAAAACAAACAATTCTTACCTCTTAGACCTCCTCGTTGATGTGGCGGCATCCTAGCGATGAAACAACAATTTGATGAAAAAACTTGCAAGATGGCTCCTCTTAGAACGCGAGCACATAAATGAAGGGTTTTGGCCACATGCAGAAAAAAACATAGTCACAATGAAAATGATTTCAAATTCCTTTTTTTTGCTTTTAATACCTCATAACGCGAGCACGTTATAATGCGCTCGCATTATGGGCTCATTGTGGCCGAGCCTTAGGCTTGACACACCAAGCCATAACACACTCATGTTATGAGCTTTCAAAACTTTTTTAAAAATTTGGCCACAAATTGGCCACCCATCTTTTTGCACTTGCCCCCTATCAGTTTGTGTAATTCGATTTACAAGATCTTTTCCAAGGTGTTGATAGTTAGATTGCAAAAGGTTCTTCCTCTCATCATTTCTCCTTAGTAAAATGGTTTTGTGGTAGGAAGGCAAATTCTGGATTCCATCCTTACTATTCATGAGAATATTCACTCCTTAACAGTTAATCAACATGTTGGTTTTATCCTGGAGCTTGATTTGCTTAAAGCCTATGATAGAGTTGATTGGGGTTTTCTATCTAAGATTATGAAAGATTTTGGATTTGGGGAGAAAATGGTGGTTCTGGTTCTCCAACTTATTTCCACCTTGAGGTTCTCTGTTCTTATCAATGGTTCTCCATCTCCTCTCTTTGATTGTTCGAGGGGGTTGAGACAGGGAGATCCTATATGGGTGTGTGCAAGAAGTTGAGTCCATTTTTTGGCCAAAAAGTGGGAGTGTTTTCCCCGATTTTCAGAATTTGACACATTTGACCTTAAAATTTGAAGCACTTAGAGATGGAATCTTCAAAAAAGTCACTAATCATAAAATGTAGTACTCGGAGTTTAGTTTCCAAATATGTAATTTATTTCAATACCCAGATTGTAAAAATTGAGTTTCAATAGGCATTTCTAAAAACCACTGTTTAAAAGTCACTTTTTTATACCATACCATGCACGTGTACGACATCCATATTTTGACCTAAATTATCATATTTTTCTAAATCCTTTTGGGAAAAGATTTGTGACTCACTAAATCTTGTTTTCAATATTTTTTTATAATTTTTTATTGAATTTTTTTTTTTATTAAATATTTATTAGGCATATTTGTCGTTTTGAAAAATCGTGTAATGCACACATAAGATGACCTCAACTTATCATTTTTTGAATTTTTTTTTAAAAAAGAATTGTCAAGTTTGTTCTCGCAATCCGTTTGTCAAAATGTTATGTTGATCAAAAGTTATTAAAATACTAAAAAACTTGATAATTCAAGTTTATGGACTAGTTTCATTAGAAATTAATTGAAAAATAGAAAAAATAATCAAATTATTAAAAAAATTACATATTTGGAATCTGCACTATCTCATCTATAATGGGTTTTAATTTTGTAAAAAAATTATGCAAAATAGGTCTTCAAACATATGTCCAAAGTCATTATTTTCCTGTGACATTAACAGGACCTTCAAGTTGCAGGTCAAACTAGGTCCAAAGCTTAGGTTCGGGTCCCCAAGCCATTTCCCAACCAAAAACAAGCCAAAAACCCGCTAAAAAAATTCATAATTTAAAAAATGGGGATCCCGTTTCATAAAAAAACCATTTTTTATGGTTTATGAAACGAGATCCTTTTGTAATTCTTCCAAAATGAAAATTTCCAAAAATGGAAAGTTTTCAAAAAGATCCCGCTTTGAAAACTTTTCGAAATGAAAATTTTCAAAAATTGAAGTTTCCATTTTGAAATTAAACGGGATCCCGTTTGAAATTTTCCAAAATGGAAATTTCCAAAAACGGGATCCCGTTTTTTAAATTTAGGCTCGGGATCCCGAAGCTAAATGGGATCCCGTTTATTAAAAAGTGGGATCCTATTTTTTGCAAGCCGAATTCATTTTTTTGCCTAAGGTAAAAACTTCCACGTTTCGTGGACTCAACTTTGTGCACTTACCCATATCTCCTTTTATTTTTATTATTATGGTGGAATCTCTAGGTCACCTCATCCAGAGATTTATTAACTCTGGTTTAATGTCTGGGTTGTCTCCTTCATCTCGTAATCTTATTTGTTCCCATCAACAATTTGTTGATGATTCTCTCATGCGTAGGGAGTTGTTTATTAAGGAAGCTAAAGCCATTAAAATTATTTTGCAAAGATGAGGCTACCTCGGGGTAGAAGGTTAGCTTACCCAAGAGTGTTATTTTCTTCCTTAACACTCCTGACCATATGCAGATTGAAATTTCTAGAATCTTGCAGTGCCAGATTGGGGATCTTCATGTGTCTTATCTGGGTCTTCCCTTGTGCTCTAATGTGGTTCCTAAGTCCTTTTGGAAGGGATTGATTGACAAGTTCAACTCCAAGTTGGCTGGTTGGAAGTGTGCACTCTTAAGTCAACTGGGAAAGTGCAGCTGATCAAGTCTACTTTTTAGAACCTTCTTATGTTATGCTCTTAGCCTGTTTTATATGCCAAGGAAAATTATGGATAAACTAGAGGGAATTAGAAAAAATTCCTTTGGTCTAGGGTGAAGGACAAAAAAAATGATTCGTTTGGTCTCCTGGGATGATGTTTGTGGACCCAAGAAGGTGGGAGGTCTTGGAATTCATAAAATTATAGAATTTAATTTGGCTCTTCTTGGCAAACAACTGTGGAACCTTATTCTGGCTAAGAGTGAATGGGCTAAAATTGCTCTAAGAAAATATCTTCGTGGGGTGGATCGTATAAGGTGTCTGTTGTCTTGTGACTTTTTCCCTCCATTTGGTTCTTCTCTCTGGAACTGTATGGTTAAGGCTCGTAAGATTGTTTCAAAAGGTCTCTTTTGGAAGATAGGAAAAGGTAGGAAAATTTTGTTTCGGGATGATTGCTAGTTTGGCAACAGGCCTCTCATATATGAGCCTTGGGCCCTTCCTTTCATGGATATTTGTGTGCAGCGGTTTGGCATATTTGTTGCTAATTATATGGATGGGGTCCATTGGAAGAGGCTGCACAAGGTGGAACTGGGGATGGAGGGTCTCTTTAATGCTCTGTCCCTGGTTCATATTCCTTCTTATGCTCCTGTTGATAAGATTATGTGGAGGCCCTCTTTCAATGGTAATTTTTTTGTTTCCTCGGCCTTTCATCTTCAAGTTTCTTTTGTTGGTCCTACTCCTTTTTGGTCCTCCCTATGGTCCTCTAAACTGATTCCCAAGGTTAACAATTTTTTTTGGCTTTTTTGCCAGAATAAGGTCTTAACTACTGATAATCTGGTCAAGAGAGGTTTTGTGATGCCTAACAAATGTTTTCTTTGTGAAGAGGATGTTGAGAATTCCTTTCACCTCATCCCCTATTTTGGGGACCAAGAGGAAGAAGGGTCCGATAGAGGGCAACAAAAATAAATTAGCTATTAGGTCTGTTAGCCCAGTTAAGGAAGTGCAAGCTGCTTCTCCTTCGCAGTTGGCTGGTGAGCAGGAGGCTTTGGGTTCTCTGAGTCTAGACTTGGAGATGTAGAATAGAAGGAGGTTGGTGGCTGATGACATTGCTAGCTCTCTTCGCAAGATTCAAATGTCAGTGGTTGGGGGTAAAGGTAAGGATGTTTGTGCGAGCTAGGATAAGGTTAGTTCTTCCTAGGAGAGTGATGTTGAGGAAAAGGATGTCTTTAACTTTGATTAGGAGGATTTGCTCAATGTTCTAGGTATGGCTAAGGAGGGCTCCATTTCCTTGTTTAAACTATTTAAATGGGATTTTCATGAGCTCAACATGACTAATGTAAGGGTCTGGGGTGTTGTGAGCAAAGTGGGAGAATCATTGGTTTAGACTCAAGTTGATGAGCTATATGATTCTTTGAAGATTGTTGTTGAGGAGATGTTGAAGATAAATCAAACATTTGAACAAAGAATTCTAACCCTAGAGGAACAAATGGAAAGGATTATTGTGAAATTGGATAAGGTCGGGGATGGGACTAAATTTACTGTGAGGTATGAGTCTGAGAAGGCCAAGAAATGAATGGAGATTACTCTTGGTGAGGATGCTAGTGCTGGTGAAAGGCAAGTGGAGGAGGATGTTTCAGTTGACATGGTTGTTGGTTCACAAAATGTTTTGATTAATGAGGTAAATGTGATTGGGCCCAGTGCTAGAACTCGCAATAAGACCAAGATGCAGGTGGGGGTTCCTGTTAAAGATATGTCTGAAGTCATGGATGATCATCAAAAGACTATGGAGAGCAACATGGAAGTTGCAAATATCTCGAAGAATATGTAGTTTTGCTATTTTTGTCCTTCCTTTTTGGCTGCTGTCGTGCTGATGGTTTGCTATGTTTAGTTATCTTTCGCTTCAACTGCTCTTTTTTGTAAAGGGTTTTGGGTCCCCTTCAAAAATTGTTTACCTCTAATAAAAAACATCATGTCAAATTCTATGTGAGTTTATGTGTGTTCATGTTGTCATTTTTTTGTGAAAGCTAATGCTTCTGTAGGTCTCCAAAGCATTAAAACATTCAAGCAAAGATCCAAGTCCTTGAATTGATATGCATGACTTTAGTCCTTCAAGGAAGCCATTGAAGGGTGGTGAGTTGCAAAACTTTGTGATTTCATCATTCCTTCCTATCATTTATCTTTCCTATCATTGACATTGTCATTGTGGAAGTGGAAACACTAACACGAGGTTTGACCAAGGCAAGCTCCTAAATGGCACGACATTTCTTCTCTTTGTGAAGAATGTGCAAATCCTAGGCTTGAAGAGGATTGAAAGGAGTTTGAAGACAAATTACTCATTGTTGTATTTGAAGATCTATATCTGCCTCCTACAATGATTTCATAACTAGGCTTCTACGGCCATAATTCAAAGATTGGACATCTAACCTAAATAGTCATTCAACCACTATGAAGGTGCATTTAACTTGTCAACCTAGGGACGTGAACTTGAAATGGGTCGACACTGTATGTGCACTAGGGGCTCAAGTAGTCATTGCGTCCTATAGCTACAATACTGAAAGTAAATTGCTGAAAAGGAAGTAAAGCAAATACTAAGCATCAACCAACAACTATGCTGAACTGAAATGCAAAGCGAGAAAGAAAGATCTGAGCAACAAACAGGAACTACTCTGTCTACTTCGGCTGTAGGAACATACACAAAATGGACTTCTAGTGGCTGTAGGAACAGTCAATGCCAGATTTCAAACTAAGTATCAAATGACAAGCAATACAAAGCTATTGCTAAACTAAGAGAACAAATTACTCAAGTGGGCCCCCTTGGATAAGTATCCTCTATACTAAAAACAATTCAAATTTCGAACTCGGAACTTTATTTTCATTCACTGTAAATTGTGCATACGAAGAGTGATGTATTTGTATCACTGAAATGCGAGTACAATGTAGAATCATGCAACCTCCTAAAGAATGAGCATCAAATTATTATTTATACTATAACTAACAAGGCAATCAACTCCACAGCTAGGAGGACGCCATTTAGGGAAAGCATGGAAAAGTGGAGCGGCGATGATTACGCGCGCATGGAATCCGATCAGACATGTAAGTCAAGCGTATATTCAACACAACAGTAACACCCATGCATGATCAATCATTAAGGTCCACTACAAGGCGGTTACATTCAGTTGCATGAAGAATCTCTGCTGCTGGCTGCCTTTGACCTAGAGCGGCTCCTCAGCTGGATGTTATGGTGCATGCCCAACTGGCAGTATCCTCCATAACTTAATGTATTAAGTCTGTAGTCCAAGGTTAGTACACAATAACTGCACATCAATGACCACTCTAAGAAACACTCATTAATCATATGCAAATCAACATAAATGACCCACATATTATGCCAAATATCGCTAAAGCCTGTAGAGATAGGGTAATGTCAAATGTCAATGGTTTGAGGGAAACATTATGCCAATACCAACACTTAAGCATCAAAATTCATGACATGAATGAGCAAATAGACTATAGATTTTACCCAAACTAGACCAAAAACTAGGCTCATCAATCTACATTTTTTCAACCCACAAAAACTTAGTTATAGAAATATCTGATAGTATTCTGACAAATTTACAGGTGGGAATCCAAAGCTTAGATCCAACATCAGAGGACTACAAAAACATGTATGAAAAATCTAAGTTATAAGGAAACTCATGCCCTGGGAGTGAGTGTCCTTCAAAATCAGGCTCAAATTTGAATCATAGGTGCACAATGTCCTACTCTGTCATACTCAATTGTTTGAATTTGCTTGTGACTTTCTATGTTTTTTGTATTTGCATCAGAATAGTAAATTGCACTATTAGCCTAGTTAGATCATTACATTTCATTCCTAGATCCATCCTAGATTTGGTCAAGGATTGGTTGACTCACCTTTCAGGTTGTAAGTCAATCACATACCTTATCAAATCCATCAAACCCCCACTACCTTCAAATCTTTAATGAACCATTTGAAAAAGTGCATAAACCCTAGGGTCAAATCTTAGGCTTTACATTTTTCTATGATTCACTATTAATATTTCATTTTTCCCCTCATCATAGTGACACTTTATAGAAGAACTTAAATCACCTTTTAAAACCACCTTAAATGCTATTACTTCTTGGAGCCTTTTAATTTAATGATAAATATGTTACATTTTTTAATATTTTAAAGTATTTTTTGGCAACTTGAATTAAATTATTAAATTATTTTCTTAGTCTAGAAAGGGACATGATAGTATGTATGGAAATGGGCGGGGTGTGACTAAAACAATAATGAAAGGAAAATAAGAAACAATAATAGAGGTATGTACAAAAGAAGTAGGAATGATAGTACACACGATAATGTTAGTACTAGGGAACATGGAAGGAAGACACTCAATAAAAGAAAAAGGGTTGGGAGGATACACCATTAGAAGTAGCCAACAACATACCAATAGTAAGAGTGATACCCAAAATGGAGCATCTACCAATGTCTTATGCAAAATAGTAGCCAATTGTTGAAGAGATTGTGCATTGACAAATAATTGGCTAGTAAGAACAATATATTATTTAGATATATATGTATTATGGTTGTAGTCTTATTGTTCTTCACACTCCTTTAAATTATTCTCAACACAAGCATCAATTCATTTGAACTTCATTATCATTGGATTGAGTAGCCATGTTAGGGTTTAATTGACCACTTCTTTATAAAGGAAGATTGAGTCACCAAGTAGCTTGTGGCACAAACAAAGCACTATGGCTATGAGAGATATAAATATGTAACAATATAAAACAATCTCATATATAAAAATCATAAACTCGATAAGATATTAGATTTGAAAATGAAACCCTAGAGGCAAATCCAAGCATTGGTAGAGTGGACACAAGTAAGGTCACACAATAAATCACAAACCTAAGACAAGAGAAAGCTACAAGGCACAAAGATGAAAGGGAAATGAAACCATAAGGAGACCTGAAACATGATGAAGCAATCATTGAACATATATATGAAAATCCTAATTGCAAAGGACAAACCGTTGAACATAGGATGCCATTGATGTCAAAGGTTACTATCAGTTGTTGTCAAAGGGTGTCAAGACTCTCAAATGTGAAGGTCATCATTCATCATGGGAAAATTCACTACCATGAAAAATTCACCTCAAGAAAAATTGACCACTAGCAATTCACTGCCACAAAAAAATAATCACAAACTTTTAATGCGATGAATTTTTCCCAGCAATGAATCGCTGGTGGTGAATTTTCCCGGGGTGAACTGTTGGCGGTGAAATTTCTGGCGATGAATTGCTAGTGGTGAATTTTCCTAGAGTTGTGGTTGGTATTTCTTTTAAAAATGCAATATTGCTATGCGGTTTAGAAGGAGAGTATGTCTACACTTGTTTTATAGTTTCCTAAGTTTTGGAAGGATATGTTCAGTATGCAAGAAGTTTGAAGTGTCAGAAGGTTCGTCAACCTGTTTGAAGTTCAAGACGTGTGTAGTAACATCTAGTAGTGTAGAATTCAAATATTTTGTGTGGTGTTAAGATATGACCTACTTAAGGTTCCTGGTGGCACACGACATAAAGTTCTTTTGGCGGAAAGAATTTTATGTTTGGACCATTGTATTACACGTTTTATGTAATTTGAATTTAGGTCGTAGCCATACATAATCTACCATATAAATCATCACATAGCATCTACAAAAGCATTCCATAATGTCATTATTTCACCCATTACATTGCATCTCATGGCATTATGTTGTCCAGGCTCTTTGCAAATCCCTAGCCGACATGAAAGAGTGTTAATGTAATGTCATGTATATATGTCAAATGTTTAGATGTATTGTATATGTGTATGAATTGTATGAGTTGTGTCAGTTGTATCGGCTGTGATTGAGTAAGGTGATTTTGAGTATAGAACTGTGAAGAAAAGAGGGAGCGCCAGTATCAGAAGATCATTCTCAGTAAGGAAGAGTGTTAGCATTGACTAGATGACACATATTAGAGTTATATTTAAGATCCACAAGCATTGTCATTGTATTCTGATAGGATTGGTGTTCTATTTGTTGTATTGTTTCATTAGGGGATTGGTGTCTCCAATAGGTTCATGCCTACTAGCACATTAGGGGATTGTTGTCTCCAGTAGGCTGGTGCCTACTTCAGTATGTGAAATTCACTTATACATTTCTGCATTGTGAGGTTGGATTTGGATAGTAGATCTAAGCAACTATTCTCACCGTGGTTTTTCCCATCTCAGGTTTCCACGTACATCAGATGTTAACTTGTGTGTGCTTTATGCTATTATGTTTGTTTGTCTATGCTTCAATTGGTTATGTGGAGTTTGTTGTGTAGAATCATATAACTATAGCAAAAGTTAAGGAATTCCAGAATTGTTTAGATCTACTGACTCACCCCCCCCTCAATAGATTGTGTGCCCTTCACAAACCTTAAGGTCAAACCCTAGGGGGTGTTAAGAAAGTGTTGGGTGCACGAAAAATGTAAGGGAATAGTATTTCTTTTACATAATTCTAAGCTAATTAAGCAAACATAATCAATAAGCAAATAACTAACCTATATTACTTAGGAGTTGGGCCGATTGTTGCCACAATTGTAAATAATGAAGATTAAATTTAGATTAAAAATAATACTTAACATTTAAATGATGGAGATATGTTGTAATAGGTGACAAAAATTAATTGGCCAATACTCTATACTTTTCTAGACAACTCAAATGGATATATTTGTTTTGGAAAATTCATCATTTGCCATCTTTGTTCAAATACACATCTATAGAATTGATCCTCATGAGTGTAGAAGTGATCTTTTGAATGAAAATGACTTCATAACTTGTGAACTTGATCTAGCCAATTCTCGTAGGCAACAAACTTGATTTGCTTCGCTTCTCTAAAATTTGATTGTCAAGGACTGACAATGTTTATGAACTCCTTTAATAATTTGTCATATCACAAGGGTCAAGTTCTCAAATCCTTGTATGGCTAACTTTATAACTCTAAGTAAGGATTTGGAGATAATAAGCAAGCGTGCATGGTCCTATAATGATGTCACATGTAGATAATGCAAAGTAGATTCACCTTTTAGCCCTTAGATCTATATTTTTTCACATCACCATTATTTTTAAGAGTGAGTATTCTTCAATACAATAATCAAGTAGACGAATCAATATAAATATATATTATGTTGTTTTACAATAACTAGTAAAAAGATTGATGAAGGAGAAAATTTGACTTTTGAATTTAAAAAAGAAGCTTAATCATATTTCCAACCATAAAATTGATCTAAATCAAATTTACTCATAAATTTAATCCAAAATTAAAAACAATAAATAGAAAACTTAAAATAAAATTAAAAAGATAGATATAAATCAGATTCACAAAGAAGTAGGTATACCACTTTAAACTAATCAAAACAGCCCAAAACATATCACCATTACAATTATTCAAATCTCCTTTAAAAATTATTAATTTGAAAATAGTAAACATGAACTTAAAAATAACAATTTGTTGTTGATCAATTCACTTGTAAATCTACGTTCGAAAAGACGATAAAAGCCATGGAATATAGGCGGATCAATCCAGACGGAATGTAAATTCGGCGTGGATTGCCACGTCAAAACTTGAAAAAGATTAACCCTCATTCACAATGTTGTCCATGGAATAAAAATCTGAGCACTGCTAGACGGGTTTTTACAAGTGGCGAGTAATGGCGGAAGTAGAAAGAGCAGTTGCAGAGTTCGAACCTCACGAACAACACCGCTTTACATCGGTTGCAACGTTATCGTATTGGTGCCACGACTGCGAGAAAGAAGTTGCCGTGGCGAGGGAGGCAGCAGGGGCAGTTGTGTGCAGCATCTGTAAAAGAGGCTGGGTTGAACCAATGCCGCCGTCTTTCTCTTCTTCCGCTTCGCAGGTGGGGGTTCGAACTCGCGACACGCCGTCTTTCAGGCATTTCGTCGGCGCTTTGCGCCTGTTTGATGAAGACGACAACGAAGAACATCCCAGCGAAGAAGATGAAGAGGAGGAGGAGGACGACGGCGGACTTGAGAATTATATGGACTGCTTGCCCCAGCGTTGGATTATAGACGACGAAGAAGAAAATTCTGAAGAAGAAAAATCAGCAGTAGCAGAAGAAGAAGAACCGGCGTGGGCTGATCTGGTTATTTCCGAAAGCTTTTACGCCTCTGGCGAAGACGAGATGGAAATTCGGTCGGAAAACCCTGGTCTTTGGGCCGAGGTCGAACCGATGGCCTTCGGTTTGACGGAGCAACCGAGGGTTAGGGTTTCTGATCTCGTTAGGGAAGGGGAGTCGAGGTTTAGGGTTTCGGAATCTGAACCGGAACGGGAACCCAGGGTTAGGGTCTCAGATACCGAGTTCGAACTCGAGACCTGTGACTCTGATGATCCCCCCGATCTGTTTGGCCGAAATTCAAACGTGGCAAATGTCGAATTGGAATTCGACACGTTGGTTCGAGGTTTGGATGACGTTGAACTTGAAAATTCAGCGTCTGGAGTCGCCCACCTCGACCCGGCTACCGATTCCAGGGTTAGGTTTGATCTTATGCGCACTTTGGGTCGAGACTTACACTTGGATGAGGTTGATCCTGAAAATTCAGACCCTGGAGTCGTTGACCTCGACCGTAGTATCGATTCCAGGGCAAGGTTCGACCTTGTTCACTGGAACCCTTTGGTGGCTGATTCGGATGAGTATGCGGGCTCCGTTGAATGCAGCCAGAGTGTTGGTGATTCAGATGCAGGCGATCTGTGCAATGTCTTCAGGTCATGGGATTCATTTGGTGTTGAAGAAGGCAGCGAAGATGTGAACGGGGAAGATCAGTATGAGGAATGGGAGGAACTGTATGGAGAAGTTCCCGAGGTTGATCTTAGAGTGGGTGAAACAATTGGGCCCCTAGCTGAAGAAGACCAGCATGATTCTCAAGGTTCTCACGTGGCAGAAATCGGACTGGTCAGAAATTTTGACTGGACTAATGTGTTGGACGATTTCCGTGACATTGGGACTACTGTGTTGGAGGATTTCCGTGACATCGAATTTACAGGGTATCTTCTCGCCAATCTGTTTTTCCAATTAGCTCTTTTTTCGCAGTGTTTTATATAAAATGCGCAAGTTCAGTTAATTTTTGCGTCAATTGGTTAGTTTATCACAACAGCATAAGTCAGAAATGGGAGCGAAACGTAGGATTTGCTGTATTCTTAGTTACCAGAAACGAGAATCATATTCCCTATTTTGTTTAGATTAACAAAAATTGGTTAATAAAAGTGTCTGCAGTGAATATTCATGATACTTACCTATTTTTTTAATTAATTTCCATTGTTTTTCATTTCTGCAATGAAAGGGGTTGTGGACATTGTACATCACTCATCTAGTTGCAACGGCCCAGAAATGGTGCTGTTTCTGTTGCACAGCTTAGGCCATTTCTTTTTTTATAATTTAAAAAAAATCGGCTGTCCCATCTGGAACATCTGTTCGCCATTTTGAGACAAGTTGCAGGCCAAAAAAATTGCAATGCAACTGATGTACTGTGATTCTCGCAAAAGTAGGCTGTATCTAAAGCTACTGAATATTTTTTTCTTTCATCATAGAGATTTCAGCACCTTTTTTTAAAATGGGGAAGAAATGTAGGTTTTGATGTAAAATGTATCAAAAGTTATTAGATTTCGGCAATTTTTATGCATGAAATTTGTGCCCGGCTTTAATACATATAAACTTTATTTTTACAGGAATATTTTATGTTTTGTTCCCAGATGGTTGATTTTTCACAATTTCTCAAGATCAGATTTGCCGATGAGCATATTTTGGGAGAAAGGAAGAAAATATCACGCTTGTTTTAGTATAAGTTGTATTCAAAGTTAATAGTTATGCAGGAATTTAATATTCTTAGTAAAATGTTATCCTTTAATACATATATTTATGAATTCTACAGGGTATTTTTCACGATCCTTTGTAATGGAACACTTTTATGAAATTTTCAAACATCAGATTTGCCAATGAGCAGATATTCGAAAAAAGGAAAATAAGAATGAGCATAATGCAGAGTTTTATGTAAAACTTACTTAAAGTTGCCAAGGTAACATTTTATATTTTTTAGAATAATATTGACCTAGAATAGTATAATAGTAAATTACTAAATACATATATTCCTCATTTGAATATGGTATTTGTCATGTACCCTTTTTCAGATCCGTAGTTGAGTGAGAGGTTTGGCAGTGTAGGAGTAACAAGTCTGTTGTTACTTTCAGTTTCAGTTAGAATTGTTTATGTTTGGAATAAGGAGGGCATTTGGTCGGTTAGTTAGGATTGTAGTTACTTCCAATTAGGATCAGTTAAATAAGGGAATAAGGCAAATGAATACATTTGGTTAGGACCAATTAAATAAGGGAATGGAATTCTAGTTAACTGCTGTTGATTGAGCGAGGAACTTATCAGTCTATGGCCTATGATTGAGAAAGCATGGAATAGATGTAATGCAGGAGGAGAAAAGAAGATATATATATAAGAAATTTGAAAACAAAAATCAAATTTATTCTTAGGCTTGTGATATTGTCACAGCAATTGGTGGCATTTGGAGACAGATCCCTTCAAGTATAGCAAATTAGATCATCTTGGGGATGGAAACCTTCGAGCAACATACTGAATTACAAAGAATCATCTAGATCATCAGTAGAACCCTTCAGGAGTGAATCTGTATGCATTCTTTGGGATGAAAACCTCAAGTGTGGTCTGTGTTGCAGAATGATAGCAAGACTATTTAGAGTATTGAAGATTAGCAGGGCAGTCAGTTTGCATACTGCATCGTGTTTAGGGTATATCAGAGTTCAAATATGTATGTTGGGCATTCCCAAGAGTTGTAATAGTTAGGTTGTTCTCCATTTGCTTGTATTTGTTTAATGAAAGTAAAATTAAAAAAACTAGAGGCTATTTAGGTGTGATTAATTGGTATGCATTTAGTTTAGGATACTAGATTGGTATTAGAGTTGTGATCTTGCTAGCTTGTGAAAAGGTTTAAAACAAAAATAGAATAAGATATCAATATTGTATGTCACTAAGTGACAAAGAAGTTAGATACCAATCTAGGGAAATGGCATAGATGATAAGAGTTGGAATTCTTCAAGTTGATGGGAGCTTTGAAAGATGGCAATCCACAACTCATCAATTCTCTATGTATAGATATCAATAATATTTTCATGAAACGTATACGCACAAATGGAGAACATCTTAACTATTACAACTCACAGGGAATGCCTGCCGTACAAATTTGAACTCTGTTATATCCTAAATGTATTATAGTAGGTAAATTAATTGCCTTGCTAATCTTGGATGCTTTGCATACTCTTGCTATTTTTTTCTGTGCTACATACTACACTTGAGGGTATTCGTCCTAAGAATCCATCTAGATTCATGCCCAAAGAGCTCTACTAATGATCTAGATGATACTCTGTAATCTTGTTTATTGCTTGAAGGTTTTCATCCCCAAGATTATCTAATTTGCTATGCTTGAAGGGTTTCATCTCCAAATGCCACCAACTATTGTGATTGTATCACAATCCTAAGAATAAAGTTGACTTTTGTTTTCAAATTTCTAAAGTATATTTTCTGTTCTTGCCAACGTTGCTTGAATTCCATGCTTCCTCAATCATTAGCAATCATTCCTCAATCGGTGGTAGTTGATTGACAAGTTCTTGCCTCAATCAGCGACAATTAATTAGCAAGTTCATTCCTTATTTAACTAATCACAATCATAATTGTCCATCTACCTTATATCTTTATTTAATTGACCCTAACTAGAAGGAACTACAATCCTAACTTATTGACCATATGCCCTCATTCCAAACACAAACATTCCTAATTGCAAAGTGAAAGTAAATATAGACTTGCTACTCCCATGGTGCCAAACCACTCACTCAACTGCATATTTGAAAAATAGGATATGAAAATCCTCCCTTCTCGAATTTGCCTTCCCTCTAGCAAGATAAAGTTGGGTGATCTAGGATATTAGTTGACTTGCTTTAGTGATGCCTCATCCTTTGCACTTTGTGCCCCCATGCATGAATTAAGCTCATGTTCCACAATTTGCATACTTTGGGTGAGGAGATTGATGAGTTGTTGCTATCCATCTTTTAATGATCCCATCAAGTTCAAGAATTCTAGCCCTCTTACCTTGTGTGGCATTTACTTGGGTTGATATTTGACTTCTTTATCACTCAATGATATGCAATATTGATAATTGATTTTCTTTTTGCTTTCAATCCTTTCAAAAGTTGGGAAGATCACAACTTTGATACCACTATAGTGTCCTAAACTAAATGCATACAAATTAATCACATCCAAAAAGTGTCTAACTACAAAGATTTGTTTTATAATGTTTTAATGAAACACATGCATGAAATTGAAGGGCAACTAAACTATTACAATTCAATGGGAATGCCCAACGTATATATCTTAACTTTGATGCATTCTAAACACATTGTAGCATGTAAACTGACCACCCTGCTAATCATAGACACTTTGCATAGTCTTGCTATTGTTCTGCCATGTACTACACTTGAAGGTTTTCTCCCCCAAGAATGCATATTGATTCATGTGTGAAGGGTTCTATCTGTGATCCAGTTGATACTCTGAAATTTAGTATAATGCTTGAGGATTTTTGTCACCAAGATGTTTAGGTTTACTACATTTAAAGAGTTCCGTCTCCAAATTCCACTAGCTATTGTGACATTATCACAAGCCTAAGAATAAAATTGATTTTTATTTTCAAATTTCTGAAGCATATCTTCTCTTCTCCCCTAGCACTACTTATTATCCATGCTTTCTTAATCATAGGCAATCATTACATAATCCAGGGTAGTTGACTGACATATTCCTCAATCTATGGCAGTTGCTTAACTGATCTTAATTGAAGTGTTCATTTGCTTTATTTCCTTATTTAACTAACCCTAACTAGAAATCCCAACTAATTGATCACATGCCCTCCTCATTGTAACTACAATCCTAACCAATTGACTACACGCCCTCTTCAAAGTAACTACAAACTCATTACTCCTATGTTTTCAAAATATTCACTCAGCTATGGATCTAAAAGATGGTACATGGCAAATCCTTCCTAAATTTGCTTGTCCTCAAGCAAGATGAAGTTGGGTGATTTAGGATATTTGTTGATGCCCTTTGGTAATAGAAGACCTGCGGGTGTACCTCATCCACCTGTACACTTTGTGCACCCATGCACAACTTAGTATCGTGTTCCATAATCTGCATACTCCAGGCAAGGAGATTGATTAGCTGCCGCTGCCCATCCTTGAAAGATCCCATCAAGTTGAAGAACTCTAGCTCTCTATCCATTTCCTTAGGTTTATATCTACCTTATTTGTCACTTAGTGACATTTGATATTTATATCTGGTCTTATTTTTGTTTTAAAAACCCTTGCATGGGTTGGATGATCACAATTCTAATGCCATTGTAGTGCCCTAAACTAAATACATACAAAAAAATCGCAACTAGAAAGCCTCTAACTATAGAGATTTTTTTAATATTATTTTCATGAAACACATACATGCAAATGGAGAGTAACTAAACTTTTACAACTCATTGGGAATGCACAACGTGCTGATTTGAGCTTTATATATCCTTAACACATTGCAATATGTGAACTGACTACCTTGTTGATCTTGACACTTTGCTTAGCTTTGCTATTGTGTTGCACTATGTATTGCATTTTAGGGTTTTTGTCCCCAAGAATGCATATAGATTCATGCCTAAAGGGTTCTATTCATCTCCAAACACCACCAACTGCTGTGACAATATCACAAGCCTAAGAATAAAGTTGATTTTGTTTTCTAATTTTTAAAGTATATCTTCTCTTCTTCCCAAGCACTGTTTATATTTCATGCTTCCTGTATCATATGCAATCATAACTAAATTGATGGCAATTGACTAACAAGTTACGCTCTCAATCGACAACAATTAATTGGTAAGTTCAATCCCTTATTTAACTGATCCTAACTAGAAGTGTTTATCTGCCTTAAATCCCTTATTTAATTGACCCTAAATGGAAGTAACTACAATCTTAACCAATTGACCGCACACCCTCCTTATTCCAAACATGGACATTCTTGATTGAAAACTGAAAGTAAGTACAAACTTGCAGTCCTACATTGCCAAACCACTCACTAAGCTACGAATCTGAAAAAGGGGACATAACAAATCCTCTGTTCTTGAATTTGCTTGCCTTTGAGCAAGAAAAAGTTGGGTGATCTAGGATATCAGGCAATTCCCTCTAGTGACAAAAGACCTATGGGGGATACCTCATCCTTCACACTTTGTGCACCCATGCATGGCTCAAGCTCATGTTTCATAATCTACATACTTTGGGCGAGGAGATTGATGAGCTGCTGATGCCCATCCTTCAAAGATCCCATCAAGTTGAAGTATTCCAACTCTCTATTCTTGATTTCCTTGGGTTGGAATTTGACTTCTTTGTCACTCTGACATGCTGTACTGATATTTGATTTTGTTTTTATTTTGAACCCTTTCACAAGCTAGCAAGATCATAGCTCTGATACCACTGTAGTGTCCTAAAATAAATGCATACAAATTAATCACGTAAGAAACCTCTAACAATGGAGATTTTAGTATAATTTTCTGAAACACATACATGCAAATGGAGAGCAACTAAATCATCACAACTCATTGGGAATGCTCAACATACAGATTTGGACTCTGATATATCCTAAACAAACTATAGTATGTAAACTGATTGCCTTGCTGATCTTGGACACTCTGCATAGTCTCGCTATTGTTTTGCACCACATGTTATGCTTGAGGGCTTTCTTCGTCAAGAATTTATATTGATTCATGCTTGAAGAGTTCCACTGATGATCTAAGTGATACTCTAAAATTTGATCTATTGCTAGAAGGTTTCCATTCCCAAGAAGATCTGATTTGCTTTGCTTGAAGGATTTTGTCTCCAAAGGCCACTAGCTGCTATGACAGTATCACAGGCCTAACAATAAATTTAATTTTTGTTTTCAAAATTTTAAAGTATATTTTCTCTTTTCCCCCAGCTTTGCTTATATAGTTATATTCCATGCTTCCTCAATCATACCGATAGTTGAACACAAAATGCTATTTATTGTTTAAAAATCACTGTAATGTCCCCTTTTTGGGATAACCCTAAATCTGCCCTAATTTATCAATCCCAAGTGATTACCTTGGTTTTGGGGATGTTTATAGAATGGGTAGGTTCCTGCAAAATAGAATTAGAGAGTATTTACAAGATAATATTAATTAGCATGCATGTAAGGAAATCAAAAGAGAATGTGGTTAGGGATACAACTACCTGTTGGCCTGCAAAGTGTTGGTAGAAATAAGACAACATCATTTCATAAGCATATTGAATCCCCTAATTCATTCTTCCTTGAGTATGAAGGTCTGATAGGGTGCCCAAGAATCCCTAGGCCCAAGGGCAGTTTACCCCCCTTGGCCCCATGTGGCCCTTGCCATCCATATGGGGTGGTGTACCTAGTATTCTACCTCTGTTCCCCTGTACCCGAACCATCATTGGTCAATCATATTGAGAGGTTGAGGGTGCAGCTACAGCAGGGTGTCCTGGATAGTCATTTCCTTAAAGCCCAAGAGCAGTTTGCCCCTCTTGGTCCATGTGGCCCTTGCCATCCAGATGGGTGGTGTACTTAGAGGTTGACCTCACACACTGTTTCCCCTTCAGTAGTCCCTCAATCTCCCCCATCATGGCTAATTTGTGTACAGTCAGACATAATATAAGCACACAGATTCAGACTATTAAATGAATGACATAACATGAATATTACTTCATTGTATAAATACACAAGTTCTGATCTGAACTATCAAATCAATGATATAAGATGAATACTATATTCTGTCTCTTGAAGACAACACAGATTTATATATATTACTTAACAAGATTTATATATATTACTTAACAATAAATGCTAACTTCAGAACTATCTTGATGCACAGCTTACTATTTTCAATAGATATTGGATTCTTTGCAACTTACTGTTCACCCAATAATTAAATACATAGACTATCAATCCACAGATTGTAACATATTTACAAGATATCATATGCAACTTACCTCTGTTTGGCTGCTGCTGTTGGAGCTTTCCTTTCTTCCTTCGATCTGGTCCTTCACACTTAGGAGATCAAGCATATAAGTGTCTACTATCCCTACTTATTTAAAATATCATACTTACTTATAAAACTTAATAATTGCTGCAAGCAACATTATTACATAATCGTATATAATATATATATATGCCTGTATATATATATATATATATATATATATATATTCTACCTTGATTTAATAATCATATTACCTGAAATTTTATACGTATATATTTATATATTCATATGCAATCATATTTACTTACTTTCATTGATGTATTTCTGAACTTACAATCAACCCCAATAGCCTCTTATGATTTCTGAATCCACCTTCATTCCTTTATTAGACTGCTCCAATCTGTTCTCCTTACCTTCATCTCCAATCTGCACCAACCTTGACTGATTTGAGGCAACCTCTATGATGAACTGTAAATCTGTATGAATAGACTTCTTCACAATTGATCTGCTGGGTTTAAGATGCATATTTCTGCATAAGACTATTCGATTCTTATTTGCTATTCATATATCTGTCATAAAATCTGATTGTATTCTATTATATATATTTCTGCCCCAATGATACTTATTCTTCTTTACTGTTATATCTTTATTTCTGCTCTCAGAAATATATTAGACTTTTATTTATTTATTTTATTCCCCATGATTCGATGCCTTTCTTTCTTATTCTGTCCCTTCCTTATACTTTCTTGTTTGGAATTATCTACCTTTAATATGGCCTGATCTGTCAAGAGACATGGCTTTTGGCATTATTTGCACCTCCTCAAGGGACGTAACCCCTTTCCATATGGTGATTGCTACCTTACTTAATCGTGGCTGTTGAAATAAGTTTGACTGTTGCCTTTTTAGTGATAATGCCTTCTCACTAAGAACCCGATGCCTTTAGATTTATTTATTTGTTAACAAAGGCATAGTCATATTTAAATATTAGTTTCTTGGAATATTATCTTCAGATTCAGTTTATATTTAGTTTTATTATTATTATGATAGTTACAATTATATTCTTGTGAATATTAATTTCTCTATTATGATAATTATATTATAATATTATTTATAATTATAATAATTTTTGAGTTGCTATTATTTATTAATAAAATTGCCCATATATATATTTATTTTCTCATTTATTTATATTTCAATGTGTTACAATTTTGGGGACGTGACAATCACCATGTTCTTATTTAAAATACATCTTATATTCAACATAAATGATCATAAAACTTTTTGATAATCTTTTACATTTCATCATAAAATGCAAGGTATTTATTGTACTCACCTTTCACATTGTCATAGGACAAATATATAAGATGTACTCCAATACATGTACATTGCGACACCAATAGCTGACACATAAGAACAGTGTTTGCCTACATAAGAGTGATACTTGTCCATGTGAGCACACTATTTTATAAATAACACGCTTATATAGTATGGTTATGATATTTTATATAAAGGAAAATGTTATTTTTTACATTTGTTATTGTATTTATTTATGATTCTTTTACATGATATTGATAAGTTCCCATGTGTTAATTTAAGGGTCTATCTTGATAAACATTTGGTCATTTGTTAATTTTCATGTGGAATAATTATTAACAATATTCAGTATACATCAGTGCTCCCTAGGGATGGGTCCCTTGCCCTTTTACCCTTGTCCCTTATAGGGGACATTTTGGGGACGTAGGGAAATTCCCCCTCGCCCCCAATCCCCTTTTTTGTTAAAATTTAGGAAATGTCCCCAAGACACCAAAAAAATTGCAGGGGACGGCTAGGGGATGTCCAAACATACCCCATTTGTCCCAGGGACGGCTAGCCATTCCCTAACATACCAAGGGACAATTTTTGCTACTTAAAAAAAAAAACCTTACATCCTTTCATGCTTGTTTGGTTCATGATATGTCCACTTGGATTTACAAAAAATATGAAAATGGTGTTTGCCATGAACATTTGTGTGGTTTTTTGCCCCCTCGATCCCATTGAGGGTGCTACCCCGAGACCCTTGTGAGAGGCGTTGCCCCCAAATCCTCATCAAACTATAAGTCAAACCAAGTAATAGACCAATGATATGAATCATTATCACAAAATCTACAATACACATATCCCCTGTTGTAAATCTCTTCATCTTCATAATCAAAGCCACAATCAAGGATTATCTTGTTTCATACATTGGACACAACTTGTTTAGTATATAAGGACTGCTATAGAGAAAGTTGGTATGCTATAGTCATTATACTATTGAATACGAGTTAAGTCAAAGTTGGTAGGAAATGCCATTTTCATAATGCAAAAATGTATTTGCACGGACAACTCATAGAACAATCCCATCTAAGGTCAAATTGGAACATAACCAGTTAGATAAAAAAACATGTAGTCTTGAAGGCTTTAGGAAAACTTTAGTAATAAATCCCTCACTTGAATATACATACGGATATGAGTCGGACATGTCTTTATTAACTCATGCTCATATGCATATATAAAGAACATCATTAATTCCTATTCAATTACCCATAGTTTACATACTCTCCGATTACTCTCCGAGTAGCCGAGTAATCTCCAAAAAAATTGCATGCCGAGTAATTTCTGCTTTTACTCTTGGGCAGTATGCAGATGGATTTTCTCCTGTCGAATTATCGAGTAATCGCCAGTAGCTTGCAAAAAACCCACAAACTTGGCATGTTTGTGTGTATATAAATATGTCTATGTGTGTATATGCATGCAAACTTGGCATCATGTGTATGTTTATAGATATGTATGTGTGCACAGTGCAGTCTTGAGTATACACATACATAAATATCCACACACATTTGCCGAGTTTTTCCCGAGTCAAAATTTTTGGGCTTGCCGAGTACTCTCTGAGTCCGAGTATGTAAACTATGCAATTACCCATGCTCACAAAGGTTCTATTATGTCTATGATGAATGCTCTATCAATGTTATCATATGAATATTTGAAAATTTCCTATATTTTAAAAATTTCTTTATTTTTAAAAAATAGCCGTCCCCTGTCATTCCCTAAAAAATGGCCAAAAGTACCCTCATACCGGAAGCATGTCTCGTCATCCCCTGCCATTCCCATCCCGGAAACTTGGGGGAGCATAGGTATACATATGTTGCAAAACTAAAAATCCCATAACTACAAATGCTATACCAATAATAGGACCCTGCCAATCTATTGGCCCCCTCTCCCCTAGATTTGCTGATAAGTAGATTTTTCAGAAAAAAATTATGTAGGATTTTATATTGAACATATTTACAGTAACTACATTTTCCAAAATTTTATATTTTTAGTTTAAACATTTTCCCATCATACATATATATTTTGTTTTCACTGTATTTATTGTGGTCTTCTTGGGCAATTTTCTAATTTTCTAGATTTTTTGGAATGTTCATTAACCATTGAACATTGTTTTAAGGTCAATATTTGACTAAAAACACATAATTTTCACATGCCAGGTTTATCAAAATTATATGTTTTTAGTCAAATATTAGCCTTAATTTCATATGTTGCTGAATTTCACAGCGCATTTTTGCCAATTGGCTAATTTATATGGAATATTTACAACTTAAACATTCCAATTTGCAATTTTTTTTAGAAGAGAAACATCAAAACTCTATTTCAGCAGAGTGAAAGTAATTTGCCTGGTAAAAATTCTGTGTGTTGAGTCAAATATTAACCTTTAGTACATATAATATCTTCCTGATTTTCCATTGCCTAAAATTTTGCTTCATTCAGGTATGAAGAAGAGAGCGCAGATGTTGATGTGGACGATGTGGATGCTGATGGTGATGTCGATGCATATTTTGGAGACCCAGAGGACTATGCTGATGCAGCAGGGTATGAAGTTTTGCTTGAACATTTTGCAGAGATTGATAACTTTCCGAAAGGGGCTCCTCCGGCTGCCAAGATTATAGTGGATTCTCTTCCTTCAATTTATATTTGCCAGAAACAAATTGACGACGGAAATGCATTGTGTCCAATCTGCAAGGAAGTTGTTGAAATTGGAGAACAAGCCAAACAATTGCCTTGTTTGCATCACTATCATGGATGCTGCATTCTTCCATGGCTGAGATCACGGAATTCATGCCCTGTTTGTCGATATGAGCTGCCAACTGATGATCCTGAATATGAAGAGCAAAGAAAACAGGTTACCCTACAAACATGAATTGTGTAGGTTGTTTTCTTTCTAGTTCTATTTCATCTCTTAACTGCCATTCAATTATAAATATTTAGGTTCTAGCATAGGCAGTCATATGTATAAGTTCTTGCAGGTTCGTATATAAGTTTTATCATAGTCAGATATATTCTTTTTTCATTTCTGTAGGTCGGTCTCATCCCAATTCGTTTTGCTGAAAAGATATTCTTTTCATATGTTGCAAAAATAGTGTTTTGGTTTAGAACTGGCTTTTAAATTCAGAACAAAATAGTGTATCCGGATTTTTCCTTTTGAATTATCGTAGAGAAAATGCTGTAAATAAACAATACACTGTAATATAGTGGTACTGTGGATTAACTGCTTTTTGAAAGCATTCAAGTTAAGATTGATTGGATAGGATGAAAGTTTTTCAGTTTCACCCGATTTCCATCTCTGAATAAATACAACATGAGATTTGCATTTGCAGTTAGGTTTATTTTTCCACAATTTGCTTCAGACCATTCTTGACAATTTGTAATGTTTTGTCATGGCATAATGCTTTATAGCTATTTTATGTTGTTTCTTGTTTTGCCTTTTTATGTTGTCTGTTTTAAACATGACTTCCTTGCTGCCTTGAAAGTAATGCAATTCTCTAATTTGCCAGAGGCATCTAAATTTGTTAACTCTGTAAGCAATGCTGACCAGTATTTCTCAATTTCCAGTTAAAAACTCTCAAGAGTCTTGGTAGTAAGTAGACAAATGCAGACAATTTGTGTTATTAGGGATGTTTGTGGTTTTCCAGTTTCCAGATTCACTGTTTCGTGTCTTAAGAGGCTCTGATAACTATTGAAGAGTCTTGGTAGTAAGTAGACAAATGCATACAATTTGTGTTATTAGGGATGTTTGTGGTTTTCCAGTTTCCAGATTCACTGTTTTGTGTCTTAAGAGGCTCATGAAATAAAAACTTGGGGTACAGCAGTATTGCGCAACAGATTTGCACACGAATGAACTTGGAAATTAAGTACATATTTGTATCCCTCACACCATGGCTATATCCTTATTTTAATCTAGTCTGAAAATGTTATTTAAAAGGTCTCATTTTGATGTTTTATTTACGTTCTGGAACCATCCACTGTAAATGAATTTTCTTTTGCATGTCATGTGCTTCAGTGCTTAACTTTCTTATGTCACTTAGGTTTCAGGGTCCTTTGCAATTGATTTATTAAACTATTTTCTATTTCTTCAATTGAAAAGCTATATCAAAATTCTCTCAAAGTAGTTAACGTCCATTTTTGAGAGCAAGAAATCTTAGTCTGTTTTGGAAGAGATGCACTTCAAACAAAGGGTTTGCTTCACAACAAATTAATTTAAGAAAAATTCTGCTTGTCAACTTGATTTTTAATATTAATATCATGGAAGAGTTGGATTGAAGCATAGAATATATTATAGATTCACTTCATACTGTGTTGATATACCATATGTTTGCTATTGACATTTAAGTGTTGAATACTCTGGAAATCAGAGTCAGTGCTATTTGTTGTACAAATTTGCCGATATGGTTGGGACTTTTTCAACTACCTAATGTGTTTGCATGAAGGAAAATGTGAGTGATACTGGAAGATGATGTTCATAAATAATTGGTCCCAAAGTACACCCTTCAAGGCTGCTTTACATCCATGAATCATTTTATTTTAGATGATGTTGGAAGCTTTTTCTCTTAACCTTATTTGTTCTTGTTAATTATTGAGTCTTTCTGCATAATGTTGTTGCTAGTAATGTGGGTAAGTTCAAGGGCTGCTGTGTACTCACAAGAGCTCATCTTGCGGGTGGGTATCAACAATATATGGAATGTGGCAAGGGGATGGAATCTGATGCTGACTGGAAGCCTACATTTTTTTTGTGGACATGCAGTTAAGAACAAGTACTGCCATATTTTCTGAGCCAATTTATTATAAATTATCTGTTATGAATGTGTTGTGAGTTGGTTTGCATTTGTTTTTGCTTGATTCTTTGTAGAAGGGTGACAAATGTTATGGTCTGAGATGATATTGCTCCATTATTAATTTTTTAAGCATATATTAAATGATTGGCTTCACTTTAAGATAACAAACTTTGCATTTGATCAGCAGTTTATGAAGTATTGTACATCAAACATGTCTGCAGTTATGTCTGTTTTAGCACCATCCTTATGATTTCTAATTGTTGTTAGTATCCCATTAAAGGGGCCTTTATCACACATGGGTTTATCTCTAAATATTCCCTGTTGAGATGTTAAGTTGATTATCATAACTTTGCATCATGCTTGAGGTTTAATGTATTTTGGATTTCATAGTTTGGTGTTGAAAATAGAAAGGAAGAGCCTTTATTTTGAGTGGCTCATTAGAAGCAAATCTGACTTAATGTGTGCACCAGGCATGTGTTGGTAGTCAAAGTTCTATATTTGAGATGGTACTAATATTTGTCTGCAGCTACATCTGTTTTAGCACCAACTGTGTAACTTTTAATTGTTGTTAGTAACCCAGTAAAGGGGCCATTATCACATAGGATTTTATCTCTAAATATTGTGTTGAAATGTTAAGTTGATTATTGTAACTTTGCATCATGCTTGAGGTTTAACGCATTTTGGATTTCAACAGTTTGATGTTGATTATAAAAAGCAAGAGTAAAATGTCTTTATTTTGGGCAGCTCGTTAGAAGCAAATCCGACTAAATGTGTGCACCAGGTATTTGTTGGTAGTCAAAGTACTAAATTTGTGATGGTTCCAATATTTGTTGATTTTGAGGATTTTAGTCTATGTAGAGGGTCAATTTATTTGTTAGCATCAGTGATGCCAATGGAGTAAATGCCATCCTTTGTCTCTTTGCTCTCTATGGTATCGAATCAGCCGGAAAATTCATAGTTTCTAGGCATGAGTTGTACCGGAATTGGGTACAGCTTGGAATCGATTGTGGGTTCCCGTAGGATTTGGTTATAGCAATTGGAATCATCTAGAAACATTGCAGGTTGAACCTAGGCAATTCTGAGGTTGGCATGGCAAATCTAGAATGATTCTAGAGCAATTCTAGAAGTTGGTGAAGTTTTCAATGCATTTTTTGTTAATTCTGACTTGTGATACCCTAAACAAACACTAAACCTGCATCCAAATCAGTTCATAGCAATAGAAATGGAAAGTTTGACCAAGTTCAAGCATTATCCCTAGTCATTCCGAACATAATGGCTACTGCTTAGCATATTGGTCAAGAGAGAAGCCCTAACTTAATATAGTTGGAACATTGTCCTGCAAGGAATAGATATCTTTAAGAAGACCTGGCTAGACTAGATTCTTTCCCTTGTTTTTTTTTGCTTCTAGCTCATATTCTCAACTTGGTATCATTTTGTTTCAAAAACCGACTCAATATAATTCGATTCTATTAATTTAATTTAGCAAAACTACGGTTTTAACTTAATTTGTGACTTGGAATGCTTCAACATATTAAAGCTAAAATATGAACTATACCATATTTATTTTTGTATAAAATAGATATATGTTACTATAAATAGATATTAAATACTATCTATATTAGTTTCCATAGTAATGTGTTATAGAGAGTATGGTGTTAATAATTAATATAATATAGTTTAAAAAATAAACCATATTAATATGGTTTAAATCATAGTTTACATACTCGGAATCAAAGAGTACTCGGCAAGCCCAAAAATTTTGACTCGGGAAATACTCGGGAAATACTCGGCAACTTAAAAAGTAGCAAAATTTCTTATAAAAACACATTTTTTTTGCAAAATTCAATTATAGAATGCATCAAATGAGTCTAAAAACCATGAGGGAGTGTTTTATATAAAACTTCAATACATATGGATTACAAAATGGCATCAATTTTTCAAACTTTCATGAGTTCATCATTCATGGCCATGCATAGAAATTTTGTAACAAAGTTTGAAAGTTTGAAACAAAGTAGTGTTGAATCATGAAAGTTTGAAAGTTGAAAGTTGAAAACTTGAAACAAAGTAGTGCTGAAAGGAGGGTTAAATAAGCAAAACTAGAAGTCTATTAAGTTATGAACTTTCATTGTTTGAGTTTGAATCATCACATTCATAGCCCAGCTATAGTTTTCAATGTCATATCTGATTTTCATGGCTTCTTATAAATGAAATTCATATAAAACCATTATTTTTGGTGTACATTGTGAAGTTAAAAATAAATAATAAAATCCCACAAGCCAATTTATATACATTATTAATAATAAATATATTACTATCTAATATTCTATAATATAGGTATTTTTTATTCATAATAATATTTATATATTAAATTTTAAATTTTAATATATATATTAAAATTTGAAATTTAATATATTATATTATATATGAATCAAAATATATATATATTATAGAATCATTATAATCATAGATAGTAAAAGTAAAACTATAAACGGTAATAAATTTATTATTAATAATGGATATAAATAAATAATAAAATGAGATTTTATTATTTTTTATATATATTATTAATAATAAATTTATTACAATTTAGTAGTTTAAATTTTACTATCTATTTTATATATTTTTTGATTCATCATATATTAAATTTTAAATTTTAATATATATTATAGTATATATTAAAATGTGAAATTTAATATACTATGAATAAAAAAAAAATTCAGATAGTAAAATATTTATTATCAACAATATATATAAATAAAATTCTAAAATCGAAATCTATACTTCATAACTTTATAGTTATGAGACAAATATTTTAAATATAATGCGGATTTCAATGCGAACTGTGAAAAAAACTGAAAATCACGAACTGTGAAAATCGCAAACTGTGAAAATGCCGAACTATGAAGTATGAAGAGTGCCCAGAAACGAATCACGAATTATTAAGAAGCCATGAAAACCAGGTATGAAACATTGAAAATGAAGCAAGTAGAAACCCTAACCTGTAGCTGATGCTGCAAATCGCGACGCCAAAACTCCAAGTCACGCTGAAATCGAAGCCCTAATCGCTCCAGAAATAGATGTATAAAACGCGGGTGTGCAGAAAGAATGCAAGTTGATGGCTTAAGTAGACGTTTTCATTGAAAAAACGCGTCAAAATCTGTGCGAAAATGCATAAAAAAAAACGCGCCGCATTTAATACTGACCAAACAGTGATTATTCGCCATTTTTTGCCCGCGATTACTCAGAAAAATGTGGCGATTATTTCCACTGTAGCAAATGGCGAGTAAAGGCAGCTTTTACTCGTTTTTAGAAAAATATGGCGATTAATCTTTCACTCGCCGAGTACTCTGCGATTTTGTAATCTATGGTTTAAATAGTATTAATGTAGCTTTTTCAAATATAGTTAAAAAAATAAATTTAATATAGTATTAGCTTCGTATTAATATGCTATAGTTTTTAGGATGCAAACACACACACACACACATTATATATAATATTTATGATTTTTATGTGTTTTTTGTACATTTGTATCTAGAACGTACCCAGGCCCCCTTGCCCTCTCTCTCCACGCACCCCAATTTTTTTTGTCAGCAGCATATTGTATCCATGTACCTGTACTAGTACATGATTTCAATTTTGTAACTTAGCTTGTGCTTATAAATTTGGAGTTTTTTAACTTAATTGTGCTTTAAATTAGTTTGCATGTACATGCTTTCAATTTTGTAACTTAGCTTGTGCTTATAAATTTGGAGTTTTTTTTTACTTAGTTGTGCTTTAAATTAGTTTGCATGTACAATCCTATGCATTGTTTGGGAACTTGGTGAGTACTTGCAAGTTTTTTTGCTCCACGAATACTCACAAGGTTTGCTCATTGAGACTTGCCAAAAATTTGGCGAGTTTTTCCAGTTGACTCACCATACTAAAATCGTGGAAAAAAACATTGGTTAAACACTCCGAAAACTTTGTTTTTTTGGCTTTATAAGCATTTTTTTTGCCTTTTAAAAATTTATTAAAATGGCATGCACCATGAAGTTTTGTGTGGTTTTGAAGGTCTTCATTTGGGCTTGGTAGTAGGGGATCTGCCCCTCGACCTTGATCCCTCAATTTTGCTATTGTTGCGTTGCCCCTAGACCCCAACCAAACTCATTTGATATATTTTATAGTAGTATTTTGCATAAAATTTATGATTTTTTCAAAAAATTAAATGTTTTTGAAGTTGCCAAGTTTTGCTGAGTACTCTCCAAGTCAGAAATATTTTGGCTTGTCGAGTACTCTCCAAGTCTGAGTATGTGAACTATGATCCTATGTTGGTTGGCTGAGATTTGGGCAGTGTATGAAAGTCATGCTTGATTTCCCTCTTTGGTGGCAAACCTCTAGGAGCCTGAAACTCTTTGAAAAGATTGCAGTAACGCATTCAATATGAGCATGTTTTACTCAACCTTAGAAATTTCTAGAAAATCTTGTTTTTCTTCCAAAGAAGTCAATCAAAATGAGTCCTTTATCTTGATTAACCCTTTTGAAGGCAAGTGTAGTCTTAATTCGATGTGCTTTAACAATACAGTTGACCCTGTCCTTGACCTGTTTGCATTTGTTTGCCCTGCTCATGAAGATAGCATCTCTGAGATACAAACAAGAATTTCCAAAATCATCGTGAGGAATCACATCTGCTTCAACCTTAATACGATATTTTTTTATTAATAGCAAGCTTTAATTTACATTTCTTAGTCACCTGAATCTCTATGCCATTATTCACCAAATTCAATGGATATAAATGTGGATGGTAATGAATTTGCAAATTACGCCTTTTAATAACTTCACCTGGGATCAGTTTAGAGTCTATGGCTCAGTGCAATGGAAACTCTTATTGGGGTCATGTGTCGTACAAGTTTGAGAGACCAGATTCCAACGTATTCAATATGTGGCTCTTTATGAATAACTCTTGAAAGATTTGGGCTTATAGTGGGGGTTAAAAGAGAATTTCATACCATCCAGAGTGAAGTAGCATCTTTTTTCATCTGAATTCCCATTTGTTCATCTCTATTTAAGTTTACACTATCTTCAAATCACATCATATGAATTATCTGGGAAACATGGTCATTCAACGTAGTATTTCACTTTGTTTGTGTAGTCTTCACTTTGTATTCTATTATTTTTGTTACTTGTAGGACGGATTCCATAAATGGACCATATGTCTTTGACATTAACAACCCAGAAGAACGATGCTACTCCAGGTGTCCTTAATGTGTTTTAGGGTTGAAGCACAAGGGTTTAGGGTTTAGTCTTTTAGATTTTCATTTAATGTATTAGATTTCTCATTTCAGTGTCTTAACAAGAATTAGTTATGATTTAGGGCTAAAAATTTAGGGTTTGAGGTTAGAGTTTATGCAATATGATTTTATCTGGACACCTTTAAATCAATTGACCATGAGACTTACAAATTCTTGACACATGGATGGAGGTTTACAATGACACCTTTATTCTGAGCTCATTTTATGATATTCAGGGTCTACAAATGAACATTTACAAGTGAACATGGAGAAACAAGGGTCATGGTCCTCAATACAACTAATATTATATGTTTAATATACTAAATCTAATTTATTCTATAAAATAGTCAGGTTCATACAGTTTTTCATTATTTATTTAATATTCTGACGTTATTCTGAACTTAAATGAAGTGCACTACCCTGGGATTAGAAGATAAGGGTTTGCATAAAGCAAAAAGGCAATGTACTAGGGTGAATTTTTTTTGACAGCTTCTTGTATTGGTGGTTACTTATAAGTTATATGTTTAGGGGAACATGAACCCGTTGTTTCATGAATGCAATGAACAGAAAAAAATGGCTAGTAAACTGTATGTAAAACAAATAATTTTGCTTCTCAAAATATAATTGTGGGATGCAATGTCTTTATAAGATAGGGACATTAAATTTTTATAAACGGGTATCTTTGTGTATATACATGACCTTACAGCATGGCTCTAGACACCTGCTGTCATAGCATAAAAAAATACTATTTTCATAGAAACAGTGGAAAACTGGGGTAGCTGGATTGATTCTTAGAGGACACAAGTTGTGTTGAAGTTCGGAATATTCTTGCAATATATTGCTGTATTAGCTAGAGTTCTCAACCTAGAAGGCCAAAAAGGGACAAGTTTAACTTGATATGTAAGTATGTTTATACTCAGCTAATTTATCATCCGTGGTTACTATTATGTGAGAAATATTCAATTGCTAGAATTGTTAAAAATTTCTTCCAACAATCCGAGGTCTTAATATTCTTGGTTGAATAATACTCTAGAAACTTAATTATATAATTTCTCACAATAACATAAGAGTTTCTCTTCCTGGATTTTTCTATTGTATACTGCTGTTCTCTTGAGTCTCATTGACCTACTTTCTGTCATCCATGGACATTAAAATAATATATTTCTTTCTAGTTGTTCAGTTTAATGGAGAATGCTCATTTTGTTGATCCCTTATTCATAATGGGGAGCCTGATTCTGAAAAAGCATTATTAAGAAGTCAAGATTCTATGTACTAATCTATTATGTGAGAAAGCAATTCAAATGAAGGGGAGGGATGGATGGCAGTAGGAGTATAAGTCACAGAAGGATTACTGAAGATTGGAGACACAACAATGATTGCTTACGATTTTGAAACTGCACGAAAGTATTAGAAAATAATAAAAGGAATACCTAAAATATTAAATCATAGAAATGTCATTCTAAAGAAATCAAGTCTTCTTTTTCCGGTCAAGCTTAAACTTTTGGAGTTTGGTAATACAGAGAGTTCTGTCATTTAGAGTCGGAATCTCTTGGGCAGCTGTGTAAAGTGTGAGAAAGGATAGTCAAAAAATAGCGTTATTAGATGTATATATTTGGACTCACCTATGATGCTCAAGTTCACTCTTGAACTCTCACAACTTCCAGTGATGTAGACATTTTTATTAACTACTGAATTAATAATAATGTAAATTGAGAACATTTTAGCAAATATCAAAGAAATTCTCCATCGGGTCAATGAAGAGGAATTTCATTCTATATCGTCCAGAAACTTACTGCTAAGAAACAGGGCTTGCGAGGCCAACAAATTACCTTTATTTTACAGAGTAGCTTGTGTTGTAGGAAACATCCTTATTTCCCTTTGGAATTTATTTTGGAGATAGAAAGATAGGAAATGCAGTAGAAGCATTCAAAAAATGCTCCCTGTGAAGGAAGATCTTTTCATTTTGGGAAACATGTCTCTGCATTCCTCCCTTCCAGGCCATATTTTGGATTTTTGAAGGAAATCCGAGGGATTCTATGCCCACATCAATTCCACACAGATCCACTAAATAAAACAAAATAAAGGGAAATGTGTTTCATTCGCATTCCTCCCGTCTAAACCTGTACTTAGAATTTTTGAGGGAAACCCAGGGGTTTTGGGGGCCATGTAGGTCCCATATGGCCTTTCTGAAAAGAAACAATAGCCACCTTTCTAAATTGTTATTTTTGAACAAAAACAGATGTGAAAAAAGATAAAGAACACACTCTAATTTCACAAAAACCCTAAAAGTGGGCTTCAAAAGAGCCCTCTTCTCTCATTTTTTCATTTTGCATTGCAGGTTGCAGGTGTGGATGGTTGACAGCATACTGAATTTTGAGTAGGGGTTGCATCTACAACTACTTCTGTAACAGGATCTACTTCAGCTTCTGCATGGCTACGTGATGATCATTTCGATGACTTCTTGAAGTGTATTTTGTATAGCAGAGTCTGTAGCTTATCATGATTCATTCGTTGCCTGTTGTATGAGGGCTAGTTTTTGGTAACGCATGTCATATGTACAATTCCACACTGTGTTCACTTATAATTAGAGAATTGTGGTTTCTATTATTTTTGGTGTTAATATTAATCAATCCAATTGTTTCCAATTATATGCTACTTGAAAAAATATTTCTAAAAGATTTTGGGCTGGCAATGACAATGTTTTGTCGTTGTACCTGTTTTCGAAACCATAATCTTTCCACTGTTTTGTGCAATTTAGCATGAGCGAATTTCAGTGTCTTACTCAGGTATTTGGGCTTTTACTAGAAGATTTGGTGGAGTAGATTAATATAATTTCAATGCATTAAATAAATATTGGGAGAAGTATTTTACTACTTAAAAGTTGCCTATTGGAAAGTACCATTTCCTACAAATGCATGCCTAATTCAAGGTTCTTGATTTACGGCATTCCCTTGTTTGCATGGGATTGTGGTCTGCAAATATTTTCACAAAGAACTTGTAGTCATCATCTAAGCATGTTTGTTCTTTTCTTCTACTTCCCAGCAATTCTATTGAAAAGAGTCCTTGTGAAGGTCTAATTGTGCTCAATTGATACCATTGGAAGCCATCTCAAATAGAATTTAGTTCTTATTTTATTCCTTTATGTAGTTCTATAAAGAATTTCCACAATATATTTACACTTAAAACAATGTTGTTCCCTCACCTTTTGGAACTGTCATGGTTTGGGGATAAATTTCTTGCTCTTATAAAAGGAGTAGATAATCCAGGCCGTCTGATGAGCCCTGGGTTCAAGTCTTGGCCAGGCAACCTTGATCAATTGGATCCAAACATCTCTCCCAAGTCAGCGAGATGTGTCAGAATGTTTCTGGTGTTTTTTTTGGTTTTTTTGGTTTTTTTTGGTTTTTTTTGTTTTTAAGGGCGGCACTTAGGAACAACTTAGTGGCCTCAGGACATCGGGGGATACCATCAATCTTCAGGAAATGTCTTGTAGCCTAGGTTGCTCCTCTAGAGGTTGTCCCCCTTGGTGTTGGTGAAAATGTTTATCCTTGATTCTTGATAGGGAGCCTTTTTATTACCAGGTTCAATCAACTTCCTCATACAGACATTTCTTTTTATTTTTTAAGTACAGACGATCACTCTCAACATTGCTATGCTCATACTCGTGGTGGGTTTTAATTAAAGGCCTTTTATGTGCTTTGGTCGAGAAATATTTGGGACATTTTTACGACCTCGTTTCTTTTAATTTGTTGTAAAATATATAAATGTATAAATATTTATTGAAATAAACGGTGGTTGTTATGTACTATGAAGAGTGATTCATCAATATTAAATTTGTAATGCACACATAGAATACACAAATGTGAAAGAGAGAAAGACGGAGAAGAAGTATTGATAGAAAAGTTAGTTAGAGGGAATGTTGGTGTTGGTTGAAAAAGAGGATGTGGGGAAGAGGTAAAGCAGATCACGCTTTTGGTATTGGAATTCTCATCATTTTTGTCTTCTTCGGTGGGGGAGGGGGGAGCGTGGGGTCCTTGATCATTCTTTGCCTACAAATGCAATGCAAGTCCAGACTTCTTTAGTTAGGCTTTCTTTCTCTTTGAGAGAGGAGATGACTGGGGTGGTCGTGACAATAAAGGAACCCCTCTTCTTTCTCTTTGGTTTGATGATTTTGACAATGGTGTGCCTTAGAACAATTATTCAAAGAAGGAAGAAAGGTCTTTCTCCTAAATTAGTTCTAGATATACCCAGGCTAAGGGTGTGTTCATCCCTAGGATAGGGCCAGGAGTCGTGCATCATGTTGTTCACTGGTTGTTCTATTGGTGAGGTAGTTTTCCTACAACTATTTTATGGTTCAATTTTTTTGGTGGCCATCACCCTGTCTTTGTTTCAGTGGTCTGTTCTCTCTTTGATGGTGTGCTCCTCTAGTATTGTGTTTGTCTTTTATTGCTATTGTTATAACATTTTGATTCTTTTCTCTTTTTGATGTTGTGCTCCTCTAGTATTGTGTTTGTCTTTTATTGCTATTGTTATAACATTTTGATTCTTTTCTCTTTGGTTTAAAGGGCTTAGACCCTAACTTCCCTTTTTAATATATCAAAAACAAACTTTGTTAGAAAATATCAATAAAATGTATACTACATTGTATATAGATGTCATCGTTTCAGTGAAAAAATAATAATAATTTCAATGTATATTCAAAGAGAAATATGTTACAAAATAATCTGGGTCTAAGCTGGTTATTAGTACTAATTAAAAAATGAATAATAAATAAAATATTTAATAAAAAATTACCAGAAAATATCTATACACTAGATGCTGGAGTTAATGATTTAATTTTAATTTTTTTTGGAATTTTTTTTTGTAATGAAAGTTATTTAAGTGACTAATTCTATGCATAACAAATAACAAATAACAGAATATTTTATTTATTGAACAATAAAAACAAAAATGATAGATATAATTCTTTAAAAATATAAAAAAATTATGACTTGCATCAACATAGAAAATATCACAACATATTAGATTATTTTTTCTTAAATTTTTGACTCTTTTTTTTTTTTTACCTATAATTGACCTAGATTAAAACATGCTAAGAAATGCTAATTTTAAGCGTCTCACTTAGACCAAAAATTGTGGGATCACCCTCAACCAAACAGCTTTGAATTATTCCTTTATAGAAATTTCCTAACCTCATCTAATTGGTTGCATGCCGAAAGGTGAGCGTTAGTTAACGCTCGAGTTTTCCCAAACCCAAATATTCCTTCATTCTTTGGGTTTATGTACTCTTCATTCTATTCTTTTTATTCTTGGTTTATCAAGTTTTCTTGGTTGGCAATACTCAGAGACACTTGGCCCTTCCCTTATCGTTCCTTACAACTCTTGACATCCAGTCCCCATATTAATTCTCTTAACTACTTGCTTGGATGTTATCAATTGACACCAATTGGATTTCGTGAGGCAACATGACACGTCCTTCAACATTGGGTTGATTTGTCTAGATCGCTTGATGTTTGCATAATTGGATCCCTTGTCAATACCTACTCATCTTCATTATTGCAACAAACTACCAAAAAGTAATTCAGTAGTTACTAATCCTTCTTAACTAAAGAAAGGCCTTCGCCAAAGCTCCTCACCTTAGTTACTCCATATTGTGTGTGCGATCCCTGCATAGTTTGATAAGTTAGAACGTCAACCTATATAAGGTGATCCACGTGGCGTTGAGTTGGATGGCAATGCATATGTTGAAACTCATAATTGTAAAAGTCACAAGGATAACAAATTTCAATGTCTAGGCTATAATTAGAATTCAATATTCACAACTCTATATTTATAAATTTAGGTATATACAAAGCTTTGTTAGGTTCATCCAAATCTTGTCCTTTATAAAATTGAGGAATTATGGGATATTACATGGAGTGTTTTGTGAAATTATTGACCTTGGTAGTTAACACACTATATAGAGATAGGCTAAGATTTTTGTGAATATATTATAAAGTTATACGCTTGTTAAGACAACACACTTTCAAATTAGAATTTACATCTACAATATTATTAGATATGAATCTTAGGAGAAGAATAAAGTGAATTTCAAAGTCCAAATGTGCAACTACGAAGCTAATTGCACACTAGATGGAGAGGGAAAGCTTTGAGGATAAGGGTTGTGATATTCATAAGAGGTTCACACCAAATTAAGGGTAAGCGTTTTCGATATCCATTGTGAGACAAATACTTGTTAAAGCAATTACCTCTTTTGAAGTTGAAAACTAAAAACATTTATAGATGTGTGCATTGGGTGAAGAAATAGATAAAATTATATGCAAAATTAGGAAATGCATTGTGAACAATGCACTTCTAGAAGGTAAATAGAGGTCTACTTTCTAAAGAACTAATTTCCCCTAAAGGTTCACAACTCATAATGAATAGTTAGTTTGGTTTTTAAAAGCATTAAAGTTATGCATAGGCACAAACTTGTATAGGGAAGGGTCAAATAGGTTTTCAAAATGGTAGTATCCCTGTGAGGTGCACACCTTATAAAGAATGTTTTTGACTTTTTGAACAACAAATATACATTATGAAGTGTGTACCTAATAAGACAAAATGAGGTTGATTCTTTAAAGGATTTATTCCCATTGTGAGTGCCACACCTATATAAGGAATGATAGGTTTGAATTTTTAAGAGACAAAATTTTACTATCAAATGAACACCTAAAAGTTACAAATATTTGATTTTCATTAAAGCATAAAAGCTATTATGGGCACACAACTATAAGGGAAATCTCAAGTTTAGATAAGAAAATGTTTCCATCTATAGAGGTGTGCACCTACATGTACAAAACACCAAAATCAAAAGTCAAGGTCTAGAATCAAGTGTTTGGCATGCTTAGGACATGATAAGTAGTGTTTGATTGTGAAAACATATGCTTACAATAGAGGTCATTTGGAATGCGTTTAAAACTTGTTTATAGGGGTGTGTTTATAGTAGCATGACTAAGGTTTCAAAAAAATAGAAAATCACATAAATAGCAAATGAACACCTAAAAGTTACAAATATTTGATTTTCATTAAAGCATAAAAGCTATTATGGGCACACAACTATAAGGGAAATCTCAAGTTTAGATAAGAAAATGTTTCTATCTATAGAGGTGTGCACCTACATGTACAAAACACCAAAATCAAAAGTCAAGGTCTAGAATCAAGTGTTTGGCATGCTTAGGACATGATAAGTAGTGTTTGATTGTGAAAACATATGCTTACAATAGAGGTCATTTGGAATGTGTTTAAAACTTGTTTATAGGGGTGTGTTTATAGTAGCATGACTAAGGTTTCAAAAAATAGAAAATCAAATATTTATGTGTAGTTCACTTGCAATTTGAGGAATATTTTCTTGGCATCTTTAAGGTGCTTTGTGTAGTTTAAGAGTTCCTCTACATGTCAGTTCAAAGAAAAATAAGTTTTTTTTTTTTAACGTCAAGGTTGCACATTAGGTAGTAACTTATACAATGTACATCTTGTGTAGGAATTTGTTAGAAATCTGAAAATGATTGAATAACCAAGGAACTTTTTAAGAGAAAATCAAAGTTACATAAATTGAAAAAACATAAAGAATGCAGACCAGGACTCTGAGAAGTTGCAAGAAGATTAATAGATGAATATGCAAATGCAAGCTAGGTAGTGAGTTTATATAGAACTAAGGAGAGGATGGAGGTAGTATATCCAACCAATAGGAATCAACCGCAAAAAGTGGAGGATGCCACCAAAAGTGGAAAATGTTCCACCCTTTAAGGAAGGGGACACCACATCACTTATCTCCTAGTAATAAACTCACTTTATTATCCTAAGCAAGCTTAATAAAAATGTAGGAAAAACCTAGGACGAAGGAAAAAAAATTAACCCACTAGGAAATAAAAACCTACACCAATAGAATTTCATACCTTGATTGAACTTGTACTAGGTATTTATCGAAGCAATAGATTGTGTTAGGTTCTGATAATAAGTATACTAGGGGAGAGGACCTAGTAGTTGAGCACCCTAACTTTGTGCTTCTCAAAATCCTATGTGGAAATATCAAATCACTCATATTTTTTTTTATGTTAGCTTACTTGGCAAGTTCCCTACTTATATAGGTTTTAGGACCACATCATCAAACATGATGCCACATCAACTTGCTTTTTGTTGAGGTGTCCAAAAAGGCCCCCCAAAAAAAGTTAAACTAATACTTGTGCACCAAGTCATTTTATTGGTGTGTTGATGTGGCATCACATGGTTTGTTGCTTTTTAAATCTAAGGAATACATTTAATTCAATGATGAGTACTCATCATCAACACTAACAACTTTAAAGTCACAAAATTATTAGTACAATAGTATCAAAAATATTGGGCATTGAACCAACAAATGATATAACTATTGGAACATTCTCAACTATTGGGTCCTTTCCCCTACTAATAATTTTTCTTAATTGTTGGTCTCCCAACACTCACCCAAAATCTCCGCCTTACTACTCGAGAATCTTGCAACTGATAGTTACTTGTGAGGTTCTAGTGATCACAAATCAAACTCCAATAGTTTTCCCTAATTACTAATGTCAACATTCAATAATTGCTTGTACTTGAAGTCCTTGTTGTCTATTATCTATGCAATCCTCTATACCTATTTATTACCAACACTTTGACCCAACAAGAGAATATTCTAAGAATTTGACTATTGTGTGGGAGCCATAAGCTTGGCCCCCACAAGGGACATGGCATAGCGATATGTCACCTACCATGCATGTGTACATACTATGCCAAGTCATTGCTTGTGTAAGCATTGAATCATTGCTGACATCATCATTGTGTAGATTGAATCCCTAAAAAATAGTGGTTATGTTCAAGGCTAACCACAACCACTAGAAATCATGGTAACCACTAGTAGTCTATCTAACTACCAATAGTCACATCTAATTTTATTGCCAAACACCCTTGCACAATGGAGTTTTCTAGTTTACAGTTGAAGCCATTTCCTTAGTCAAACATACACCTTTTTTAGAGCAATTTTTGAAATAGGCTAAGTTTTTGAGTAATTTGCAATGACATAATTGGATTTCAAATTTAACTTCCCAGTTTACTAGTAATTTAATTTCTTAGAGCTTTTGTTATTTAGTCATTTTTTTGGAACTTAAAACATGTTCAATTTTATCAAAACAATTCTTTTTTAGTTCTATTTTTTTTGAAAAGTCAATATTTTTTCAATTTAAGTTTTTTCATCTCTATTCTACAATTGTAGTAGTAGTTCAACATATTTGGTCATTTTGGGTACTAGAAAAGTTGATACTTGCATTGTGATACACATTGAATAAATTGCCAAACATTTTAATTATTGGGGGTCATTGCAACATATAGTGACAAGAGGGTTGCACTTGTGTTTTCTTGTTTTCTTTGCACTATCAATTTTTTTCATTATTGATTATTGGTAGTTCCTCTTCTTACTCCATACATCTATTATGAATGTAAATATAAAATGCTAATCATGTTGAGAAGTAAGCGATTATTTAGGATTACAATAGATAAAAAGTAAAGCTTGCCTTAAGTGTAGGGGAAATTAAATAGTATAACATATGTGTTGAAGCCTATGGTTTGTAATGTTTATCTATATCTTCTAACCTATTCTTTCACATTGATTCTTTGGATCCATCCAATCAGATTTGAACTACTTTGGCTAATTTATTTGGGATTTAAGATATTACGAGAGATCTCATTAGTTGGAGAATGAGCTCTCACAATTTTGACATTATTCAAGACATTTTCACTAAGCTAAATCAAAGATTGTAGTTAAAATAATGTGATATTGAAAAATAAGGCAAGTTGATCCTTAGTATTCTTTCTAATCTTGGTTAAGATTATTCATTTTTTGTTTGTACCTTCTATGCCACAAAGGGTGAACTTGAAACTTAGTTCACTATGGCATCTCTTGATGACTTTGCATCCTCACAAGGGAGTAGGATAATCTCATTTAGATGGGTGGTATAAAATCTTTTGATTCATATGCACTGGTTACAAATCAAGACATAAAAGAACATAAGAGGTTGGACAATGAGGAAAAGAAACATAAAAAATGATGAAAAGGACAAAAATAATAAAAAATCTACTACTTTCAAAGTAGCATTTGAGATTTCTTCAAAAGGTGACAAACTTAGTTTTTATTGTAAGAGACTTGGCCATGATAACCATAAGTGTTTGAAGAAATAGATTGAGCACTTGACACAAATTCTAGAAAATAATTAGTGTTCCAAAGTTAGTAAAAATAGAGTTCACTAAATGAGTAGTTTTCTTCAAAATCAAAGGACCACAAGAAGGGGAAAGAAAAGGGCAAGGATTTTGTAGAAGTTGTAACTCCACCTTCCACTTGAGCGTTTGACTCTAGTGATTGACACCACATGGCTTCTTCACAAGATGAATTCAAATCTTTTGAGCCTCATTTTTATTCTTGGTTTTTCTTTGACATCTAACATTTTAGAGTGGGATGTAGTTATGTAGGAGTAGTTCTTTGGATAGGATCCATTCTTGGGATTTGGTCCTCCTTCATTAGGAAATAAAACTTGTTTAGTGTAGGTTGATATATAAAAGAAAATGTACAAAAAATAAGTTAGTTGATAGGTTTAAGGCATGATTGGTCACAAATGATTTTACATAGGTTCCTAGCATTGAATTCTCTAAGAACTTTTCTCTAGTTACAAAGGTGAACTCTATTTGACTCACACTTGCTATTGTTGTAGCACATCATTGGGAGGTTCACTAGATGGACATGAAGAGCGCCCTTATTCATGAATACCTTGAGGAGGAGATAATATCAAGTAGTTGCGAGGGTTTCTAGAATCAATGGTTTGCAAGCTTTAGAAATCCATCTATGAGCTGAAATAAGCTCTTTGAGATTGGTATGCCAAGATAGATTCTTTCCTTATCATAATTGGATTCTCTAGATGTCATTCCAATTCAAATGTCTAAATCTTAAAATATGATGATTATCTCCTATTTATAGTTTATGTTGATGACTTATTGATCTTGAGTTATTCATCTTCCATTGTGATAATGAAAGTTTCTCTATACGACAATTTTCTATGACCAAATTTGGTTTGTTCAATTATTTTCTTGGGGTTGAGATATCCAAGTCTTATTTTGGGATCACTATTGCACAATCTAAGTATGCTCCAATTTCTTATCATGGTTCCAAATGGCTAATTGCAAGCCTACTCTAAATCCCTTTATTTGTAAAGTCAAACTTGAGGCATAACATTTCACCATTTGTTTATGCTTCTTTGTTGACAAATTGTTTGCAACCTTATTACGTGACTAATGTACAAAACTTGACATTTCATACTCCAGTGACATGGTCTCTAAATTTATGTAGGGGCCCCATTAGCTACTTTAGAAGGCAATTGAGTAGATTTTCCACTACATACATGGTACTTATAATTCTAGGATTTATTATGTAATAAACATTGATATTGACTTAGTTGGGTATATTGATTTAGATTGGGTAGGTGACTATTCAAATCACAAGTCCACTATAGGCTACATTTTATCACTTGCATTTAGGTCTTAGATTTTTGTCGAGTAAGAAGCGCCATGCTATTTCTCTATCTTACATTGATGTTGAGTATCAAGGGGTTATGAATGTAACCATTGAGCCATTTGGCTTCAACATATTCTCATCAAGTTTGGTATCCAATTTAGATATCAATCTCTTATTTTTATGACAACTAGAGTGCTATTTAGATTTCTTGGAACCCAATCCATGATTAGTGGACCAAGCACATAGAGGTTCACATGCACTATATTTGAGATCTTATTCATGGATAGGCCATTGATCTTTGGTATTATTTCAATTTCGAGTAGATTGTTGATATCTTTGCCAAATCATTTACAAAAAGTAAGTTTCTTCATTTATGAGATTTATTGGGGTGCAAGAAGCCACTTCTTTAGGTTGGAGGGGGGATACCTAGTCCTCACTATTCTCTCTATATTTGGGGTCTTCTTCTCTTTGGGGGGATTTATATGCACATAGGTACCTCATCAAACTTTACTTTTTGGGACTCTTTTTCCACCCACCTGAGTTGTGCTTAAGGGGTTATTAATGTAGATTTTTATTTTCTTTAGTTAGATATTATGTGTTTTTCTACATGTATTTTTAGCTTTCTTATGTTGTTAAGAGCGGGACATTTATGAGGTTAAGTGGAATTTTCCATGAATATAACTCCCACCTATTAGTGGGTAGTTGGAGTTACATATCTCTTTGTTTGTATTTTCTCTTTCTATTTATGTATCCACTCACCTTGTCTTTCATTCATGTATTTTGAGCTTTTTGGTTAATACATTTTGTGTTATCCATTTTTTTATCTTATAATCTTGTGCTTGTTTTTCAATCTTGGGAGTTGTCTTTATTTTACTAGTTTGATTCTTGATTCATTTGTCAATAATGGTTTGAATGTCTATTATGAATTATATTTGGGTTATCAATACTTTTGTGTATTTTAACACATTCAAATTTTACTAGTTTCCAATGGTTCTTAAGATGAGTGCTTAAGTAAAATAACGTTCTTCAATAATGCAATTATATTGCTATTAATGGAAAGAACAATTTTTATATGCACTAGGGTCCTTAAAACATTTGCAGTTGATTTTTTTAGTAGAAGATTATGGTTAAGGTTTTATGTAAGATCAATAAAATTTATGTTTTCAGATTCTAAATGTTAGCTAAAATAAATTGCTAACATATGGCTCTAGATGATGGTTTTGATACAAAATTTCCTCTATCTTGATCATTGCCTATACTATTTTTTAGTTGTCTCTAATTTTAACTTGATGTGCTTTTTGAGGAGTCTCAATTTTTAGAAGTCCTTTTTTAGATTTATTATCATGCAAGAGATGAGAGTTCTAGTGAAGATTTCTTGAATTCAAATTTAGTATTAGTGAATAAAATTTTGTAATAAAGTTTGTACTACATGCAAGAAATCTATTCTTAGGGTAATATTTGTAGTTAGATTTTTTATTTATTTTTCATGTAACAATATTGTAAACATTATAAATAAGTGCTTTTGGAGCTAGTTTAGGATGCATTATTGTTGATCAAGAATTCAATATTATGCCTATCTTGCATCTAATTTGTTGTTGAATTGTTTTATGTCTTATGTATTATGCTTTAATGAGTTGAGTATCACTTAATCATTATTACTTAGGATAACAAATTGAAGATACAATAGTGGGTTCAGTATATTTTTGATAAGAAAGATAAATCTCAAAAGTTTGAATTAGGGGTTGTGGTCTTGTTATATAATTTTAGGGCAAAAAATAAAAGGAAGTATGAGAAGTTTGAATGTATTTGGCTGGGTCCTATGTGAGTAAGAAATATTGGAATGATGAGACTTTATATTTAAAAGGCCTCAATATGAATGATTTTGACTTGCCAATGCATGGGAAGAATTTGAAGCACTATTTCTCATAGAGCATATTTCGATAATTCACTATAATGTATTCCTAATCCTTATTATTTTTTCCCATGCAACCTTGAATATTGTTATACTTGTTAGGAAAATGAAGGTGTCTCAACCTTTATTTTTTCTTAGCATTGATATTTAAATATTTAATGTTGATGATTATCCCATGTTGTCTTGTGAGTTACAACTTGCAATTTCTATTTTCGAGGAGTCAAGTTGGAAGTTACCGTTTACAGGTGGAGTTGTGCATGAAGAAATTTTCTATTTTCGTGTTGAGTTTGCATGGAATGTGAGTTTTGGAGGTGTAGTTATTTTTTGGCAGGTGCATGTTTTGCATGTGTAGGTTTAGTGACAATTGGTAGTTGCAATATTGCATGTGGTGACAATTGGAAACTTACCGTTATGCATGTGTAGTGGTTTTGGCGCTTTCCATGTTGCATCTTCAACATTTGACATTCGATTTTATAAATGTCTAATTAATGCATTGTAAGCTCCTATATATTGAGCACTTATATTTTGGAGTTGTAGGTTGTTGTGTTGAGATACCGTTATGCTACTGGATTGACTCCAGAATTGTAACACAAACAAATTCTTGTAGAGGCTTGCACTGCAAGTGTATTGTAATTTTTTGTTTATAGACAATAGATTGTTTAGGCTTTTGGAGTGTGGGGTTTTTCTTTGAAAAGGGTTTTCCCCACATATATTTTGTGTTATGTGTTTTTATTGTATCTTTGATGCTATTTATGTTACCTTCTTTGTGCATCTTCTTTATTGAAATTGAATAAGGGTTTGAAATTGTAGAAATTTTCACATTCTCTCCTTTGATAGATTGGTGTTGGAATATTTTTCGCATACTTGAATTCCTTTTAGTTGGTATTAGAGCCTGATCAACTCTGCTTCCTATCATGGGTTAAAGGGTTTTTAGTGGGAGCCTGTTTTATAAAATTTTGTTAACCTTGTTGCAGGAAGGAGATGATGAGCACATTTGGTAGATTTGAGATAGAGAAATTTAACAGAGGCAACTTTGAGTTGTTGAAGCTCAAGATGGAAGACATGCTTGTAGACTGTGACTTAAGGATTGTGATAGGTCGAATGTAAGCGTTAGAAAATGAGCAGCAAATAAAAGAGTGCAAATAAACACCAAAACAACTTACACCTCAAGATTAGCCTAAGTTGGAATCAACACAAGATAAAAACAACAAATGGAACATTGTACCTTGTCTCGAATCGATCCTTTGGTTGGCCCTTCGATCTTTGATGTGTATGCTCCTTGGATGGCACAAGATGCAAGCTAAATGATGATGTGAGGATGAGTGCAAATGGATGAAAACATGAAAATGGCTAAGTGTAGATTGAGAAATAAAATTGCAAGAGTTTGGCTAGCAAAATGATCTCCCCAAAATGAGAGAAAAGAGGGGGTATTTATAGGAATTTTGAGAATTCCTAGAAGAGATGGATGGCCAAGATTGAGCCACCAAATATCAAGATGTAGGGCTAAGGTGAGTTGAGAGCTCACAAGCCCTCACATCTTGACATGTGGCATGGGGAGAGGCTTAAGAAAGATGAGGTGGACATGAGGTGTAAAAGAAGTACATGACATGGGGGGGGTACAAAGTACCTTGGGATTGGACAAGATCTCCTCATAAAGGAGGTCCTTGTCCCCATGTGGGTGAGAGGACATGTGAGGAATTAAAAATTCCTCAAATATTCTCATGGGGAGATGGGAAAGAATAAAGAATAAGTGAAGGACATGTGGGAAGAAGTGAAGGAATTAAAAATTCCTTTTGGGTGCATTGGGGGATTAAAAGGTGAATTAAAAATGCACATGGGGAAGTGGAGTGCCTTGCCCAAAAGGAGAAAGCCTTTAATAAGGTTGACTTAAGGACACATGCCATAAATGGGAGGAGGATTAGGTTGTACTAACCATATGATTAAGGTTGTGCAAGTACTCAATTAGATGGAATAATGACTCATTAGAAGCAAGTGGGAGATTATGGAGGATGTGACCCTAATGATGATTAAGGGTGTGCACATGCTAATCCTAGTTAATTAGAAGAAGATGAAGGAATTAAGATGGATTAGATACCAACTTGCAAAAGTTGGAGGATGTGACCATGAGAGAGAAAAGAGGAATTAAAAAATGAATTTTAATTCCAAAAGGGGAATATGACTAAATAAAATAAAATGGTGTATTTATTTAATTTAGAGGAGGAAGAGGGGTAAAGTATTTATTAAATTAAATACTTTATGACCTTTATGTAAAATGCAAGGTATTAATTAAAAAAATGGTTTAATTAATATTAACAAAGGGGATAAACAGCCAGATGACTAAGGAGACGTGTTTGATCATATGGAAGTGATCAAATTGGACATCTACAAGGACAATTGTTTCTGGAACTATGCCAACAGGCATGAAACAAGAAGATTGGGATCTAATGGATTGGAAGGCTAAGGGTATGATAAGAATCTATTTAGATGATTCAATACTCCTAAACATTCATGAAGAGAAGATCACTGCACTTATTTGGAAGAAACTTGCTTAGATTAATTAGGCTAAATACCTGGTAAATAAGTTGTTCCTGCGAAAGAAGATGTATTCTTTGCGGATGGAGGAAGGAGGATCTCTCATAGATCACTTGAATGCATTCAACATGATAGTTTCCTAGTTGAAATCTGTTGGTGTGAAAATGGAGGATTGTTGCATGGCTTTGCTATGCTCACTGCTAGATTCTTGGGACCACCTTGTCATGGCCATTGAAAGTACCACTACCACCTTTAAGATGGATGAAGTGGTTATGCCATTTCTATTTGAAGAGATGCATATAACATATTTCAAAATGTCTAAGGAGGCTCTGGAGATTCAAGGAAGAACGAAAGAAAAAGGAAAAAAGAACATGAAGTAAGAGAAGTCAAAATACAAATCTAGTGGGAGATCTAAGTCTCCTAGTAAGACCAAGGCAGAATGTTGGAATTGTGGAAAATCTAGTGACTTCCGTAAAGATTGTAAAGGGAAAAAGAAGAAAAAGAAGGATTTCTCTGATTTCGAATCTAATAAGTTCTCTTAGGATGATGTAGATGCTTTTGTTGCTGCCTTGGCCACACATGCATCACAAGATGTGTAGCTAATAGACTCCAGTGCTTCTTTCCACATGAATTCACATCGAGATTGGTTTTCTAAGTTTGAAAGTTATGATGGTGGGAAGGTGTACCTAGGTAATGGATCTCACCTGAAAATTGTTTTCCATGGAAGAGTCAAAATAAGATTCCTAGATTGTAGAGTGAAGGGGATCGATGGTGTCTTGCATATCCTTGGTTTGGCACAAAAAATTCTTTCTGAAAGTAAGTTGAATAATGTGGGTGTGCAGGTTGTCTTCTTGAATGGAGGATGCAATATTAAAAGAGGAGCTATGGTGCTTGTTAAGGGTATAGGGATATGCACTTTGTTTCAGCTAGATGCATGTATAGTTCAACACAATAGTTCTTATGTGGAAAAGAAGAAAATAACTTCTAAGTCACTACCCTCACTATTGGAACCAACAGTAAAGAAGAAAGTTACATCCACTTTTGATGGTCATTCTTTCTGGGTACCTAAGGGTGCTCATGCTTTGGAGATGAAGCTACCTGCTGAGAAGACAATGCTTTGGCACCAAAGACTTGGTCATATTGGTGAAAAGGGTTTGAGAACCCTAGAAACTAAATTCCTTGTTGAGGGGCTTTATGATTGTAACCTTGAGTTCATTTTTTGTGAACATTGTGTCTATGGAAAGCAAAATCGTGTTTGGTTTTATCACAGTTCTCACAAATCTTTTAGGGTTTTAGACTATGTGCATTATGATGTTTTTTTTGGTCCTATAAATGTTCCTTCATTATCAAAATTTATATATATTTTCTTTCATAGATGATTATAGTAAAAGGACATTTGTTTATTTTCTTAGAAGTAAAGATGAAGTCTTCAATTGGTTTAAGGAGTTTAAGGCCTTGGTAGAAAATCAGATTGGTAGGAAGATTAAGTGTTTGAGGACTGATAATAGTGGTGAGTTTTTTCAATAAATTTTGATAATTTCTATAAAGAACATGGGATTGAAAGGCATAAGACAACTCCATATACCCCTCAAGAAAATGGAGTTGTGGAGAGGATGAACAAGACATTGATGGAGAGGTCTAGGAGTATGCTAAGTGGAGTTGGCCTTGAACAAAAGTTCCAAGCTGAAGCTGTTGCCACTGCGTGCTTTCTGGTTAACAAATCTCCTACATCAACTCTTGTTGAAAAGACACCTATGGAGGTGTGGTCAGGAAAGAATCCCTCATTGAGACATCTTTGTGTGTTTAGTTGTGAGGCATATGCTCATGTTCTAAGGGAGAAAATGTCAAAGTTGGAAAACAAGGTTTTCAAGTGTATCTTCATCGGATATGTTATTGGTGTGAAAGGGTACAAGCTTTTGGATCTAGTGGCTGAAAATATTCTCTACATTCTAAGTGTTACATTCAAAGAGATGAAAACTTCTTCCACTATTTTGCAACCTACAAAAGAACAAAAAAAGATGTGGTTCAACTTCCTCTTGATCCTAAGAAAGTTGAACCAGAAGCCCAAAATGGACCTGATGATGAGGAGAGCTTGAGAAGCTTTAATTTTTTTTTGAAGAACTTCAACCTCAACAACTAATGAGGTCTACAAGAGAGGCGACAACCTGATAGGTTTGGTTATTCACCTGAAAGGTTTGGTTATTCATTGTTGGATTCAAATTGTATTTTTTCTTTGATTGCTAACATTGATGAGCCAAGAACTGTGCAAGAGGCTATGAGTATGAGTGATGAAAATTCCTGGATGAAATACATGGATGAGGAGATGACTGCATTGAAGAAAAATGATACATGGGATTTAGTACCCTTTCTTGAAGGACACAAACCCATTGGTTGTAAATGGATGTTCAAGAAAAAAGTTGGCCTTAATGGGAGTGTTGAGAAGCATAAAGCAAGGTTGGTCATGGAGGGTTATTCACAAGTGGAGGGAATAGATTATGGTGAGATATTCTCTCCTGTTGTGAAGCTGACATCTATTCAGTTCCTATTATCACTAGCAACAACATATGATTTAGAAGTGGAGCAGATGGATGTGAAAACAACCTTCCTTCATGGTGATTTGTAGGAAGAAATCTATATGTCACAACCTGAATAATACATGGTTAAAGGTAAAGAAAGGCTAGTATGCAAGTTGAAAAAGTATCTATATGGCCTTAAGCAATCTCCTAGGATGTGGTGCCAAAAAATTGACACCTTTGTGTTGAGTTTGGGATTTCTGAGATCTAAATCTGATGATTGTGTTTACTAAAAAACTGTTAATGATCATTTTCTCATCATTGCATTGTATGTTGATGATATGCTATTTTTTGGGAAAGATAAAATTTTGATTTCAGATTTGAAGTCCCAGCTGTCATCACAGTTTAAAATGAAGGATCAAGGTGTAACTTGGTATATATTAGGGATGGAGATCAAAAGAGACACAACTAACATAAAGCCTTGGTTAAGCCAGAGTAAGTATGTGAATGCAGTGTTGGAGAGATTCAACATGACAACTTGTAGACAATTAATTGTTCCTATGTTGCAAGGGACGAAGCTTTCTATGGAAGATTGTCCAAATTCTCCTTCTGAGATGGAGGACATGAACAAAGTACCCTATGCTAGTGCTATAGGTATTTTGATGTATGCTATGGTTTGTATGAGGCTAGACATTTCCCAAGCAGTGGGAGTCCTAAGTCACTTTATGGCTAATCATGGACGGGTACATTGGGATGCAGTTAAAAGAGTGTTCAGATACTTGCAGGGTACTTTTGAGTATGCCCTATGTTTTTATGGCTATCCTCTAGACCTTGACATCCAATTTGTATTTGTGGGGTTGTGGATTCTGAGTGGGTAGTAGATATTGATAGTAGAATATCCACTAGTGGATATTTATTCACAATGTTTGGTGGTGCTATTAGTTGGATGAGTAAGCGACATGCTATAGTTTCCTTGTCCATGACAAAAGCAAAGTACATGACAAGTACTCATGCTTGTAAGGAAGCCATTTGGATTAAGCATTTGGGTTTAGATGTTGGGCTTGATGTAGGACATATCACTATCTATTGTGATAGTTAGAGAGTCATTTTCTTGGCAAAGAATCCTACTTTCCATGCCAGAATAAAGCACATTGATGTTCAATTTCATTTTGTTCGTGATATGATGGAAGATGGAAAGGTGAAGTTGGAGAAGGTTGATACTTTGGTGAATGTTGTAGATGCATTGACAAATCCAATGAGTATAGAGAAATTTAGATGGTGTTCGAAGTCTATGGGCCTCACAACCTCTAGCAGTTAAATCTTGTTACTACCAATGAATCTTCAAAGGTGTTCGACAAGTGGGAGAATGTTAGGAAAAAGGTGTCTCAACGTTTTTTTTTCTTAGCATTGGTTATTTAAATATTTAATGTTGATAATTATCCCATGTTTTCTTGCGAGTTACAACTTGCAATTTCTATTTTCAAGGATGAGTCAAGTTGGAAGTTACCATTTATAGGTGGAGTTGTGCATGAAGGAATTTTCTATTTTCATGTTGATTTTGCATGGAATGTGATTTTTGGAGGTGTAATTATTTTTTGGCAGGTGTAGGTTTATTGACAATTGGTAGTTGCAATATTGCATGCGGTGAAAATTGGAAACTTATCGTTTTATATGTGTAGTGGTTTTGGCACTTTCCATGTTGCATCTTCTCCCTTTGACATTCAATTTTAGAAATTTCTAAATAATGTATTGTAAGCTCCTATATATTGAGCACTTGTATTTTGGAGTTGTAGGTTGCTGTATTGTTGAGATACCGTTATGTTGTCATATTGACTCTAGAATTGTAACACAAAAAAACTCCTATAGAGGCTTGCACTGCAAGTGTATTGTAATTGTTTCCTTATAGATAATATAGTGTTTAGGATTTTGGAGTGTGGGGATTTTCTCCAGAAATGGTTTTCCCTATGTATATTTGGTGTTATGTGTTTTTATTGTATCTTTGATGCTATTTATTTTACCTGTTTTGTGCATCTTCTTTATTGTAATTGAAGAAGGGTTTGAAATTGTAGAAATTTTCACATTCTCTCCTTTGAGAGATTGGTGTCGGAAGCTTTTCCACGTACTTGGCTTCCTTTCAATACACAAGTTAAAGTGTGATTAGGTTTTGTGTTTGCATGCTACTATTCCTTGTGGTCTTTATTCCTAGAGACCTACACTTCTCATTGTTCCTATAGGAGATACACATCCCCAACTATAGGAAAAATTGGCACCCAATTTGACTATGTCCAATTTTGTTTGAGTCTTAACCTTTTTGTACATTTAAGCCTCATTTTATGCACCATAGATAATTGATATGAAAATTTTTCAGTTGGTTCCCATTTATTAAATTTTTCCTAAGTGTTCATCCCTTTCATCCCCCATGTGCCCTTCATATGTTAGAAAGTGAAAAATTCCAAAAAAATTCAAAGTTCCTAAGTGTTCATTCCTTTCATCCCCACGTGCCCTTCATATCTTAGTAAAAAATTCCAAAAAAATTCAAATTCTGGGGATGTCTCTAGTTTTTTCCTCAAGTGTGTGCAAGTTTTCAAAGTTTTAGAGTTTCCCCTTCTAGAATACCTCTTTTACAAACCTTGCATTTTCTCTCTTTTATTGTCAAGTTTTTTCCTTTTATTCATACCTTTCCTTCAATACCCACCTTTCCTTTATCTTTATAAAAGTTTTAGACTTTACCTTTTTAGCATTCCTTTCTTTAGAACCTTGAACTCTAACACTTTACACTAAGTTACATTTTAGTGTTAGAGTGTCGATCATCTTCTTATTTGCATCATGGAACATGCCATCTTCTTGATCCTTGAATCCTCATTTTTTTTTTTATACATCCTTTGGAGATGAACTTGTGGAGTTATATTTCCCACCATCTTTCTTGGTACACATTACATGAGTCATCCCCAATCCCTAATTCTTGATCCATTTTATTACATTATCCTTTGAAGTCTTGAACACCCATTTATTTTCATCCTTATGGCATGAGTTTGAGGTATCCTTGACTCTCAAACCTTGAAATTTCACTATGATATTTTTTATGTTCACGGGTTTGGACTTATCATTACTTGTATACTTTGAGGTAAGAGTTAAGTTGTATCCTTGATCCTTGATCATTGACATCCTATCCTTATACCTTTTTAGGATAAAATGATTGTTCATCCTTTTAAAGGTTATGTCGAAAAGTTCCTTAGTTATCTAAAACTTCGATGGGTCAACATGACCATGTTAGAGGTTCACTAGTTTTGAGTCATCCCACAATAATGGGCACCAAACTTGGGACATCTTGATTTTTGCTTGAAATCACATATTTTTTTAGAAAAAAATAATGATTTAATCCTTGAGGGGTTCCATTTAAAGGATTTTAATTGAAGAGGGTTAGATATGAATCCCTTAGATCAAACCCCCTTGGATAGAACCCTTCTAGTCTTAAATCATACCTACAATGGAGTCTCCTTAGCACCTATCAAATTGTTGACAAAAAACCACTTTTTCTTTACCTTTCGAAGGATCAAATAAAGTCATTTAGAAATTGTTTTGTAAGTATGTGGCCCTTATTATAAGCTTTTCAAAAAGTATAACTTTGAATATTTTTAGTTTTATTATTATATTTATATTTTATTTCTTGTGAATGTAGGGTTTTCACCAAAAATCAAGGTATTTGTTTCACACATGAAAAAATAGAAAAATAAAGAAAAAATTCAAAAAATATGTGTTCCCTAGGTATTAATATCCTTGTTTCAACAAAAAAAGTTAATTTCAATACATACAAAACAAGTTATGCATTACGAAATACACTTATGTCCAAATTATAATTACTTTGACTTCAAAAATTAATTAAAAAAAATATATGCAACAAAAAATTATGAAAAAATATCTATGCACTAGATATTGATGTTCAAATCTATATTTTAAAATTTATAATTTTATCCTTTCAATAAAAAAATTATGTGTTACAATATAAACATCACTTTGTAAAAATATTGTTTACTACAAAAAAACAAGTTATTAAAAGTTACATAAAAAAACATAAATTTTTACTATATTTTTTAAAATACATATAGAATCTACACATAAATCCTCACAAATCACTGGTTCATATCATCTCCAAATTATTCATAGTTTAGTTGCTATAGGAAAGTGAAAATTTGGTGAAAAATGTTGATTTCAATGTCCTACTTTGGCCAAAAAGTGGGACACAATTTTGTGGGCTGACCCTTCCTTGAACACCCAAAGTTCTGATATTTTCCTTCACAATGAAGTAGAATGAAGAGATGGGGTGCTACGTAGATTAAGGCTAATTTTTTTGATTTGATGGGGTATGGATTCCAATCCAATTCTTTATTGCATTCTTCTGAACATTGTTTAGATAAAGCTCATTTTGTTTTGAACAATTCGTACATCACTTTGAAGGTTCTTGATGATTTTATTGGCCCTAATTTTGCATGCTCAAAGAATGCCCTCATTGGGTAGTTTTTGGGATTTCATTTGAATATTGATGTTGTTTGAAGTTGGGTTCTAAAAAGGTGGCATTCTCCTTGTCAAATTTAGGTGGTTGCTATGACAAATGATTTCTTCTTATTTTCCTTCCAATCTTTGGCAAAAAACATGAGAATTCTGAAAGGAGGTCTTTAGTTCCTCGATAACTCTATCATTTCTTTGAAAAAATGGTTTACTAGTTTTGATACTACCAAGGAAAACCTTTTCTTGGTCACAATTTGGGTTAGGTTCCCAAGGCTCCCTTTAGAGTATAGGATGAATAAGTCATTCATGGCATTACCAATTCTTTTGGTTAGTTTTTATCTATCACTAATGTCACAAAATCTATGAAATGCTTGGTCTTTGCTAGATTTTGTGTTATGTGTTGATACAAATAGATAGATACCAAATGTTATGGAACTTTATTACAAATATGGTGTTTGGGAGAAAAATTCCACTATGGTTCATCATAAATTTGCATGCATTGCCTTAAAGCTGGACACTTCTCCCATTCTTGCAAGATTTTAAAGAGAATTGCCAAATTCAAATAATGGCAACATGATTCCTCACGTGGTTAGGAAAAAAATTCAAAATTTTGTTAAAGAGCTACTTGATATATGGAATAATGATTTTTTTTAGACATTTTAGTGGTGGGTCTTATGGGGGATGCAAGGGGATCAACCCTTAAGGACAAGAGAAAGCCTTAAGTTTTGACTAAGTTTCGGCTGGCTGAACTTTAATCCTCTTCAAAAAAAGATAGGTTGACCCCTGAGGAGCAAGCTTTGACTCTTCAAAATTCTTTGGTAAGGTTTGGTTTTAAACCTCCATGACCATGTTAGGGTTCTTTTTCTGAGCCTTTATTATTTTCTTGGGGCCTAGATTTGATTCTTAAGAAAGTTTCTTTGTTGTCTCTTGTCTCTTTTTGTCATTGGTTCTTGTTCTTGTGTTTTAGTCTCATGTAGTTGTTGGGGCCCTTTCAAATCCCTCTTTTGATTCATAGCTTCCATCAAAATTTCTTATCTAATAAAAAAAATAAATTAAGTTGAGTGTTAAAAATAAGAGTTGACAAATGAGTATTAAATAACTGAAGGAAAATAATGAGTTTACTTAATTTGGGTGTAATGTTAATTTTAATCTTGTTGTTGACTGAATAGTGTGGTGTAATAGAAAACTAAGATTTGAATATGAAATAAAAAAAGGTCTGGTAGATTTGATCCAAATTTCATGTTGTCGAGAACAAGACCATGTGACTTAGTTTGACTCATGCAATTTATGTTATTATTGATACAATTGTTTGTATTCACTTGCATATTTTGTACTTGTTGCTCAAAAGGAGTTGTATTGGAAATCACAATAGGGTTTGTTGTAAGATTGCTATAAATTTTTTGACTTGTCTTGATAGAAATCAAGCCTCCTAGGAGTTGTGTAAATATTGAAAACATGCCAAGGAAGAATGTGATGCTAATGAAATTGAGATTGCTTCAAGACCAAGATTGATGCAACTAATAATAGATTTTGGATGTTCTCTCTCTATGTACTTCATTCCCTAGTGACTTGGGAGATTCTCTTAATTACATATTTCTACTTGTTGAACTTGATATTTTTGGCACATGGGTTGGTGAAATAATGAAAACATAAAAAGTTATCTCTAAAGTAGAGGATGTGAAGTTTGAAACAAAAAAACTAGGAAATTCTATGTGATTGAGTCCAAGGATTTGGTTGTAACATAACATAGTCAAAGGCGTGGAAAAGTTGCTGATGGTGATTGGCTAGAATTGAGGTGATATGTAGTGGTGATTGTTGATGGGTGTTAGGTGGTTATTGGTTTGTGAACAAAATAAGCCAAATTGGGGACAAAGACTATACATTTACTAGGAAACACCACAAAAAATAGTCAAAGAGAGGGAAAAGTTGTTGATGATGATTAACAAGGGGTTGAGGTGATATGTAGTGGTGATTGTTGATGGGTGTTAGGTGATGATTGGTTTGTGAACAAAATAAGTCAAATTGGGGACAAAGACTATACATTTACTAGGCAACACCACAAAAAATAGTCAAAGAGAGGGAAAAGTTGTTGATGATGATTAACAAGGGGTTGAGGTGATATGTAGTGGTGATTATTGATGGGTGTTAGGTAATTGTTGGTTTGTGAACCATATATCAAATTGAGGACTAAGACTATACATTTATGAGATCAATGGAAAGGTATAAAATGAAGGTATAATAGTGTATGGTATCCCTTACATTTCCTCCCCACTTTCATGTGTGAAAAAATCTACACGAGCATAGTGTTTAGTTCTAATCAAGGAAATATTAAGAGCTCTCTACAAGCTTGTATAATTGATTTCCAACACCAATGATGATATTTATACACATGCATTTATGGATCAAAAATTTATTTCTAATTGATTTCCCAAGCATGACATTAAACACCTTAATTTATGAATGGTTTGATTGCACATATAAAGGAAAATTATCATGCAATTTAACTAACCATTGTATGAGTAAGGGTGAGGCATGAGTAGCAAATTCATAATCTCTTAACTACATATTGATGTATAAAATTCTTTTGATTGAAATTATCAAAGAGAAATGAAAATGTTGTCTTCAAACCCACATTTGTGAAGGGCACATAGTAAATACCAGGGTTATTATCAAAAACTACAATTTGAAATTTAAAAACAATATAGGGAGAAATTTATTAAATTTAAATTTTATGTGTTATGATGAGAACAAACTGTGCTATAATGTACAAATAAGAGAGTTGAAAGAGTGAAGAACCATTCATACACAAATTAAAATAGTGACAATAAGAATTAAAATTAAGTTCTATTCAAGTATGTTTCACACCATACAAATATTTGATAAGAGATAAAACTACAAAATCATTGATCATTTATACATGAAATAATACTTTAGTTATATACATAAATTTTAAATACAAGTCAAATTGAATATAAAATTAGTTGATCTCGATCGATTGAAAAACATTACATATTGGAAGACTAAAACCCAAATCTTATTTTAAATGTGCATCACACACTCAATATTTATTGGGTGAAATATTTTGATAAAATTATGGAATGAAGTTCTAATATATAATGAGTTAAATTGAAATTACTATTTATTCAATCTTTAATTGAATTTGGGAAATTTAGTTTTGTGGTCACATATCACATAAGTTAGATATATAGGATGATTCTATTTGCTTTATTTTGTGGTAGTTGTGGCTAATTTTACAATTAGAATGACCATGTTGAAGGATGCATGGATGGAATACATTTATAGAGTAACTTTATTACTTTAAGTCAAGGAAATAAATAATATAGAAATAATACATTGTTACTATGTTGTTAAGCATGGGTGCAATCTATGTATGGGCTTCCAAAAGATATGGTAAGGTTTCTTTGGCACTAGGTATAGATTTGGTATTATAAATTTTATAATGATAGAAATACTAGTTCTCATACTATCATTTGTTAAAGATGGTTACTCATGAAGGGTGTTCCAATATTAGTGATTTATATGAATGATAGGTGAATGCATCATCAATATGAACTAACTACTACTACAAGGTAGATTAAATGATTTATTTATTTAAAAATAAAATTAAAAAATCAAATAAAACCTTAGTAATTGCACCTATGAAACTTGATACATTCAAGGATATTTCTTCCTCATATCATATGAAATATATGTTTAAAAGGAGGTAATATTGCTTTAAAAATTTAGTAGAGGATTAGTATAATGAATACCTTCTTTATTTGATATAGTAATGTGAAGATCAGATCAATAAATTGATATTGTGACAATATGTATATTAGATCATCTTTCTATCATGACAACAAAAATTAGACTAACCACTTATCTAAGGAGTTTTAGTGCCATACACAAATAAAACATGGTTCATTTTAAGTATTGAGTTTACAATATTTAATAATTATGTACAATTGTAATATAACAAATATTTATATGGGACTTTCATTCATACTTAAATGGAAAAAACAAGTGTATTAATCAATCTTATATGCATTTTTATTATTAATATAAGCACAAATATTTAATCTTAATCTTATTTGAGTGCAAGATTATTACACGAGGATATATATTTTTGGCTGCTTTTGTTTTTCTAATAAGGTGTGCTAAATACTAAAAGGGCTATAAGCCTTTATAAGTCTTTTTAGGTAACACTTACATATACAAATGGATAAGCTTTGGTGAGATTCATTAATACAAATTTTTACCACTTTTGTGTTCTTGTGTGAGTTATATTTATTTGTTTTTTGATTTATTGATGTTTTTTTAAATTCTTTTTAAACATGATACAAGAGTATAATGTTGCCAGCTCTAGACACTTGTTTACACTTGCACATTTACTAAATTTAAAATATATTACATCTCAACTTTATTCAAAATATATATATTAGCCCAAACATATCACATACTACCATTTAAGAAACCTTGCAAATATCTAATATTTTCAAATACTCTAAAGGTACACAAACCTAAAATAATGAATTTCTAAAGGTGTTAAGCAACATTGCATTATTGGAGATATTGTGGATATTGAAAAATGAATATTCTAAATATATAAAAAAATTCATATTACGAATGAAAACACAAATGAGGTATATGTGAATTCTATACCACCTTTTTACTTAGGAAACACTATAAGTCAAATTAGACAACCATACAACGTTGTTAAAAGAAGTGAAATTTATAATGCTATTTATTTAATTTAATTACTCTCTTATTATTTTCAAACATCTAATTATATTCAATTTTTTTTCTAAAAATGAAAGTTAATAAACACAATGTAACCTTTACACTTTAAAAATTCTACAATAAGAATTCCACCATGAAGAACTAACCAAAAAAAATGTTATAATATTAAAAAATATTACAAAGATTATGCATATGCACTCACATGAACATATTTACTACATTGTTCACTTTGATTGTTATGAACTATGTAATGAATCATATATATTTTTTTCACTTGCCATTTCTTGTTGTGAATGCATGTTAATCAATAACCTCCAAGATTAAATATTTTTAGCAATTACAAATGTGTATATTGTCTTATTTAAATTGGACAATTGATAATCATACACATAACTAGGGTTAGAATTTAAGTTCTAAATTATTAGAAATAAAATAAAGATTGTATTATATGAAAGAAAAAAAAAACAATAATATTAAGACAATTGACATAAATTTAGTGTTATTGTGAAAAAATCTTTTATACATTTAGTTATCATTTATCTAGTTCCTAAATCTAGTAGATCTATTCACACTATCTTAAGTTTACTTAGTAGTTTAGTTGTCTCACATCATAGACACATGATACATGCTCTCACACTTGTCCCAAGTGTTACTACATGTGTTACATCTTTTGGAGGGTTAGTTAGTCTTTCGGTTTCACCTTGCTACTTCTTCCTTGTTTACATATGTTCTATGATAGTTTTTGGCTGATTTCTCGTTTCTTGAATTCTCTTATGGAAATTATTGAATTTTGTATTCATAGTTTGTTGCTTGAATATAGTATCAAAGCATTGAATGACAAGTTCCTTCCCATATTTTAGTGAATCCGAGCACTAATACCTATCAACGAAGCATCTTGGAACTAAATAAACATCATCGTTGCCCCAAAGGCCAAAGAAACGAAAAATAACCTTTTCTTTATCAAAATTCAGTACCTTTATTTTTTGCATTTTTTAACTTTTGCACCCTATTATATGGTATGAAATGTACAAATATTTACTATATATATTTGTTCTAGAAAATTGATTTTTTTAAAGCAGAGGGCTAAAAAAGCTCCTTGCCAATCTAACCTAGTCGTCAAAATAATTTTAGTTATAGTTTTTGTGTGGGGTTTGTGGCCATACGACTTGTTTATTTCTTACATGTTTATACAATGAAATTATCTCCACATAGCTGTATTTTTCTAAAAAAACTAAGCATTTGGTGCCCGAATTGACATCCTTCCTATTATATTGGCAGAAGGCTATTATTCCACATTTGGGGGTTTATGATCGCTTGATATTCCAAGCACATATTCTAGAGTTTGTGATGGTTTTTTGGCCATATAATGTCCCTTCCTACTACTACCACCATCATTTATAAGTTTCTAATGTTGGCGTGGTTTATACTTAAGCCTTGCCCATGTTTGGGTTTCAACCATAACTGGTCTTGGATACTCTAATATGCTCATAAACAATTTTATTTGACTTGGGTAGTTACAATTATAGTAGTTGCAAGATTTGATGTTACAAATTTTGATGCACTTCCCTCCTTTCTTTCCCATTTTCTACTATAGTAATTGCAAGATTTGATGTTACATATTTTGATGCACTTCTATCCTTTCTTGCACTCATTTTCTATTGAGCGAAGATGACCCTTAGTATTGCTAGTATTGTAGATAGCCAGAGATAACATCCCATATACTACAATTGTTTCCTTGGCTAGAATGAAAAATGTAAACGACATATAATAATACTTGAAAAATCCCATAATGGTTCTTGCACCCAAAGTGGTTATTGCAACCATCAATATCAAGAAAAACTCATAATGAATGAATTATTTTAATGACATTGATGAGACCATAAACCTATTGGACCGAGAGTGGAATCTTTAACCATTTTCAAGTTCCTTTCAATTTTGGCTCTCCTATTATGAATCTTGGTGAAGTGAATAGTATTGAGAAGCCTTGCCTCCTTAAAAATATCATTTAGATTATCCACCATAAAATTGTTTCTATAATGAATACAAATATCTTCATATGCAACACATTTGATGATGAAGTACCATTCAATTTCAACCATCCCTTTCCTACAAATAATAAAAGTTCTTTGTTCCCAATCTTCCTTGGGGACAGTCCATCTAACCGTCACACATCTAAAATGATGAGACCCAGTCCTTAGCCGTGCAACTAGAAGTCTAGCCTTTCCTTGAATTGTAACCCTTAGATAATATTTTTCATCATGCTTCCATGTTGTGTTGAACTCTTTGATATAATGTGATTTTTTTGACCAATTTCTTTTTTCCACATAATAGTTGTAAACTTTTATAACATAAACTTTTTTTATCTCTTCATGAGTGTTAGGACATTCATGCAACTTAATGTCCCATTTTCTCACCCAATTTTTATTTTTTCATCCATGTATTCTTCCTATGATTTAATTCCTCTTCAACAACCATTTTGGGCCAACGATGTATATCCATATTTTCAACCATTTTTTAAATAACTTATTAAATGAATTATCATTGATGCCTTCTGTAAATATCCAAATTTGACTACTCATGTATGGTAAAATTTGTCACGTTTATTTTTCTATCTCATATTTCCCATCAATATCAATTAAATGATTTATTTAATTAATATTTTCCCTTTTCCTAAGGTTCCTGAAGTATTTAATTTAATAATTAAATACTTTACCTTTCATCCCTTCCTCTCTAAATTAAATAAATATATCAATTTATTTAATTCAGTCATTCAGATTTTTGAATTTAAATTAATTTTAAATTCTCTCTTTTCTCTCTCCTTGTCACATCCTCCATAATCCCCCTTTAATCTGGATTAGTTTAATTAATCCATGATTAAGATGTGCACACCTTTATTCAGGATTAATGTCACATCCTCCATAACTTGCACCTTGCTTCTAATCCTTCATTAGCTTCCCTAATCACTTGTTTGCACAACCTTAATCTAATCCTCATGCCATTTATGGCATGCCTCCAAGTCAACCATCATAAATAATTTCTTCATTTAGCCAAGACAGCCTCTTCCCCATGTGAATTAAAAATTCACATTTATTGCTCCAAGACTCTCCTCTTCCCCATGTGGGTTGTTGAGGAATTTTAAAATTCCTCATGTGTCACATCTCCCACATGGGGAAAAGGAACTCCTTTATGGGGAGACCTTGTCTTATCCCCAAGGTACTTCCAAGTATCTTCTCATCATGTGAATTAAAAATTCACATTTATTGCTCCAAGGTTTCTCTCTTTCCCATGAGGATTATTGAGGAATTCCATAATTCCTCATGTGTCACATCCCTCCCACATGGGGACAAGAACTTAATTTTTGAGGAAATCTTCTCCCAATCCAAAGGTACTTTCAAGTACCTCCACATCACATTCCCCTTTACACCTCATTACCACATGGAAAGATGTGAGGGCTTGTGATTCCTCAACTCACCATAGCCCTTCATCTTGTCTAGGGTGGCTAAATCCTAGCCCTTCATTTCTCTAGAGGTTTTTCCCCTAAAATAGAGTATTTTGGTCTCATTTTCATTCATTCAAGCATTCACTCTAGCACTCAAGAATTCAACATTCAAGCTCTTGCATCTACCATTGTTGCAATCTTCAAGCTCATATTGCATCCATTTTTTATGCACTTATCCAATACCCACCTTCATCATTGCATCCTTCATTGAATCTACATCATTTTGCATATAGTTTTAGGTGATTTGCTATCAAAGGAGCACACAAGCAATCCAATCCAAAGGGCCAACCAACCAATCGACTTGGGAAAGGTAAAATCATTGTTTCATCTTTGTTTTGTTCAAGTCTAACTAGGCTAATCTTGAGGTGTTGTATTGTTTTCTTCTTCCTTTTGTATTTCGTTCATTTTTGCATCATTTAGGTTTAGAAAGCACACTGTACACATTTTTGGCACGCCCGGTGGGACCCACAAACATGTTTATTCTTTCACGTGCTTTGTTGTTTCAAATTTTGTAGGTTCAAGTTACACACAGAGGCGATTCTGCTACTGCAACAGGCGAACTTGCAACAATAGGGGTGACTCTGCTATCAAAACAGGCGAGCCTGCCTTAAACAAAGGTGAATCTGCATCTTGTAGATTTTCCCATCTGTCAAACAGGGGAAAATTTACTCCCTATTACTCAAATAGGCGAACCTACTCCTGATTTGGGTGAGCCTACTTTCTACAAACATGTGAATCTGCTGCTAATAGGGGAAAATCTGCTCTCTAGAACAGGCGAGTCTGCTTAAAACAGAGGCGAACCTGAGGTAACGTAGAGATTTAAATTTACAGTTTCAATGTTCGTTTGTTTTTGTTTTCAGATACTGACTTGCTAACCTATTTGTTTGTGAGTGTGCTTTATTTTGCTAACGTTTGTGCAGTTGTTTCTTGTTTTTCCAAGGCCGGAGATTCTAGCTACTAACGTTTTCTTGCAGAATGATCAGTCCCAACACATTTAGTTTCATTTGCTTGTTATTTTTCATACTAGTTAGGCACACATAAGACTAATTAGAGGGTCAAATTTACTTATTTTCTGTGTTTGTGGGTGGGTTGTTGACAAATCCAATCCCCTTGCGCCATTTAGCGATCCTAGGTGACGAGAAATCACAGCTCACTCTAGTCCATTTGTGTTACCTAGGAGGTGCTAGTACGTCTAAGCTCTCCCCTTGTGCTTCGTGCGAGCCTGGGGACCATCCAAAAATGTCTAGTATCTTCTTTTAGCGGGACCTGCTTGGGGATTTCATCACCCCAAGGGACGATCCCAACCACGTGTACCGACGAGGTATATAAAGGGGGAGATCCAAAGCTATACTATAATCTAGTCACGTCGTGTCTAGAAAAGCATCAAAGCTAGGGTGATACCTAGATAAGACGTGAAGAGTTGGTCTGAGTTTCCATTACCTCGCTGGGGCTCTCGACTCACGCTTGTGACAGGCTGGTGTTCACGGTTGTGCCTCACGTACCATGCGTATATCAAGGAATCCTTAGATCACCTTGTTTAGCCTATATAGAGGACCATGTTTTCCATACCCTTACTAATTTTAGGATTGTGTTGCTTGAGGTGTCTTCTTTGTGCAAAACCAATGCATTTATTTTTGGTTGAGTTAGCCTTACCTTTTGTTTGTTGCTTGCTATGATTTTGTCCTTTTCCATAGTTAGCTATTTTCCATCCAGTCTGGTCTAAGTCTTTCGTTTGGGAAAATTTTCCTTTGTTAGGGGCGAATTTGCTTATGTTTGGGGTGAACCTGCTGTCCACAGGGGCGATCCTGTCTTTTTTCTGAGTCATTTCTTAGTCATTTCCCATCAAATTCACCCATTCTCCACATAATAGGCGAACCTCCACCATGTTTGGGCGAGTCTGATAATATTTTGGGTGAACTTGATCCTGAAAGGGGTGATTTTGCTTGCTGTCTGAGTCATTGTATTAGTCAAACAACACATCACATTCACCTATTTCCTCAAAAGGGGCAAACTTGCTTCATCTTTGGGTGAATTTTCTTACTGTTTGAGTCCCCTATTAGTCCCCTGAGCCATCATATTCTCTCATTCCCTGAAAACATGCGAGTTTGCAACATATTTGGGTGAATTTTTTCTCTGAATAGCCAAACCCGTCTTCCGTTTGAGTCTCCATTTGTCTATTTCCCCGTTAGGAGAATCCGTTTAGAGAGTTTGTTTCCCTGTTAGGAGAGTCTGTTTCCCCATTCAGAGAGTTTGCTTCCCCATTAGGAGAGTCTGTTTCCCTGTTAGGAGAGTCTGTTTCCTCGTTCAAAGAGTCTGTCTATCCATTCAGAGAGTCTGTTTCCCCGTTAGAAGAACTTGTTTGTCCATTCGGAGATTTTGTTTCCCTCGTTAGAGTTGTTTGTTTCCCCATTTGTCATCGTCGTTTGACCGTTTTTAGATTTAAACAAGTCTGGGAAGTCTTGTTTTTGTGCGAAACCATCTTGTTTAGGAAATAGGTGAACCTGATAGCTGTTTAGGAAAATATGAAAGCTGTTTAGGTGAGTCTGTCATAGTTTTAGGCGAACTTGCCCTTTGTTTGGGAAAATTTGTACCCTATTCAGGGGAATCTGCACCTTGTTTGGGCGAGCCTATCACCTATTTAGGAAAATATGACTATTGTTTGGGAAAGCTTATCACTTGTTTGGGTGAACCTGATCCCTGTTTGGGCAAGCTTGTCACTTGTTTAGGAAAATTTGACTACTGTTTGGGCGAGCCTGTCTCCTGTTTGGGTGAATCTGACTACTGTTTGGGAAAATCTGCTCCTTGTTTAGGTGATTCTGTCACCTGTTTAGGTGAGTCTAATCCTTGTTTGGTACAAAATCTAGAGAGTTAATCTGTTGGGCCCCTAGAAGCTTGTTTTTTTCCAAGCTCTTTGCGAAAATCAAAGAATTTTATCACCTTCCATTCACTCGTAATCTTCACTTTAGTCCATCTGCATTTTCCAAAGGTCATCCATTTATCATTCAAATCATATAGGCACGTCTTAAAACATCTCTAGGTTGCATATCCATCATCATTTTCTCAATCAAAATCCTGTGAACTTTGTTTTAGAGGTTATTATCTAAATTGGCCTAGGTGTCTAAATTTGATCATCATCCTACACATTTGCTTAGGATCATCATCCATCCTAAGTCAGTCATCATCTTCGGCCCAATCAATCCACTTCCATCTTGAGGTGGATTCGGTGCCATAATCATCTATCTATCCTTTAATCCAATCAATTAGCACCTTAAGTCACCTAGGGTGATTTTTGAGCTTAGTTTAGAATCCCTTTCATCCATCATCTAATATTAGCAATCGTTTCATCAATTGATCTTACCCAATCTAATCCAATCACATCCCTATCCAATCATCCAATCTATCGACCCCTCATCTAATCTAATAATTCCTTCAATCATCACTTAGGTCATTTCTGCATTGCATCTTAGAGTTTAGCCTCATCTTAGTTCACCTGGTAGTTTTTCACTTTCATGCCCGTTCAAACCCAATCACAAGCAAAAAAGAAAATGGAATAACAACAAGCCCAGGGTTCCTAGCCAAATATGCCTCAGGATCCCAACAACGGTGCCTCATCACAGTCCAATACCGATGTTCAACACACTTCACCGCCTGATGATGAGAACATGGTTAGTTAGCCTGAAGTCACTGTTGACGAATACATTAGAAATCCCATCAATGTTAAGATGACAGATCGCCTCCTCAATGAGCGTGGGGATAAGATTCTCGCCACTTTAATCATGAAAGGAATTAAACCCCCACCCGATTTTGATATGTCACAATATACCGACACCCGGTCTCTTCCTGCACCTCAAGATCCATAGACTCCCTAGAATGCTCTGAGAAATTCATATGTCCCCAAAGGTGCACCTATAGAGAATTGGTATCAACCTGGATTCAAAAATGCCGTGATGCACCAAGTCGCTAGCTACCCTCGCATCCCAGCCTCAGCCTCAGGAGCACAACCTAATCCTAACAACCCCTATGCCTATGGAATGTCACAGAATATTCCATCTGCTCCACCACTCCTGCCTCATCATCCTGGTCAATCACTTATCAACATTGGGGGAAATCCTGTCCTTGCATTGATGCCACCTCCAGGGTCTACACCCGCTAGAAATTTACCACTGCTACCTCAAGGTAACATCCCTACATTCCAACAACCTCCTATTAATCCTCAACAATCCATTGCATCGCAAGCACTACTGCAGCACACTACCATCCCCTCGCAAGCACAACCACAATATACTATTTCCACTGCTATCTTGTCTCAACCCCCTCATCAACAACCTCTGCAATAGAATGTCACAATTATGTAGAAAAATGTCTCAATTTCGTAACAAAATGTTTCGATTCTGCAACAACATACTACTGTTCCTACGCAACCCACACATCAAGTGACACAAGCCACATTGTAGCCTCCACAACCGCCTCATGGTTCTTCCACAACAATCCCACAATAGTAACACATCCCATCTCACCCCCCTTACTAGAAGCCACCGCAACAACAACAACCACCCCAACATACACACATTCCCATGCAAATAAAATGTAATCCCCTCACAAAATATCTCTACCATCCGTCAAGCACATTTATTGCCTATGCTACTCCATCCAATCCCAATCCAAATCTCAATTTGGTCCCTTAGAATTCACTGTGATCTTAACCGCCACTTTACACCAATCCTCCATAGTCACACTCAAATCCTTACCAACAAACGTCTAATCCACAATGACCTCCATATACCACACAACAACCGAATGTCACGTACAATTACCAATCCAATCCATACTACACTCAGCAACAACCACCCTATTAACAAGGTGCTTCATCCACTTCCTACTATCAGCAACCGCCGTCATACCAACAAGGCACTTCCACATCACTGTACTACCAAGCTCCTACACAATATTAATAGGGTGCTCCATCCACTTCGTATTATCAACAAGCAACCTCCGCTTCTTACTATCAAAATTTATCATCCCCCTATCCACCTTACGTCAATTTCAAACCACAATCCACATACGCCAATCAATACTAGCAAATGCCTCCATATACACCTCCACCAACTTATGATCAAACCGCTTCCACCCCGTCCTCATCATATCAACAATATCCTCACTACAATCAACCCAATCCATCTAATATGACTCCCTTAATGCCTATCAATAAAGATTTGGAAGAAGTCAAAGCTGCGTTAAAGGACTTGCAAGTAGGGACTAGTAAACAATCATTTAAATTTGAGGACATTTGTCCCTATCCGTTTGATCCTTCAATTTCATTGATTCGTTTCCCGAAGCATTTCGAAATGCTGAAATTCAATAAGTATAAAGGAATAAAAGACCCCAAGGCTTATCTTTAGGAGTTTTATGCGCATTGTCAAGAAGTCATGCATAATGACAATTACCTCGTGTGATTATTTCCCAGGAGTTTACAAGGGATAGCTCTTGACTAGTTTATGGGTCTCGAGAAGGGATCTGTCAAGTCCTTTGCACAACTTTTAGAACAGTTTGTCTCCCACTTCTTTAATCTGGAGAAAGATGTCGATACATTGGATCTCTTGAAAGAAAAACAACACGAGGGAGAAAATTTTGCAAGCTATCTTCAAAGATGGCGAGCTTTAGCTAGTCGGATGAAACCCTTACTAAAGGAAAAAGACATGGTCACCCTATTTATCAAAAAATCTCATCCGGATATGGCCCATAATTTTAGACTTCATTGTGTCACAACCTTCACAGAAATAGTGGAGAAAGGTCCTAGCCTTGAGAGGGCACTTATTTCCAAAGGGTTAGTCAATTTTTTTAACTCTGATAAATAGAAGTCTTCTGGGGATAAGCCTCATTATTGGAACAAGAACAAAAAAATTGTCAATGATGGTGTCATTGACACCAAACACATCCAAGTAGCTAATGCTTCCCAAAAGCCACAATATCCCCTTCCTCAATAGTCAATTCCTAACGTTATATCAGTGCCACAAGGGGAACCTCGTCCTCCCCAATAATCTAATTAGAACAATCAAGGGGGTAACAAATGCCAATTTATTCAACTAGGAGAGCCCCTAAGTGCCATGTTTAATAGGCTCCTTCAAGCTAATTACCTGATCACATATCCTGCAACCAAGCCTCTTGACAAATCCAAGCCCAAACCAGCCTGATACAAAGAAAATGAGTATTGTGATTTCCATAAGATTAAAGGGAATACATTGAATAAATGTTAAGGTTTGAAAACATACATCTAGGATCTCATAGATCAGGGAGATATACATGTGGATTCCAACATGGCACCCTCGTTCAATGCTCAATTGTAGATATATCAAAATGCTTTCCCTAAGCATAACCAAGGTCATAACATGTGAAACTCAAACCCATGGCCTATCAACAATAATAATCAAGGTAGCAACACCAACAACATCAGTTACAAAAATGTTCCATTTAACTATGAGGGTCTCATCATGCACATTGAACAAGTAGAACCAAATGTATCTATGATACACTTAAAAGGTAAGGACCCACTGTGTGCTGTTACAACTCACCATACTCGTATCACAATCCCTGGAGCCTCCACATCCAACTAGTAGCCACTTGTAAGTTCCCAATATAACATTCTTGATCATCTAGGAAAAACTCCGACACAGATATCCATTTTGGATTTTCTCAAGTCTTCTCCTATATACCGGGAAATCTTAACTAAAGCCTTACAGGACACCCAAGTTCCCAATGACATAGACCCTACACAATTTCAAGCATTGGTAGGACACCTTTTGGCAACCTATCAACTAGGTTTTAGCCAAAACGACATGCCCTACATTGACTCTAACCATAATCGTCCTCTCCACATCGAAGTCCTAGTAGATCTCAATAAAGTGAAAAGGGTCCTGGTAGATAATGGTTCTACCCTAAATCTTTGCATGTTAAAGTTTGTAAAATGGGTGGGATACACCCAAATTGACTTAAATAATCAAGTCATCACTATTAAGGCGTATGATAATGTAGAGCACGATTCTGAGGGGACAATATGTCTTCCAATTTAGGTTGGGCCCATGGTACAATACACTACCTATGACGTCCTTGATTTGGAACTCCCCTACAACCTCCTCCTCGACCGTCCATGGATCCACTCCATGCAAGATGTTCCATCCATGTACCACCAATGTTTGAAATTTCCATTCAATGGGGTAGAAATTACAATACACGCGGATCCTCAACCATTTGAATATTGCCATGCATTAGAAGCTTCTTTTACCCATTCTCATTACTGCCCTGGAGTGGAAATGGGACCGCCTTAGACTTCATCATCTCATTCATCTACCAACACATAGCCACCACTTCATCCACTCCATCATCCACATCTTATTCCACCCTTACCAAAGTCTAGATCATTGACAAGGGATGTGGTGAATACGAAATGCACACAACTTTGAACGTGACAACTATGCCGCCCTCACCACACACATACAACCAACCTTCTTAGTCTGTACCAAAGGAAGAAGAGAAGACAATCACTTTGAGCTCTAAGAATGTGGGATCCAACACCTTCCACTCTCCTGGGTTAAGGCAAGACACACAAGAAGATGATATTAGCCAATGGGTATATTGTGAGGAACCTGAACCCTCTTCCCCTTTAAAAGAATATTTCCAAGAGACCTATCCTTGGCCCTCTAAGTTTGTAGAGAAGCACAATTATCGGGGGGAAGGCCTTGGTGTAGAAGAGAAAGGAAGATGACAGCCAATAGACACTTCTGTGCGTCCAAGAAATTTGGGTTTTGGATATGACACCAAACAAAAGGGTCCTATGCCATCAACTAGTGCCTCTAACAACATTAGTATGGGAAATGGTCTCCTCAAAGACATACCAAAAGAAGAATCCATCAAACATGCGTACAATGATGTGGATCACGTAGATCTTTCTTCCATGTTTGAATGCCTATCTATTTGCACCATCACCCTATCCCTTTTCCATCCCGAACTCATAGACTAGGACCTACATGGAAGTACACCTATCGAAACCTTTCCCTTAGTGGATATGTATGTACATCTTATGGGATTGGGGGAAGATGAACACCCTAACCGCAAAAGTAAAAAGAAGCAAAATAAAAAAGGGTCACCTGGTGAAAACCTCTCCAAGGTGCTTCTTGAATCAAAAAAAGTAAAAAAAAAGGGTGTATCTAACAATGAAAACCTCGATGAGGTGCTGTAAGATGGGGATGTTCATCTTCCCCTTGTGGGAACTCAACTATCTGAATGATCATCCATCCTGATTGAAATAAATAAATTTGGGAATTGAAGAGGATCCCAAAATCACATATGTAGCTAAATCACTATTAGAAGAAGAGTACTCTACCATCACCTAGCTTCTCAAAGAAGGCATCATCAATTTCATATGGACATATTCAAATATGCCCAGTCTTGATCTTGCTCTAGTAGTACATCACTTGGATGTACATCCAGACACTAAACCTATCAAGCAAAATATTAGAAGAATGCATCCTCAAGTAGCTCTACTAGTTAAGAAAGAGCTGGAAAAGCTATTAGAAGCTGGATTCATAAGACCCATTGACTATTCTGATTGGATCTCCAACATAGTGCCAGTTGCCAAACCAAATGGGAATATTAGGGTTTGCACAGATTTTTGGGACCTCAACAAAGCCCGTCCTAAAGATGATTTCCCCTTGCCAAACATTGACATGTTGGTTGATTTAAATGCAAGACACGAGATGATTTCCCTCATGGATGGCTTCTCTGGATATAATTAGATCAGAATTACGCCCGAAGCTCAACATAAAACAACTTTCACCACACCTTGGGGCATGTTCTGTTACAATGTCATGCCCTTTGGCCTTAAGAATGCGGGGGGAAACTTACCAACATGCCATGACCGTCATCTTCCACAATCTCATTCACATCATAATGGAAGATTATGCTGATGATCTGTTGGGGAAATCAAGAACAAGGGAAGAGCACCCAATGATCCTTAAGATCTTTGAGCGTTTGGAGCACTATAAGTTATGTCTAAATTTGAAGAAGTGTGTCTTTAGGGTCACATCAGGAAGACTATTGGGTTTCATCATCTCCAGAAGAGGCATAGAGGTCGATCTAGTGAAAGTAAAGGAAATTATGGATATGCCTGCATCGCACAATCTCAAATAGTTGAGGATCCTTCAAGGTAAGCTACAGTCCATCTAACAGTTTATTGCTCAATTAGCTAAAAAATGCCAGTCATTCACTCATCTCTGAAAAAGGATACAAAATTTAAGTGGGATCAACATTGTCAACTTGATTTTGACAAGATCAAAGAGTATTTGGCTCACTCGCCCATCCTTATGCCACCAATTCTAGGTAAACCGCTCATGTTGTATATTTTTGCTACTTTAGTGGCACTGGGGGAATTATTGGCGCAACATGATGAGTCATCAAAAGAATGAGAAATTTACTACATCAGTCAGACCCTAGTAGGATATGAGATCAATTATTCTCTGATGGAAAAGGCTTGCCTAGTCTTGGTCTTCAACTCACAAAAGCTTCGACACTATATGCTCAGTCACCCAGTGAAGCTCATCTCCAAGGTCGATCCACTCAAATATCTGTTATCTAAGACAACTCTAACTGGTCGCATGGCTAAGTGGGTCATGCTATTGAGCAAATTGGATATAGAATATGTGGATCGAAAGGCTATTAAAGGGAAAGTGATAGTAGATCAGTTGACAGATGCTCCCCTGGTAGATGCCTATCCTTTGATAACAAAATTTCCTGATGATGGGGTCTTCACAATAACAAAAGTGGCCACATGGTCTAATTTGATGGGTCATACACACACAATGGAGTGGGGATAGGAATCTTGTTCATCACCCCCCAAGGTGATTATATCCCGAAGTCATTCAGGTTGGCTTTCCCATGCACAAACAACATCGCATAATATGAAGCTCTCCTTACTGGCCTTAGAATCACAATCCAATGGAACATCACTCGCTTATGAGTATTTTGGTGATTCCCAATTGATCACCAAATAGGTTAATGATGAGTTTCTAACAAAAGATGATAAGCTATTATCTTATAAGTGCATGGTGGATGAATTCAAAAAGTACTTCATTTCTATCCAGTTTGACCAAATACCTAGAGTGTAGAACAAAGTAGCTGATGCAATGGCTACTATTGGTTCTCTAATTGACATGCCAAAAGATTGAACAAAGTGTGAGTTCCTAGTCAAACAACTCTTAATCCCAGCTTATGATATCCCTGAGAGTGAAATGGTGTGCGACATTGCAGGTCCTACATCACCATGGTATCACAACATTTACACCTACCTTCACGATAACATCTTACTCCCCAACCTTACACATAATCAACAAAAATATTTCATCCAACACACCTCCCATTACACTATTGTAGGTGATATGCTTTATTGTCATGGGTATGATGGAACCCTTCTCAGGTGTCTAAATGAGATCGAAGCTCACATTAAGTTGACAGAAGTACATAGTGGTGTGTGCGGGGCTCATTCAAATAGCATGGCCTTAACTAAAATAATTCTCCAAGCTGGTTACTATTGGCCTACATTGGAGCATGATTCCTGTGAATTCGTGAAGAAGTGCTTACCCTGTCAACAACACGTGGATTTGATACATGCTCCTGCTTAGGATCTGCAACCTCTCATAGCACCATGGCCCTTCTCTCAATGGGGTTTTGACTTAATCAACAAGATATATCCTCCAACCTCTGATGAACATGCCTTCATCATCACTGCTACTGAGTACTTCACCAAGTGGGTGGAAGCGATTCCACTCTCTCAAATCACAGGTACTAAAATATCCAAATTTATCCTTTTCCATATTCTCTATAGATATGGAATCCCATCCACCATTATCACTAATAACATAAATCCATTCAATAACCAGGCCATGAAATACATGTGTGAGACCTTCCACATCCAACATAGTTGTTCTATGCCCTATTACCCCCAAGGTAATGGTCAGACGGAGGCTATGAACAAAACTTTGATCAAGATCCTTAAAAAGGTGGTTAACAATACTGGTCGAGATTGGCACCTTCATATCCATCCCGCCCTTTGGGCCTACCACACCTCCATCTGCACTCCTACCAGTGCCACCCTGTATTTTATCATTTATGGTGCTGATGCCATCTTGCTGATTGAGGTTGAGATCCCCTCATTGAGAATATCTTGGAAGAATCTTATCAGTGACGAAGATGCTCGGGTTGCAAGACTCAATCAGCTGGAACTCCTAGACGAAAAATGGATCAAAGCGTACAATCATCTTTGGGAATACTAGAATCATCTTAAGAGAAGCTACAATAAGAAGTTCCATCCTTTCCAATTTAATGTTGCTGACTTAGTTCTCAAGGAGAATCAGTGTACCCAGCAGGACCGAGATAAGAAAGGGAAATTTGAAGCAAATTGGTTGGGTCCCTATGTCATCACAACAAAATATGGATCAGGGGCATATAGGCTTGCTACACTTGAAGGAGAGCCCTTAGAAGACCCCATTAACATCATGCACCTAAAAAAGTTTTACACTTAAGTCAGCTGGGTTATCCTATCTTGCAAAAATCCAATTTTTTTTTTGTCAAAAATACAAAAAAAAAAATCAAAAAAATCCAAAAATCCAAAAATAGGAAAAAGAAATAATTCGTCCTATGGTGAAAACCACCCTTGGTGGCGCCTTGGATAAGTATGTTTGATGAAAAATTGGTCACATGCACCATTCGTATAGGGTTTAATCATTATCTACCTTGTGATGAGAGCTATTAATGTCCTATTTTATTCCATATTCTAGCCTATTTCATGCACCTTCATAACCATTCTCGCATTCCATTTATGTTCTATTTTCATATCATTTAACCATTTTACGTTGCATATGATTTAATATATATAAGTCATATTTAATATTGTTTTAATAATAAAATATGAAAATTTATTATTGGTTGTCTTTACTAATTAGCATTATTATTTTAAGCCTTGGTAAATATATTTTGTAGCATGCAGATTTCCTGTCACCTTCTAAGTGGGAACCATCCTATCACTCAAAACTACCATGTGCACTCCTGCCACATCAACTTAGTGCCATGATTACATCTACCAAGGCATTTTCAAGAGGCATCAAACCTATCTTAAATTGCCTCACACATCAACATTTGTTCAGTTATTTCAAACAAATAATTACTGCCACGTCAAAAAATGCTTTCTGTTTATGAATTTAATCAAGGAACCCGTGATTTACTTGCCAACTATTGAGAAGGATAACCTACAGTAAATTTGTGCTTGTTATTAGTATAAATCTGTCATTTCCTATTGATGTTGTAACAAAAACGTCTTTTATTTATTTGTGGACAACCATAAAAGTTTCATGTGAGCCATTATTTTGTTGGCTGTAGGCCAAAATAAATACTCTATTCCTGTTACGTAGTTGTTATAGACTGCACATATATATGTAGCATAATATAAGCTACAAGATAAATGAGAAGTGTAAGTAGATTATTGTAAGCAGATTTCGGTACAGGCTTTTATATCAACAGTATTATTTTTTGATAAATAAAATCAGTGTTGCATGATCAGTCTTGTGTAGAGAAGCTTCCTGTGTTTCACCACCCAACAAACTAAGGAGAGGGTCCACTTCTTGGGACGTCCTGTGATTTTTAGCTTTTGTAGTTACAGTAATGTGTGTTTATTTTTTTAATTTATTTGACTTTGTTTCTGTGTTACTTGCAAGTGTGGTTTGCAGTTCATTTAAATTTTGTAATTCTTGTGAGTTGTTGTTGTTCCTATCGCCAGGAAGTGACAATTCCTATCACCATAATCAATTTTCATTTTAATTTTTTGTAGGTTTATTTCCATAGCTGCATTCATCCCCACTCATCTCACGACTTTCAACCCTTCGATTGGCATATAACCATGACACCTCTCACAAGTTTACACCCCCAGATTGACACGTATAGACCAAACTAAAATTCATTATAAAGTATTAAATATTTCTTATTATTTGCACCCAGTGTTGGCCTATCATTTTGGTGCCGTTGCCGGGGAGAGGTGTCAAAGGAAAGTTAGCTTAGTGAGTTGAGTTAGGACCATTGTGCCTTGGTGAAAATCTACGTAACTGTCGACCTTGTTTAGATGATTAACCTTGGTTTGATTTGTTTTAAATCATATAGATGCATTGTTAGAATTTGTAGGTAGATATTAGTAAATACAAACATTTATATTCACACTAGTTGTTGTGAGTTAATTAATAGGGAATAATCAATTTTGAAGAAACAACATAAAAACCATAAAAATGTTGCATTTTCAAGGTAGTTCAAATACATCAATTGGTGGGGAAATTGCACTGACACAAGGTGATGTTTTTATATTCCCTCTACCTAAAGAATACAACTTAAATAATTTTGATCTTCCAATACCATTGCCACAAACATCTACAAAGGTTATTTCCACAGTTGAGCAAGAGAGAATAATTGATGAATTTTTAGGACAATGGAATTTTGAAAATGGCAATTTAACCATGTGTTGTTTTGATTGTTGCAAGGAGGAAGCTAAGTGCACATACCAAGCTATTCAAGAGGACATGGAGAAGGAGATAGATGCTATAAGTGAGCCTCGAAATGACAACAGTGAAAGTGCACAAGTCTTCTTTGTAACTCAACGACAAGTTCACATGTCAAATTGGGAAGATCAAGGTATGCATAATGATTTTGAAATGTCTTATAATTCTACTAATTTGGAAAAACAATATATTTCTTCACATGTTACTTCTTCACCTAGTAGATATGGTGAATGGAAAACATCTCCATACTACTAAGAATGGAATAATGAATGCTCACAACAACCCCAATATCCATCATACCCATCCTACTTCATCTCGCCCACTTTATATCCACAACAACTTCTACCATTTTAATTATCACATTCATATCATATACTATCCACTTCACCATATCCACCAAAGGAAGTCACGATGCCTAATAAGATATTACATAATAAGGTGGTTGAAACTGCATATAATAATGCAAATTCATGGATCCCTTTACACTTTGATATTGTGCTTGAAATTGATGAATCACGATTAATTGAAATAACTAAGGGGTGCGGTTTTGATTTTCTTGAATTAGAAGAACAATATGCAAATTTCTCCAATATTCAAACGTGTTCCTCTTAAAAAATCACAACCTTTAGAGGGCATTTGCACACATGAGGGAACACTTAAAAATGAGTTTAACTTTATTATGGAACTCATAAATGTGTGTGTTGACATTAATTATGCACTAAGCAATGTTGAACTAAATGCATTGATTATTCAAGAATTGTGTGAGATAGCAAATGAAAGCCTACAAGATATATCTTTTAATATTTTTATACTCAACTATATAGATCTTTGGAGGCCTATGGTCAAAATATGTATTCCTCACACACTTATTGATTTAGGCCCATTGATACTTGATTTTATAATTAAGTACAATTAGATGGGTTCAAATGCCTTAATGGCCATACCAAACATTGACAAGGATATAATGTTACAATGATATAATGAAATATAATGATTGTTCAGGGATCAAGGTATTAATAATTCTATCTTTGTCATTCTTGATTCTTTATCTTAAGAAGAACATTCATTGAACAACTCAAGATATTATATATCATTGTATTTCTTGATTATTTGGATTATCTTAAGATGACCATTCATTGAAAAAGGCTCTAGGTAGTCTTACATCATTGTCTTTATAACTTGTTTGGATTGTCCTAATGCCCTCATTGCATTATACAATTAAGTTGGGGGAAGTTATGGATTCCATTGGTTGATTCTTGATAATGCCTTCATTATTTCTTTCGTTCTTCTAATAAAACCACCTGTGCGAGCTTTTGACCAAATCAAGGTATGAATTCTTGTGTTAGTTAGCATTAAATTTATATTATGTGTACACAAGAACTAATTAAAATTCATCCATTTTATTATCACATATTTATTCATACTTTACCATTGATTTTTCTAATCAATAAATCCATTGTGATGGTGAAGTTATTAAATGGATGATATTATATTACTATACTTGATCTGCTTGGTCCTGAGAATATGGTTGCAGGTTTCTTCTAGTGGTTACCTAACACTTTTGCACCGATTGATTATGCTTCTCTTCATGAGCTTTCAAAGATGCATTTTATTAGCCTTGCTCACTAGATGACGAAGTGCTACACACTTGGAGATCCCAAGAGGGTTTTGTGCCAAACTGTTCAACATTAATGGACATAAATTCTCTTTTCTACCATTTGTGCTACTAGAGGACATAATGCAATGTGGCTGATTTTTCACAAAACACACATCCAAAGACAACTTGAAGAAACATGAAATTCATACAAGGAGCTTGAGAATATTCTAATGCAGATCATTGCACTTCATCATTAGGATTGATTCATCTTCCTATCTACAACTATATGGATCAGTTGAAAGACTACCATTGGTCTTTCACTACATTGCCTTATCTTTGGAAAATTGCTTTTCTTGTGAGTAGTTCTTTCAACCAAGTGATTCGGCATGCATTCCAAACTTCTATAGTAAGCTTTCAGATATGGTGGCATGTGCTACATAGGATCATATTATGCAATCCTGTTATGCACATATGCATAGTCCCTCTTGATGAGGTATATTTCTTTCCATTGGTCATCATTTCAAGTTCTACATGCGACCAGTTTCATCAATGACTTTCATTGAAGGGATTCCAACGTAATTCCATGTTTTAGATGGTATCACTTCTACATCCAATGAGAGTCTCATTTTCTTTGGTCATTATATGAAGTTTTCCAAAAATGAAAAAAAAAATGAATGACAAAAAAAAAGAAAAAAAGAAACAAAAGATCCAACAATGAAAACCTTCGGGCGTTGTTGGCTAGTTAATATCTGAAAACCGGATTCCAACGGATACTAACTGCAAAATAAACTTAGAGGTGAAAACAAAAATTTTGGTGCCTCTAGGCAGTGGCAGGTTGAAAACCGAGATACCGGTGATCTGTTGTCGTTATGGAAAAAGAAACAGAAATGCAATCATTTGTTCTTTCTATGAGCTAATTCTTTTCAGGTACTTACCTGCTTCCATGGTTGCCCTCTATCTGAGTGTCTCTAGCACCTCTTGCTGCTCACTTGTGCACTATGACATAGTTTGTTGTGATCTACACAATTTTGATCACTTGTGGCACAAATTAGACATTCATTTGAGGTTCTCAACAAGTAAAGATAAAATTAGCTACCAACAATATGTTCTCAAGTGCTTCAACCAGATGGAGATATTTTGTGCTATTGCAGTTCTTGGTGTAGTATGTGGTTCCTTCCTTGTTGGCGAGCCACAATTGATGAGTTCTTCTGGTCACCAGACCTTGGCATCAATGGACATGCAAGTTGGTAAAACAATCAATTTTATTTTTCATTATTTAATCTTCTAACTTTATTAGTATTTCTTATTATATTAATCATATATGCAACATTTGTCCATCTCCTCTCCTTTTTTCCTGAGGATGGTCAACCTTTTAAGTTGGGGGGAGGAGTTTCACTATTCATTATCCTTATTACCCATCTTCTAACCCCTTATTTTTCATTATCCTTATTATCCCATCCTAATATCCATTATTTTTCCCTTCATACTTGTTTTATCTATCTTTCATTGCCTATCATTTCACCCATTTTGCATAGCTCATGAATATAGAAATAAAGTTCTTTTTTTTGTGATACCTCCTATAGCATTTCAAAAGTTGAAAAAATGAGAAACGATTTTTTTTGTAAAAACATATGAAAAAAATGATAAACAAATAAAAAATAAAAAATAAAGGAGGTATCACTATTGACAAAAGAAAATTGAAACAACAAAGCAATAAATCTTGTCATGAGAAGCTAAGAAAAATAAAGGGCATTATGATTATGCATGAGCTATAATAGTCTGGAGTGAAGAAGAAGGCCAAAGCCATAAATCCAAATAGTTATCTGTTCAAATTAAAACCTCTCAGTCATAATGATTGCACGAGGACATGCAATATGTTAAGTTGGGGGGAATGATGAGTGCTATTAATGTCCCATTTTATGCCATATTCTAGCCTATTTCATGCACCTTCATAACCATTCTCGCATTCCATTTATGTTCTATTTTCATATCATTTAACCATTTTACGTTGCATATGATTTAATATATATAAGTCATATTTAATATAGTTTTAAGAATAAAATATGAAAATTTATTATTGGTTGTCTTTACTAATTAGCATTATTATTTTAAGCCTTGGTAAATATATTTTTTAGCATGCAGATTTCTTGTCACCTGTTTCACAGGAACTTCATGTCACCTTCTAAGTGGGAACCGTCCTATCACTCAACACTGCCATGTGCACTCCTGCCACATCAACTCAGTGCCACAATTACATCTACCAAGGAATTTTTAAGAGGCATCAAAACTGTCTTAAATTGCCGCACACATCTACATTTGTTCAGATATTTCAAACAAATAATTACTGCCACGTTAGAAAATGCTTTCTGTTTATGAATTTAATCAAGGAACCTATGATTTACTTGCCAACTATTGAGGAGGATAACCTGTAATAAATTCATGCTTGTTATTAGTATGGAGAAAACTACAAATTTGTCATTTCCTATTGATGTTGTAACAAAAACATCTTTTCTTTATTTGTGGACAACCATAAATGTTTCACGTAAGCCATTATTTTGTTGGTTGTAGGCCAAAATAGATACTCTATTCCTGTATGCAGTTGTTATAGACTGCACATATATATGTAGCATAATATAAGCTACAAGATAAATGAGGAGTGTAAGTAGATTATTGTAAGCAGATTTCTGTACAGGCTTTTATATCGACAGTATTATTTTTTGATAAATAAAATCAGTGTTGCATGATCAGTCTTGTGTAGAGAAGCTTCCTGTGTTTCACCACCCAATGGACTAAGGAGGGGGCCCACTTCTTGGGACGTTTGGTGATTTTTAGCTTTTGTAGTTACAGTAATGTGTGTTGATTTATGCTATTTATTTGACGTTGTTTCTGTGTTACTTGCAAGTGTGGTTTGTAGTTCATTTAAATTATGTAATTCTTATGAGTTTCTGTTGTTCCTATCGCCAAAATCAATTTTCATTTTGATTTGTTTTAGGTTTATTTCCATAGCTGCATTCATCCCCACTCATCTCATGACTTTCACCCCTTCGATTGGCATATAGCCACGACACCTCTCGCAAGTTTACACCCTGGATTGACACGTATAGACCAAACTGAAATTCATTATAAAGCATTAAATATTTATTATTATTTGCACCAAGTGTTGGCCTATCACCTTGCATCTTAGTTACTTTATGCTCCCACCTATTTTGATCTCATATCCTATCGTCCTATTGATCCTGTCTTTCCATCCGCATCCCTTATCCTATTGCTTGGTATATTTTGGTTAAGCATTGGATGATCTTCATTTGCTATCTGTCATCTTGAGATTTTATCCTAATTTGAGCTTCCATCCTCGGTACTTTTTGTCACATCAGTCCTTCGCTTCCATCCAGATTCCTTCACTGTGTTGGTCTTCATTTAGATCCCATCCTATCTTGTCGATCTTTTGGTCTCATTTCTTGTCGTTGGTCTTTTTCAAACTACGTTGCCCCTGCACTTTCACATAGGAAAGGTTGATCATTTGATCCACCCCCAGGGAATTTCATCCTTCCACTTGTCGTTCTCCATCATTTTTATCCATTGTCCTCTTTCCGCTTTTATCCATGGTCTTTTCTTGAACTACAAGGGCTCTACGCTTTCATGTAGGCAAGGCTAATATCTGATCAGCCCCCGAGCCCCTAGGTCTTTAGAGTGTGTTAGTCTTGTATCTTGTGTCTCATGTCTTGTGTCGTGTCATGAGATATGTCCTTATCTAGCTGGTTCTTCACAAATGAGATCCACTTGTATCATGAAATTCAATCAGTTTTGGAGTCTCCTGCGTCATATCGATCTTTTAGTTTTTTATCCATCTTAGGTCTTAACAGGATGCATGCTTCCTAACAGACCTCATCAATCCCATCCACCCTCTCGATCCCATGACAAAGGAAGTTTGAAATTGATTGTGATATTTTGATACTTTTGACTTTTGTTTATCATTTGAGCTTCCTATCATAACTTGTCAAGGTCACCATGATCTATCATATCATGGTGTTCTTTGACTCGTGAGCATAGGGATGTATCTTGATCTTTCTATTTGTTGCTATCTACTTGGTTGTCTTGTGTAGTACCCACCAAATCCCCTATGGTATTGTGTTATGCTTGGGAATCCTTTTGTGCTTGTGGTTATCCCAACACCTGGCCCGACCAAGGTCTTCACGACTTTGGGGTGTTGGGATAGCCTTTTTGTCTGCTGTGTTTTTTTTATGCATTAGACACTAATCTGCCTTGGTTACACATACCCTGGCACCTGGTGTCTTATACTATAGCAAAAATCAGTGCTCTGAAAATGGAAAATCACATTATGATTGCATTTCATGTTCAATTCCATTGCATTACATCCATACCTAACCTATGACCTATGATTTTGGTTGTGCAAACATTTGCCTTCCATCCCTTATTCTCAGGATACTTATGGTTCTTGACAAGTGTAGTCTCCCACCCATCCTTCCTTAATTTTGTAATGATTACAGGGAAAGTACTTGCCAATAAACAAAAGCACGTATGATACGCCTACCATCAGCCCTCATCCCTATGCAAGCCCTTATTCACACTCATGTCCACGTTACATTTCATTTATCCATTAGTGTTTGTAAGGAATTTAATTGCATCTCATCCCACATTCTAAGATTCGTTGCATTTCATCCCATGTGCATTGTCATCTCATATTTATTCCAAATTGTTTGGATTAATCGTAATTGGTTATTCTAAACATCTTAGATTCATGTTATTATCAATTTATTTCCATGATTATTCCATCTCATTAACACACTACATACATCGCCACTTGCATCACAAATTGTTAGATCCATATCCATAACATATAATGTCATAAATCATCCATCACATCCTGTATCATAAACATTAGGAATCATACATATCATGCATGCTATCCACATATGCATAGAAAAAAATCATTATCAACATCATCCATAATAAAATAATTCATATACACATACATATAAATCATCATCAACACAGATCGCATTATCGTCGTAGTCATCCATGATAAAATTAGATACATACACATGTGCATAAATAAATCATCCATCACATGAACACAAAATAATGTAAATAGGGGCTATTCCATATCATATAAATATCAAAATACAATGTCCAGCACATGATCCATAATAATGTCCATCATATCATCAAAATACATATCCATCATATGCATCAGTAATCATCGAATAAAATACAAGTACAAGGCTCTGAATCAAATCTAATCTCTGCCACTTTGTACTGTACACCCATCCTGTGCCTGTCAAAAACCTATATCTTGTCATATGTCCTCTGTCCTCTCTACTGTGAGCTGCCCACATTTGACCTCTGTGGTTAGTCTAGCACTGGCCCTCTACGTGGAGGGGTCTCTCGATAGTTGCTATACCCTAGGGTGTGTGTCCCTACTAAGTAGGATGGCGCCGACATCTGCGGTATCGCTCAGACATAGGGAGGTACCTGCTATGTTTGATCTGGCACTGCTATGAATTAGGCCGCCATATAGTAGCTGGCTTCCCTCATGTACTCGTCTCTCTCTGCTACCCAATACCTGGCTAAATCTTGCTCTGCCCTGTACCTATCCCAAAATCCAAATATGGATCTCCTCTCCTATGCCCACCCATCCTGTGCCAACTGCAATTGACCAATCTCTATCCATACCTGAGACACTTGCTCTATCGCTTTGTCTCTCTCCTCTTGTACGACTTGTACTTGTTCTTGTGTGACATCCCTCTCCCTTTGCAATGTATGCACCTATGCTCTTGTCTCGCTCCCCTCGCCCTACATGACCTGTTCCTGTGCCTGCACTACATTCCTCTCTCTCTCTCCACTATCTGTATCTGTACCTACATTGCATCCCACTCTCCCTGTAGAGTCTATACTTGTACCTCTTTTGCATCCCTCTCACACTGCAGTGTCTACATCTATCCTGCTATTGTATCCCTCTCACCCTACAGAGTATGTACCTATGCCTCTACTACATTTTTCTCACCTCGTAAGGTCTGTATCTGTGCCATCATAGCCTCCTCTCTCTCTAGAACCAACCCTCCAGCCCCCATCGTCTGCTTTGCTACCTCTACTCTATCGCAAAGTTCAACCTGCTCCTATCTCAGCTTGGTCCTCTCTCTCAATAGCCCCGCCACCTGTCTCCTCAAATCCTCCATATCTCTCTCCACCTCCGCCAGGGCCTGTGAAGATACCTGGTTCACCGATCCTCTAGCCTCCCACTATCCCCTTGCCTATAGTATGGTCACCTCAGCCTGCAGTCTGTCTGACTCCCACCTCAACTCGACCAACCCCCCATGCTCTCTCTATCCCACTACCTCTAGTATGGAAACCTTTGCCTCCAACTGAGTCACCTCTGCTCGTAGCCTGCCCACCTCGGCCCGTAGTCCATCTCTCTCTATCTCTACCTCATGCACATGCTGTGCTACCTCATATGCTAGGGTCCTGCAGTCCCTTTGTCCCTCTGCCTACAACCTATCCGCCTCTACTCACATCTTTCTCACCTCAGCCACCAACCTGCTCCTCTCAGCCTCTGAATCCCTGAGTCTCTGCTCAGAAATCTGCAGCCTTGCCAGGGCCCCTCTCAACAGTACGTTCGAGGCCTTCGGTGGCAATGGTACATATGGTACCATGGCCAATGGATCAACCTCAGGAGAATCTACCTCCATCACCTCCCCCTATGGATTGTCTCTCTCCTTTGCCTCAACCTCCTCTTGGTCTCTCCTCTATTGTCCTCCCCTCCTCCTCACTCTCCTCTATCAGTCCTCTTTGTCCTCATCGGCCTTAGCCTCCTCCTTTCCTCTCCTCTACTATACTCCACCCCTCCTTCCCCTACACTATCTAGCTAGTCTCATCTCATCCTCTGGACCGAAGCCACGTGCCTCTATAATCAGCTCCACCGTCGTAATCTGTGTTGGTCGATGGTAGGCCCACCATGCAGAGAACCTCATTTTCATCCCCACATCTTCTCTCCTTCCTCTACTGCCTGGGTAAGGTACCTCCTAAAGCTCCTCCCACTGATGTCTCACAAGCTCGGCTACAATATGATCCTCCCATGGTCACTCTCGAGTGATCCATCTGAATCTCTACGGTCCGTGAGGGATGTCCTATTGAACTCTGAACTGTCTCAGCACTCGGTCCGCCCTATGTAGCTCCACTATGTAGGGCTCTCTCCTGATAAAATAAGATACTATGTAGAAGTATCCTCTATGTCTCTCCTCATCCTCCCTCCATCTAGAGAATTGTCGCGTCATGTATGGCCTCCACACTATCTGATCCTCCCGTAACTCCTCTAGCCTCCTCCTCCATCTATCTAGATCACCAGTGCCTTGGTAATGAAATTTCTAGCCGTGCTCCATCCTATACTAGTATGCCACTTGTAGTGTAGGATACTGCTCCCCTCCAATCATAACTCCTAGCCTAACCACACTGATGTGCTCCTAGGCCCATACTTGTAACAACGTCACATGTGTAATACTGAATTCCCTCGATAGCACAACACATGCATATCCCTGTATAACTGTGCCAATATGCATGGATCCCATGCGAACTCCCCCTCCCTTTGCTCCATAATGTGTCTAACAACCTCCATGAACTTGAGGCTGCAAAAACATCTGCTCCTGTCTGGAAGCAAAATCCCACTAATCAAATCGCACAGATATAATGGTAATGGAGGTACTCCCAGTCCTAAGCATCTATCTAGATCCAAAACCATCCCCTGAACTAGTAAGTCATCTCGTCCAAAGAGGACCCATAGGATCTAGACCAACTCCTACTCCTCTGATCTCATCCAACTCACCAGATGGCCCACTATCGGTAACTGCAAGATCCTCCACACGTCCTCTAAGGTGACAGTCATCTCTCCTATTGGGAGGTGGAATGTAGACATCTCTGAATCCCATCGCTCTATCAGTGTTGTCAACAACACTCGATGCACTCTGATAGTAGGGTACCCCAACATGTGTAACAACCCTGCTCGTGCTAGTGCTGCATGGTCCTCCCTGTTCATCGCTACTATCGTCACCTCCAAAACATCCGACTGCCTCTCCCATGTCCGCAAGCTCTCAAATTGCTGCATTCACATCACACAACATGTCAGTCTTTTAAACAATCTCCTCATCTTTCATTTTCTTTCACCTTCTTTTCTTCTCTGCCCTAGGTTGTCTTCTTGACATTACCACCCTTTTGGAAAATTTTCCCCCCCTTTTTCTTCCCCTTTTGGGTGAATTTTCCGAACACAAATGAATTCACCCCTTTTCTTCCTGCCCTTCTAGGAAAATTTTCCCATTTTATGGGCACATTCGCCCTTTTCTTCTCGTTTGGGCGAGTCCTCCTTTTCTGCCTATTTGGGTGAGTTTTCCCATCTTACAAGCGGACCCGCTCATCACCCATGGGATAGGTGAGTCCACTTGCCTGATGGTCGAGCCCGCCCTTGGGATGGCTGAGTCCGCCCACTGATGGGTGAGCCTACCCTTTGGATGGGCGAGTCCACCCACCGATGGGCGTGTCCACCCACCAATGGGCGAGCCCACCCTTGGGATGGGTGAATGCACCCATCTGATGGGTGAGCTCGCCTAGGGATGGGAAAGTTCGCCCATCTAGCAGGCACCTTCGCTAGCCTTTGTGGGGGGGTGGTTTGTCCCATTCGGTGGGCGCCATCACGGGCGGGCACTCTCGCCCGCTTGATGGGCACCTCTGCCTCCCCTGTTGGGACGAGCAAGTACGCCCACCTCTCCGGCGAGCGACTCCCCCCGGCGGACGGGCGAACCCGCCATCCCCCCGCTGCAGGTGGCCTTGCCCATAAGGTGGCCGTTTTTTCCCATCTTATGGGCACATTCACCCATCTCATGGGAAGATTCACCCATCTTATGGGAAAGGTCACCCATTTAACTAAACCAACCCCCATTTTGGGCGAATTTGCCCGATTCATGGGCAAGTATGCCCCTCTCTGCTGCCAGCTCGCCCTTTTCGAGTGTTTTCCTCATTTTTTAGGTGAATTTTCCCATTAAATAGGTGAATTCGCCCCCCTTCCCCATTGCCTCTAAACATGCGATTTTTGCTACAAATTGGACGAAATTGAAATTTTTCCAACTACCCATTTTACTAACCTACCCGAACCCCCAAACCCATGTTTTGAAAATGCATGAAAATTCAAAACCAAAAGGAAATTGTCTTAAAATCACAAAGAGTGTTTTGGGACTAAGTTGGCATGGAATCGCACGCTCGTGGTAGAACCACTGTACTTCGTCCCCCTAGTGGATAATATCGTCATCGTACTCCCCAACCATCCTTGTCACCTTCTTCGCCTCTTTCTCTCCCACTCAACTGCCAAGTGTGCAAATGAGGAATAGCAATGCTTAAAATTACTATATGTAGCTTTTCCCTCCTTTTTTACCCTTTTTAAGTTTAGGGTATTTTTACTCTTTATTTAACCACTTTTTCATTTAACTAATCCTCTATTTTCTATGGACCGCCATTTGCACATCGTGTGTCCGTTTGAATCCATTCAAAAGCCAATCTTCATGGTTTCTTGAGTTCTATCCAATGGTACCCTCCATTTCCTCATATTGAGAAGTCACTTGGGGCCCCTTTTTCTTCCCCAACCGCCCTCTCAAGGGGCCATACCCTACCATTTTCCTCCATTCCTCCATCATAGTCACTTTCTTGTGAGACCAGGGCATCTCCCTTCATTTCCCACCATTTGGGAAGTTTACGCAACTTCTCCCATGCTGGGGAATCATTTTCTAGTCATTTCCTCTATAAAGTCATCTACATTTTATTTTTCTTCGAAACACTGTTATTCTAATAGTATTTCAAAGAGGGGAAAAATGTGGACATCCATTTGACCACTCCCATATGGTCAAATTCGTCACTTTTATTCGTCTATCTCATATTCTCCATCGATATCAATTTAATGATTTATTTAATTAATATTTTCCCTTTTCCTAAGGTTCCTGAAGTATTTAATTTAATAATTAAATACTTTACCTTTCATCCCTTCCTCTCTAAATTAAATAAATATATCAATTTATTTAATTTAGTCATTTGGCCTTTTGAATTTAAATTAATTTTAAATTCCCTCTTTTCTCTCTTTGCCACATCCTCCATAATCCCTCTTTAATTTGGATTAGTTTAATTAATCCATGATTAAGATGTGCACACCTTTAACCATGATTAATGTGACATCCTCCATAACTTGCAACTTGCTTCTAATCTTTCATTAGCTTCCCTAATCACTTGTTTGCACAACCTTAATCTAATCCTCATGCCATTTATGGCATGCCTCCAAGTCAACCATCATAAATAATTTCTTCATTTTTCCAAGACAACCTCTTCCCCATGTGAATTAAAAATTCACATTTATTGCTCCAAGGCTCTCCTCTTCCCCATGTGGATTGTTGAGGAATTATAAAATTCCTCACGTGCCACATCTCCCACATGGGGACAAGGACCTCCTTTATGAGGAGACCTTCTCTTATCCCCAAGGTACTTCCAAGTACCTTCTCATCATGTGAATTAAAATTTCACATTTATTGCTCCAAGGTTTCTCTCTTTCCCATGAGGATTATTGAGGAATTCCAAAATTCCTCATGTGTCACATCCCTCCCACATGGGGACAAGAACTTCCTTTTTGAGGAAATCTTCTCACAATCCCAAGGTACTTTCAAGTACCTCCACATCACATGTCCCCTTTACACCTCATTTCCACAAGGAAAGATGTGAGGGCTTGTGATTCCTCAACTCACCATAGCCCTTCATCTTGTCTAGGGTGGATAAATCCTAGCCCTCCATTTCTCTAGAGGTTTTTCCCCTAAAATAGAGGATTTTGGTCTCATTTTCATTCATTCAAGCATTCACTCTAGCACTCAAGCATTCAAAATTCAAGCTCTTGCATCCACCATTGTTTCAATCTTCAAGCTCATATTGCATCCATTTTTTATGCATTATCTAATACCCACCTTCATCATTGCATCCTTCATTGAATCTACATCATTTTGCATATAGTTTTAGGTGATTTTCTATCAAAGGAGCACATAAACAATCCAATCCAAAGGGCCAACCAACCAATCGACTTGGGCAAGGTAAAATCATTGTTTGATCTTTATTTTATTAAAGTCTAACTAGGCTAATCTTGAGGTGTTGTATTGTTTTCTTCTTCCTTTTGTATTTCGTTCATTTTTGCATCATTTAGGTTTAGAAAAAATGTTGCACACACCTCCATTGGAAATGCTCCAACTTCAACCAAAATAATGTCATAGGGAACCAAGGATTTGAATTTGATATTAGTAATGATTAAGTGCTTTTTAATTCTTTCTAGTTTCCTCCACTTGTGGTTTGACATACTACTCCCTAAGACCTCATAACCATAGAGGAAAAATGACATAACTAACAAACCAAAAAGGGTTTTCTTGGTTTTCCAATCCCATAATTTTTCTTTCATACATTTTTTATACAATAAGTAAGAATCTCTCTAACCTCCTTGAATTTTTGCATTCCACATGTCTCCCAACTGAACCTATTGTGAAAATAAATTCCCAAGTACTTGTATTCTTCCACCATCTCTAACGAGCTCCCCTCAAAAATGAAATTAACCTATTGTTTCTTCTTTTTCAAAGAGAAAATCATGAATTTGGTTTTTCTAGTGTTCACTTGTTGTTGAACACCCAAAACACTAAGAGGGGGGGTGAATCAATATTCTTTGAAACCACTTAAGCATTTAAATATTCACTCCACAAATCATATTCAAATTGCAGTAAGGAAATAAATTATAAAAGTAATCATCAAAGAACATAACACATGAACACTAGATTTTTTCATGGAACATCCAAAAAGGGAAAAACCACGGTGAGGATTAGATCACAATATATTATAACTGGTCATAACATATTACAAAATGGCTCACTGCCTTTTGGACTCACTTTCAAGAGAATAAGAGAAAATAGAAAGGAGGGGTGGCTCACTCCCAAAATTTGAACTACTACAAATGCATCTACAATATGCTAAAGATAAAATTCCATTGAAGCTCAAAGCACTAAATTAACACACTTCATGCTACATTGTTCTTACATTCTTCTTTGCTCTACATTTTCATCACACTCGAAGACTAGTATTTAGAATTCACAACCAAAACATCACTATCACTCTACAACACCAGAATAAACTCACATTTATATACATTACATACACAAAAAACTACAACATCAATTAGGTCAGCCTAATTAGATGTATCATGCAAAACAATAACTTGTCGGCTCAAGATCAAACTATAATAAACACTTTCCACACAACACCAAAACTTGTAATTCATCCAAATAAGTTGACATGGACCTATAATTGCTCCCACATAACCGATTAAAACTTCTTTTAACTCTGCATGATCCCAAACTTGTTAGGTCAGCACCACTAGTAAGATAACACCAAAAGACACCAATTGATTATCCACAAACTAACACACAAACCTCCAAAACACATGCCACTTTCAGACATTCCCATATATATGCATAACTAAATATGATTCTGCAGTGGAATGTAGACCAATCCAAACATGCACTATGTTCTGATTATATTGTTATTGGAAAACCTAATATTCTTTCAACCATAACTTTTGCACCGGAGGACATGAAGATAAGAGAATTTGGATTTAAGGTCCTCAAATATGTACCAAAATTAACTTAGAATTGTGGACAAAGATACCTCAAGGTGAACCAATGTAGACCAAAAAACTAATATTTGTATAATGAAAACTGTGTTATGGACTTACTCAAATATTCAACATATTTGTTTTGCACCAAAGAAAAACCTCTGCATCTCTATGCTGGAATTTTACCTCAATGTATACTTCCATTTAAACCACAATGTTGACATAAATGACAACACTATATAAGCTCATGCTCATGCTCATGTTTCCAAAAAACATACCAATTGTAGAGTCTAAACTAATGTATTGTAAACTTGGTAGATCCTACACAATTCAGAGGCATATCTGGCTGAACAATCCACTCAACATTATAAAGACTACATTAAAATGTCAACCCAAGGTCTATAAACTTGTGATTGTGCTACACTGTGTGTACCTTTTGAGACTCAAAACTACCTAAGTTATCCTATTCAAGATGTTCTACTTGTTGAAAACTCACATAATTGTAAAACAGTAAAAGAAAAAAGCTAGTGCTAATGGCTATGGGTGCCTACAACTTAACCTGTAACTAAACTGCTACTAATAAAGTATTACTGTATCAACTCAAAACTAATAAAAATTAACAACTCAACTAATTTAACCTCTAGGGTACTACTGGTTAACCATTACAAGCATGCTCATGAACATTCATTACCAATAAGAAAAGTATGAGATTCTAGTTTAATTTGCATGTATTTCATGAAGTAATGATAAAATAGAATACAACTACTAAACAAAAATAAACAACTTATAAATGAAGTGAAGAATAGTTACCTTGAGTGGCCTGCTCAAGTGGCTATTCTCACTTAACTAGAACCAAATCTAATTATCAGATTCTATGCATCCATGTGAAATTGAATTCATTCATTTCATATCATAAAAGATTACATCAAATCTTCTTCACAAATTGTATTCAATGAAAATCATTCTGAATAACCATCATGTCTATAGATAACTTGAAACTAAAAAAAATTGATAATGAAATACTAAAAATCAACTAACTGATCTAAGTACTCAACCCATGAATATATACAAGCACGAGAAAATATTATTCTATTAAACAACTTAACTACAATCATTAAATTCCACTCCTAGATATTAGAGTGTATAGTTAAGATTGAATTGTTCAAACCATAACTGAAAAGGAAGAAGAATCCTAATGGAATTGAAACTCTATAAAACAAAATTGTATGAAAAACACACAACCATTTATCAAAATCCTATCAACAAAATAGTTCTTCTCCAACACTTATTAACTTTTTATAATGATGCATGTTCAATCTCCATCAGGTGTCTTCAAACAATATTTATTGCATTCAGCTTAATCTAGAACTCCCTTGTTTTTCTTTCTTATTCTTCCTTTTACTGTGGGTTATAGCTTCCAGTTGCTACATGCTATAGTTCCTCCTTGTTCTACAAAAAGGTTAATTCACAAAGTATGTGCACAAGACTAACTACCATAATTAAAATACAGAATTCCATCCACATTTCATCCATCCTCACATATAAACCATGCAATACTATTATGTTATAACCATATTTCCATCATTACGATTTAGGTTGAAGTCTGTATAATAAGTATGAAAAGTTAGCATAATATAGGAGTATTGTCCAAAAGGTATATCTGAGAGTGTCTGAAAGTATGCATAAAAGTATTAGAAAATAGTCTAATAGAGGACCCCATCATTCCCCCAACTACACTTTTGCTTGTCCTCAAGCAAAACACTAGGTGTACAAGTTATATTTAAGGCGATTTTCCTCAGGTCCATAACAACATGAACTCCCTAGGTCTGATTTAAGTAAAACCCTTTGTAAGCTGCAAGTTGTCTCATTCTGGTATTCCAAACTCTCTCATATTCCTCACCTTTCTTCCTAGTCCAATATGGAACTAGATAGAGTAGCGTAGGTGGGTGAAATGAGAGTGGTACCTAGTAAACCCCTTTGTCAACACAATTTTCATGTACCTGTGTACCCTTTGAAGCATGGTGGTGAAATTATACATGCAATGAGGTTCCTTTCTATGTAATTCTAGGGTCAAGCTGTTCCATCTATGTAACTGTAGCATTGGCATCCCAAACCCACAACTAATGTTTGCATTCTTTCGTAATCTTCTTTCCTTAGTTTCATAATTTTCTTGCCTACACGCTTATGATCAATGAGTTTCAACCATTCATCAATAAATGCATCAGGGTTTTTAGATTCTTTCCTTATGGGGAGAGTAATTGATTTCTCCCTCTCCTCATATTCTTCTATTATTACCCTCTTGAGCTATTCATTTCTATAATAAGATGAAAGTGCCCTTATCTTGAGATCCCCTACAAACATTAGAGGATTCCACTCTATTTCATCTGGCACCACATAATTGTGTAAATAGTATTCACACAACTAATCTTGCTCCTCAGGTGTAGAATCAACAAAAACATTAAGAAACTAAAAAATTCTGCTCATCCCAACTGATTGTTTACTAATTAGCCTCCTGAACTAAAAAATTAGAAATATTTCTTGCAAAAATAATGCATATGTCCTTGTTGGTGGTCTAAATCTTATGATCTATGCAACATTATCTGCCACTTCCTCCAACCTAATTGCTGATCTTCTTAACTCCATCTCTTTCTTTTCTAGCTCCTTAGCATGCTCTTCAATCAAAATTTCTTTTTCTTTCTTCCATTTTTCCTTTTCTTGTGAAAACTCATCAATCACTCTCCATAGTTGATGACCAAGTGACAAGGTGGTATGGTGAATTGGAGTTATGATGGAATGAGGTTTCTGATATGGTATTGCTAGTTCTCCATCCCCAGTCTTAGTTATGGCCAATTGAGCTAACAAATCAAGGTTAGTACCATGGCCATATGTTTTCAAATTTTCCTCCATTTCTGTATTTTTGTTTCCCTCTCATTGTCCTTCTTTTCATAACTCTGTACTAACTCTTCCAAATGTTTGATTTTGTCCAAGGCTTCTTGGAGTTCCTTCATACCATCTCTTTCTTCTATGTACATTTCCTCTATTTCCATGAATTGCTCATTAACCCCCTTCATAATCCTCATAGATAAAACTGTCTAGGGTTTCCTTTTGTGTTTTCTTAGCAATAAACACATCTTATGATTTTGAATCAGAAATAGTAGACACGTATCTCTTCCTTTTCACCAATATATTTACATTTCCAAGAATATCTCCCTTCCCTTTAGAGTCTGTCTCTACTAACATGACACCTTCCTCCTATTGTTCTTTGCTCTTTTCCTCTTCTTCAACTTTCTCTATATTTCCCCTCATGACACCTTGTCTTATTAATCTTCCTAAATATCTATGTGTAGGTGTCTCCTTAAAATTCTTCTTCTCCTTTTGAACACCATTCTTCTTCTTTTGAACATCATCTTTCTTCCTTTTTATTTTAGAAGGTGTGGATGATGTGGATGTGCTACCTCTTCTGCTCTTGGGTCTTTGTGATTTTGAAGAAGATGTAATTTCCTCAATCATAGGTGACTTAGACTTTGGCTCATTATGCTCCTCATGCTCACCTTGGCTATGAGTAGGTGAAGCCGTAGGTGAGACATGGAGACTTTCTCTTATAGGTTCATCTTGTGGCTCTATAGTCTCAGGTACCATAGGTGCATCTAGTAAACTATTAATATATTTACATTTCTTAAAATATTCCCAGTTTACTTGTGGGTATTGAATCCTCAAACTTCTTTTTACCAGTGAAGCAATCAAACAGTGGTGTGATAGGGAAGTGCCACTTTGTTTCCTTTGATAATATGAAGCCATTCTTTTCAACAGATTATAAAGAATATTTGGCATATTTACCAACCTATTGTGTCGAAGATGACTAAGCAATTTAAAATATACTATATACAAGATATTTTTCCTACTGTCATAGGTAAGTTATCTAACAATGTAGGAAGCACAATTAGCCCATAACTAGGGAAGAGAGAGTATATTTGTACCTTGTGAAGATGAGTTTAAATTCTCTCCTCATTCACATAATTCCTCTTTGGTTGCAACTACATCAACACGTATTAGAAACTTTGCTCTAGTTCTAGGTAACCTAGAAACTTGTGCTATGGAGACATTAGATGCATCCACTGATAGTCCTTTCACCATTGCTTCATCATACTCTAGATTAGCTGCAAACCTTCTTGTCATATCATCATTGAATTTTGTTAGTTTTAGGAAATAATCAAGCCATCGAACTTTGGTAAAAATGGGTAAAACCATTGCATCTTCTAAAATTTTCTTATGAGTTGACAACTCTCTCCTGATAATGTTGCCTCCCATTATAACTTTCTTTTCTTTGCTTAATGTGTTTAATCCAGTCTTGAAAATTCTGCTCAATTCACTCCACCACCTTCAAAACCCTTCTCCTTCTTGCTGTTTCCTCATGTACTTTTACTATCATACCATAACTATAACTCCCCTTCTCAGTATGAAATTAATTTGAGCTCATAAATAGGTTCTAGGTTTGACTCTAGTTTGGACTAAGCTCAAGTTCTCAAGGTTTGGAATTGACAATTGGAAGTAGTAGAAAAAAATAGATGTAATCTTAGGAGGGTTTTGCATGTCGTATCTATCTATTGAATTTGATTTAGGTGGTGGATTTCAAAAAAACTAGTTGAGTTGTACCCTCCCCCCAACTTAATGGTTGAAGTGACATCACTTCGACTTGTGATTGGGAAGTGGTATGATTAGAAAGTAATGAAATCAATGGTATGAATATTTCACATGCATAAGTTAATATGAAAGACATAATAAAAGTTTAAAGAAATCTATGGTAATTATGATAACATACCTTACGTACTGACCGAAAGAGACTAACTGATCACCACACGTGTAAAATGAATAACATGTATCCAAATTGTGATTTGATGTGACCTAAATTAACTGTAGGCGAATGAATTGTGAGGTGATAGATGCAAGCTAAGAAGGGATATTAGACGTTTAATAACTAGTGATGTGACAACTCAAATGTTCAAACTAAGATTTGGCAATAATAAATAAAAGATTCATGCTATAGGTACTTATTATGAAATGATGGATATTGCATGTGAGAGTTGTGAGGTGAGTGCGTGTGAATTATAGTTAATGTGGCACTAAGTGATTTAAAATTTTCTTTTCATCTGACAGACAACGCTACAAGTACCTTTGACAATAGGACCTATTCTGAATCTTGATAGCTATTATGCTACAAGTCCCTACAACATCAAGACCCTTTCTAAATGTGTAATAAAAACAAGTCCCTCTGGAGAAAATATAAACAACATTATAACTATGCTGTGTGTTCTTGTGAGATAAAATAGAGAACTAATATCGAGTGATCTCAGGGATTCAGTTGTGTAACTCAATTGCTGGGTCACCTGACGTGCTTGGTATGTCATGTGTTGTTGAGATGTCATTGTTGTGTTTGAACTTGTATCTGGATCACGTTGAGCACCACATTGCTGAAACAAGGAGAAAATGAAATCATCTTTCTGTAGCAGTTTCTTATATAGCTTCAATATGTGGCTATTAACCAAAAGAGAGAATCTGACTGTGTCTATGTTGTGCAACTTGATTGCTCCATAGGATAGAATTGAATTACTTCATAGGGTCCCAACCACTTGGTTTAGAGTTTTCCTTTGAAGTATTTATACCTTGAATCATATAACAATGCCCAGTCCCCTACATTAAACTCCTTAATTTTGATATACTGGTCATGCCACTTCATCCTTTGCTATTGCACTACCTTAGTGTGATGGATTGCCTCCATCCTAATTTCATCTAATGCATTTAAATTATGTAACCTCTCTTTTTGAGCTGCTGTTAGATCCATTTCTAGTTCCACCTGACCATTAGCCTGAGGGTAGTAAGGTGTTCACTTCTTATGCCTAATTTGGTATTCTAAAACTAGTTTTGTGATGAGGTCTGAAGTAAACTGTGAACCTTGATCAGTGACTATTTCTCTAGGTACTCCATACCTAGTGATATATCCTCATACAAGAATTTAGCCAAATTGCCATCTCTAGAAAACTGTAAGGCCTTTACCTCTACCCACTTAGTTAGATAGTCAGTGCAAACAATAATGTATTCCTTGTTGTTGGAAGTAGGTGAGATTGGTCCAATAAAGTCTAGACCCCATTTGTCAAAGGCAACTAGTGTGATCTGAGGCTGCAATGACATTTCATCACTTCTTATTGGTTTACTCTTTCTTTGGCATCTATCACAACTCCTTGTATATTTGAAAAAATCCTTGAGTAAAGTTGGCCAATAATAACCAGTTGTGAGGATCTTAAATGATTATCTTTTTATTGCAAAATGACCTCCACATGGATCATCATGGCTTGCCTTCATAATATCAAATATTTCATCTTCCCTTATGCACCTTCTCATGATGTTGTCAGGGCCAGTGTAAAACAAATAACTTGATATCTAAGAGTATGGAAAATATTTGTGTACCAGCTATCTCTTCTCCCTCATAGAAAAGTGTGGTGGAATCTGCCCTGTTATGAAGTAATTTGCAATGTTAGCATACCAGGGTACATGTATATTTAGAGAAAATAAGTGTTCATATGGGAATGAATCATCCACCACTCCTTCAACTGATTGTGGGAAATATTGAAAAAAATTCTACCACTACATTAGCTTTACTAGGTTTGTCCACTATGGTAATATCAAATTCTCGTAGAAGGAGAAACCATCTAACTAATATGCCTCCTACTACAGGTTTTTTCATAAGATATCTGATGACAATGTGGTATGTATGGACAAAAACTAAATAACCAGTGATATAATGCCTGAATTTACTGATGGCATATACTACTGCCAACATCTCCTTCTCTATTATAGTGTAATTCAGCCCTGCTTCTTGGATATTCTTACTAATGTAGTAAATTGCATACTCTTTTTTACCTTCTTTCTAACCCAAAACTACACCAATAGAAAAATCTAAAGCATATGTATGTATATGGAAAGGTAAGGTCCAATTAGGCCCCCTCAAAATAGGTGCTTGAGTCAAGGCTTTCTTTAGCTCTTCAAATAAGTGTTGGCATTCTAAATTCCACTCAAATTTAATGTTTTACTCAACAAAACAAATAATGGCGCAACAATCTTACTGAATTCTTTAATAAACCTCCTATAGTAGCCTGCATGGCTAGGGAAACTTTTGATATCTCATTGCTTCTATGGAATAGGTAATGTAGAAATAATTTCTATTTTATGTGGATCAACTTGAATCCTTGCACTGGATATGAAGTGCTCTAAAAAAATTCCCTGTTTCATCATTAGAAAACACTTTTCATTGCTGAGTGACAGGTTGTGTTCTTTACATCTTTTTAATACCTTTTCTAGATTGTTGAGGACCGCCTCATACGTCTCTCAATATGTGGTGAAATAATCCATATATATCTCCATATAGTCATGAGCATAATTAGAAAAAATGATGAGCACTGCCCTTTAAAAAGTGGCAGGAGCATTGCATAAACCAAAGTGCAGAACATAGTAGGCATAAGTACCCCAAGGACAGGTGAATATAGTTTTATGCTAATCTCCTGGAGCAATTTTATCTGATTGTAATGATGTAGAGCAAGGTGGTTTTCTTCAAACTAACTCAAACAACTCTTTTCCAAAGTCTTTACACAACAAACAAAGTGAATTTCTTCACAATCTTCCATTATGCCTTGTAGGACAATAAACACCCCTTTTCTGACATAATTTGTAGAGAACAACTAAATACCATAATCTAATTTTTTTTTTGGATACCCATTATCCTCTTTAACAACATATATCAATTTTAGGTGTGGTTGTTTTGGGACCTAAAGGTCAAAAAATTGTTGCTACACTTGAATGAGGGCTAATTAGGCCTATTCAACTAGGCATCTATTGGTTTTACAATCTCCCAACCTCCAATCTTCAAACCAACACCTTAAAAATTTCAAATATGATCTTTCTCAACATTCCAAACCATTCCAAACACTTTCTCAAGGGATTTTCACCAAACTCTAACTCCTAGGCAATTCAAATGCCTTAAACATGAAGTAAACTAGGCTAGGGCATCACCAAAGTTACTCCAACCACTATCCCCCACTCCTGCAACATGGAGAAAACAAAAAATATTCTATTTCAATCCATTCCACCTAATTTTAAGATTTTCCACTAGTGGAATGGATAAAAACTCATCTTTTCCCTCAAAACCTACCCTAAACTAGGGTTTCAAAACAATTTTGTAAAAAAATGCTCTAACTCACTCAAACTTTGATGAAATTAGATGAAACAAGATGAAAAATAAATTTAATTCACTCCTTCATCAATCCCAATGCACAAATTTTCACTCCTTGGCCGTACCAATCCGTACCAAATGTTGTAGCAACAAATTTTAATGTAGAAAGTAGGAAAACATAATTTTGATTGATGTTCAATCTTCCAAATACACATCAAAACCTTCTCTTCACCTACAAAAGGATATTTAAACCATTACAAACCAAAAATAACTATTTTCAACTATCTTTTGAAAATATAACCATTCAAATTCCTTTTCACACAAAATGTAAAAGTTGTTATGCAACTTTTTGCAATTTTTACAAAATAGAGCATATTTTTCACCATTCAACCACTTGACCAAAAATAGACCCCTAAGACCCTATTCACACCCTTAAAAACATGAAAATTGGTCCAAAATACCTTATTACATCAAGGAAACACAAAAAAACCAAAACTATGCATGAAGTCTTATGGGTGCCCTACACCATGTAACCACTAAAGCCATCTAGGAATGGAAAATACTTTTTCCCAACTAAAGAATCAAGAACTTATGTATAAAGGGAAATGGAAAGTGTTCTTTCCTAGTGGCTGTGTTCAATTCCTTGTAATCTACACAAACTCTTCATTTTCCACCTTTATTAGTAATAATTACTAAAGGTGATACCCATTCACTGTTAGATATAGGATAAATAAAGCCTGCATCAAGGAGTTTTTGAAGTCCAAATTTCACTATTTCTCTTAAGGTAGGGTTCATTCATCGCCGAGGTTGTCTAATGGGTTTATAACTATCATTCATATAAATCCTATGCATACATAAGTCAAGATCTATTCCTTTCATATCATGGTAATCCCATGCATATGCTGTTGAGTGTGCCTGTAACACGGTGTGTAGGGAATTCTGTTGTTCTTTAGTCAAGGCATTGTTTATGTTCAAAGTTTTTCCTGGCATGACTTCTAATTCCTTGGATGATTCTTGCACAGATGAGAGGTCAAGGCTTAGAATGATTGGTACAAATTTTTCTTGGAAAATGTGCCTCAAGCTTATTGACATGAAAACTCCTGAAAGAGAAAAATTGGTGAGACCCTCAGAATGTCTTACCGACCAGCAGCTATGTTCATAAGATCAAAGTTGCTGAGACTTTGGTTCTGTCTTGCTGACGGGTTGGTTCCTGGTGATCATCAGGGAGGCTCTTGGTGACGAGTGGCATTGAGGAGAGACGTGAACCTTCAGAGTGACTCATTCCGATAGTGTATGTTTTGCCGATGGTTTTACACACGAATGTCATTGGGGTGACATGAAGGCTCGATAAGAGTCTAACCGACAGTGTTGGTCTCGCCGACAGTTTTGCATTCAGTATGATCTCCTACCGATGGATGTGGTCTCACTGACAGGTATACCTTTGGTGATAACTCTTGGCGATAGCGTTTCTCTCACCAAAAATTTGTGTTCAGTATGAGCTGTCGCCGATAGCGATGGTATTGCTGATAGAGCTACATGTGATGGACATCGGTGTGAAGTCTTAGCAACAATGAAGGTCTTGCCGATAGTTCTGCAATGGACATCGGTGAGATGTCTTGCCAATAGAGTTGGTCTGGCCAATGGTTTTGTATTCGATATGACTCTTGTCGATGGTGGTGACTCTTGCCGATAAGGACAATTGTTTTCTTTGTGATATCGGGAAGACTTGATTTTTTATCGGTCTGACTTCTTAGGGTGTTGCTGATAGCTATGTGATCGGGCATTTTTGGCATTAGGGAGACATGGTCTAGTGTCTCACCGACATGCGATACAGTTGAACGTTTTGACTGAACATCTATCCTACGTGGTGTGTTCTGGGCCAATGAGCGAAGCGGAAGGAGAACCGTTGGAAGTTGAACAGTTGTGACTATTCTTGTGTGGAAAAAAAATAGGCTGTGAGAGAATGGATTACCCTCTACAATGGTTGATGACAATGAACAGTTCGATGGAGTAGAGTTGTTCGATTCAGAACACGATTTGATTAGTGTGAATGAATTCAATTCGAAGAGCATTGTAACGTTAATGTTCTGTACAAGATTGATCAGTGAATGTTGCTGCTATAAATTGACATTAGAAAGTTAAGTCTGATCTCTATATGTAATTCTCCTTACTATAATACAAAGAGGCTTTTCTTGGTGTGGTGGGTTTTTCTCCCATAAGGGTTTTCCCATGTAAATCTGGTGTCCAATTGTGTATGTGTCCATTTCTCTTTTCTATTATTCTTTTCAAGTGTATCTTATTGAACTGTAATTGAAAAATTTAAAGTCACGTTTGCATTCTTCCCAGAGGTTTTGGCATTAGGAGAGTTTGTTCCACACCTAAGCTTTCCTTACAAGTGGTATCAGAGCCTGGCCAGTTGTGTTATCCTTGTGGGCACATTGGGTTTTTTGTGTCAATTCTGTTCAGTGGGAGTCTTGTAGAAGTCTGGTAATTCAAATTACAGATTAAGATGACAAGCATGTCAAGAAAGATTGAAATCGAGAAATTCAATGGCAGCAATTTTGAGTTGTGGAAACTTAAAATGGAAGATTTGTTGGTTGACCGCAATCTTTGGCTTGTTGTGTATGGAACGAAGCCTATAGGAATGAATCAAGAGGATTGAGACCTCAAAGATCAAAAATCAAAGGGGTTGATAAGGCTATGTTTAGGAGACTCTGTTCTTCTAAATGTTCATGAAGAAAATAAAGCATCCTCTTTGTGGAAAAGACTGGGAGCTATTTATCAGGGCAAGTCCTTGGTGAATAATTTGTTCTTAAGGAAGAAGCTGTACTCTTTGAAAATGTAGGAAGGAGCATCTGTTGCTGATCATTTGAATGCTTTCAACATGCTGATTGCTCAGTTAGCATCTGTGGGTGTGAAGATTGATGAAGAAGATCGCTGTATGCTACTGTTATGTTCTTTGCCAGATTCTTGGGATCACTTGGCGATGGCTATTGGGAGTACTACTTCCTCTTTTAAGATGGAAGATATTGTTTCTTCTTTGTTATCAGAAGAGATTAGAAGAAAATCTTTTTGAGATGGCGAAGGAGGCTCTTGCTGTTAGAGGCAAGATTGAAAGAAAAAGGAAAGAAGAAGGACAAGAGGTCCAAATCCAAATCAAAGGGGAGATCAAAGTCTCCTAGTAAGAAGTCCAAGGTAAAGTGCTGGAATTGTGGGCAACCTGGTCATGTCCGAAAGGATTGCAAAGAGGAGAAAAAGAAGAAGAAGTATTCTTTCGACAATGATTCTTCTTAGAGTGATGTAGATGCTTTCATTGCAGCGTTGGTGACTCAGGCATCAGATGATGTCTGGCTGATTGATTCTAGAGCATCTTTCCACATGACATCTCATAGAGATTGGTTCACTAAGTATGAAAAATACGATGGTGGAAGGGTGTATTTGGCAAGTGATTCATCTCTGGAAATAGTTAGCCGTGGAAGAATCAAAATTCAGTTCCCTGATGGAAGAGTGAAGGGAATCAATGATGTAATGCATATACCAGGTCTGGCCCAAAATTTACTTTTTGTTAGTAAGCTGAACGATGTTGGAGTGCAAGTCATGTTCTCTGGAAATGGCTACAAAATGAATAGAGAATCAATGGTGCTAGCTAGGGGTGCTCGTATTGGTACCTTGTATAAGCTGGATACACTTTCTGTGCAATGTAATAGTGTCTCTGCAAAGTCACAGAAGGCTACTCATGGAGAAAATGAGGAAAATGTTCTTGATAGTGCAAACTCTATGGAAGTTAAACTTCCAGCAAAAAAGACTATGCTCTGGCATCATAGGCTAGGCCACATTAGAGAAAAAGGTTTAAAAACCTTAAAAAATAAAAACCTGGTTGAAGGGCTTGATGATTGTAACTTCGAATTCAAGTTTTGTGAACATTGTATATATGGTAAACAACACCGTGTTTCATTTTACTCCAGTCCTCACTAATCTTCTGGTTTACTTGATTATATACATTTTGATGTTTTTGGTCTAGTAAATGTTCCTTCTTTGTCTAAATCAAGATATTATGTATCATTCATTGATGATTATTCAAGAAGGGCGTTTGTTTATTTTTTGAAAAGTAAATCAGAAGTGTTCAATTGTTTTAAAGAATTTAAAAACTTTGTGGAAAATCAGACTGGAAGAAAAATAAAATGTTTAAGGACTGACAATGGCAATGAGTTTTGTTCTGATGAGTTCAAAAGGTACTGTAAAGATCATGGGATTAAAAGACATAAAACTACACCCTACACTCCGCAACAAAATGGAGTTGCTGAAAGGTTCAACAGGACAGTGATGGAAAGAGCACAAAGTATGCTAAGCAGTGCTGGCTTGGAGGAGAAGTCTTGGGCTGAGGTAGTTGCAAAAACATGTTACTTAATAAACCGTTCTCCTAATTTCGCTCTTGTTGAGAAAACACCTTTGGAAGCATGGTTTGGAAAGAAGCCCTCTCTAAGACACATTTGTGTCTTTGGCTGTGAGGCATATGCATATGTGCCGAATGAAAAAAGGTCTAAATTGGAAAACAAGGCTGTTAAATGTATTTTTATTGGTTATAGTGCTGGCATAAAAGGATACAAGCTTTGGAATCCTGATACGAAGAAGGTTCTATACAACAAAAGTGTTATTTTTTGTGAGCTAAAGCCTTCTACTTTGGATCTGTATTCAGAGATAAAATAAGAAGATAAAAAGGATGTAGTTGAAATTCCTCTGACACCAGATAAAGAGGAATTGAAAATTCAAAATGTACCTGAAATTGAGGAGAGTTCAAGTAGTTTTGAGAGCTCTGAAGAAGAAGATCAACCTCAACCTCAACCTGTGAGGAGGTCAACACGTGAAAGAAAGCAACCTGATAGGTATGGGTTTTATTTGTTAGATTCTACTTGTGCCTATGCTTTAATTTCTAGCACTGATGAGCCTAGGACTATGAAAGAGGCATTTAGAATGTCTGATTCAAACTCTTGGTTGGAAGCCATGAATGAAGAAATGGCATCATTAGAAAAGAATGATACTTGGAGTTTGGTGCCCTTGCCTGAAGGCAGAAAAGCTATTGGTTACAAATGGGTATTTAAAAAGAAAATAGGTCTGGATGGCAGTGTGGAAAAGTATAAGGCGAGGTTGGTTGCGAAGGGGTATTCCCAGGTAGAGGGAATTGATTATGGATAATTTTTTTCCTTTGTAGCTAAGATAACGTCTATTAGATTTCTTTTGTCACTTGTAGCAATGTATGAATTAGAGATTGAACAGATGGATTTGAAGACAACATTTCTTCATGGTGGCCTTGAAGAAGAAATTTATATGTCCCAGCCTGAGCACTTTGTGGAGAAAGGTAAAGAAAATATGGTTTGCAAGTTGAAAAAATATCTGTATGGATTAAAACAATCTCCTAGAATGTGGTACCGGAAGTTTGAAACTTTTGTTTTGTCATTGGGATTTGTAAGATCAAAATCTAATCACTATGTATACTTCAAAGCTGAAAATGATCATGTTCTTATTATTTCTCTATATGTTGATGATATGCTATTCATAGGCAATAGTAAGTTAATGATTTTTGATCTAAAATCTCAGTTGTCTGCAAAGTTTCGAAATGAAAGATCTTGGTGCAGCTAGGTATATTCTGGGAATGGAAATAACCAGGGACAGAAAGAGTAGAAAAATTTGGCTTAGTTAGAGTAAGTATATTAATACTGTTCTGGAGAGATTTTGTATGACTGATTGCAAGCAACTAGTTGTTCTAGTTTTGCAGGGAACGAAGCTATCTATTGAAGACTGTCCAAAATCTCCTACTGAAATAGAGGACATGACCAGAGTGCCTTATGCTAGTGCAGATGGTAGTTTAATGTATGCAATGGTCTGTACAAGGCCAAACATTGCCCAACCAGTAGGAGTACTTAGTCGTTTTATGGAAAATCCTGGAAGGACACATTGGGAAACTGTGAAAAGAGTGTTTAGATATCTGAAGGGAACTTTAGAATATGCTTTGTGTTACCATGGCAATTTGGTTGAATCATAGAGGAATCTCAACATTCGAGGGTATGTGGATTCTGATTGGGTAGGGGACATTGATAGCAGAAGATCCACCAGTGGATATATTTTCATGATGAATGGTGGTGGAGTTAGTTGGATGAGTAAGCAGTAGGTTGTAGTTGCTTTGTCCACTACAAAGGCATAATACATGGCAGCAACACATGCCTGTAAAGAAGCAATCTGGTTAAAACGTTTATGTTCTAACTTTGGGTTTGATGCAGTGAAAATTATAATTTACTGTGACAGTCAAAGTGCTATTTTTTTGAAAAAAATCCTACTTTCCATGCCAGGATGAAACATATTGATGTGCAATATCATTTTGTATGAGATATGGTGGAGGATGGAAAGGTCTCTTTAGAAAAGTTGGATACTCTGGAAAATGTTGTAGATGCATTGATGAAACCAGTGAGCACAGACAAGTTCAGGTGGTGTGCCAATTCGCTGGGCCTTAGTGCCCATGAATTTCAGTAGTTTTGTTGTGCTCTGGAGGTGTCAGTAAGATCTTCATCAAGTGGGATATTGTTGGAAAATGTGCCTCAAGCTTACTGACATCAAAACTCCTAAAAGAGAAAAATCAATGAGACCCTCAGAATGTCTTACCGACTAGTGGTTGTGTTCATAAGATCAAAGTCGCTGAGACTTTGGTTCTGTCTTATCGACGGGTTGGTTCCTGGTTATCATCAGGGAGGCTCTTGGCGACGAGTGGCATTAGGGAGAGATGTGAAACTTCAGAGTGACTCATTCTGATAGTGTATGTTTCACCAATGGTTTTACACACGAATGTCATCAAGGTGACATGAAGGCTCGATAAGAGTCTAACCGATAGTGTTGGTATCGCCAAAAATTTTGAATTTGGTATGATCTCCTGCTGATGGATGTGGTCTCACTAATAGGTATACCTTCAATGAGAACTCTTGGCGATAGCGTTTCTCTCATCGACAGTTTGTGTTTGGTATGAGCTCTCGCTGATAGCGATGGTCTTGCCGATAGAGCTACATGTGATGGACATCAGTGTGAAGTCTTAGTGACAGCGATGCTCTTTCTAATAGTTCTGCAATGGACATCAGTGAGATGCCTTGCCGATAGAGTTGGTCTGGCCGATGTTTTTGTATTCGATATGACTCTTGTCGATGGTGGTGACTCTTGCCGATAAGGACAATTGTTTTCTTTGTGATATCAGGGAGACTTGATTTTTTATCAATCCGACTTCTTAGGGTGTTGCAGATACCTTTGGTCTTTTTGATAGCTATGTGATCAGGAATTTTTGGCATCGGGGAGACACGGTCTAGTGTCTAACTGACATGTGATATAGTTGAACGTTTTGAATGAACATCTATCCTACGTGGTGTGTTCTGGGCCAATGAGCGAAGCAGAAGGAGAACCATTGGCACTTGAATAGTTGCGACTATTCTTGTGTGGAAAATGAACAAGCTATGAGAGAATGGATTACCCTCCACAATGGTTGATGATGAACAGTTCGATGGAGTAGAGTTGTTCGATTCGGAACACGATTTGATCAGTGTGAATGAATTCAATTCGAAGAGCATTGTAATGTTAATGTTCTGTACAAGATTGATCAGTGAATGTTGCTGCTGTAAATTGACATTAGAAAGTTAAGTCTGATCTCTGTATGTAATTTTCCTTACTGTAATACAAAGAGGATTTTCTTAGTGTGGTGGGTTTTTCTCCCGTAAGGGTTTTCCCACGTAAATCTGGTGTCCAATTGTGTATGTATCCATTTCTCTTTTTTGTTATTATTTTCAAGTGTATCTTATTGAATTGTAATTGCAAAATTTAAAGTCATGTCTGCATTCTTCCCTGAGGTTTTGGCGTTAGGAGAGTTTGTTCCGCACCTAAGCTTTCCTTACAATTGTTGTGGTAGTAAGGGATGGAAAATTTGAGATATTTCTTTTGAGGAATTGGTGGGTATAATAATTTGCAAGGGGTCTTGTAGGCATGCGAGACAGTCCTATTGCTATAGGCTCCTGTCGCAGTCATTTTGGATTATGTGAGAAATGAGCTCATCTTTATCCAGATCATCCAATAGAGGGCTATGTTCAATGGTCATCAATATTTATAGAGAATAGTTATCTTCCTCATCCAAAGGGGGCCAAATAGTTTACTCAAGATCAACATAAGGTTGTCCTACAGGATAGAGAACCAATTTCTTGGTCACTATCCCATTAGATATTATAATATTACCAAACCTACAACCTATGAATGCATATAGCTAACCATGGTCTACCTAGGATGAGTGGGTATCCTACAAGGTTAACCTTTGGTTGTAAAACTATGAAATCAATAGGATATTCCCAAGAATCCAATGCAATAACTAAATCTTCAATGATTCCTTCAGGCTTAACTGTTGACCTATCAACCAACTATAAAATGGTTTGTGTAGGTCTAAGGTTGGCTAATTGAAGTAACTGCATTGTTTCTTTATTCAAAACATTGATTTTTTAACCCCAAGTCTATCAAGGTGTTCTTAATAAGGGTCCCATTAATCTTAATGTCCACTATTGAACTACCAAGATATGTATTTTTAGGAATAGTTATGTTTCCCAACATGGTATCAACAAGGTTTCATAAGACATAAACTATCTGAGTATCCTTCATTTTCCTTCTTTGTTTCTTAAGACATAGGTCCCTCACAGTCTTAGTATAGATAGGGATGTCCTTGATAGCTTGGATGAGTGGAATATTTTGATGCTCAAATATTTTAATTGGCCTAAGAGGTCTATCTTAGCTTGTGTGTGATGCTTTTGAATAACTAAGCATTTAAGAAAAGGAGGCTTTTGAATTGAAGTAGTTTAGTGTACTTGATTTAACTTAGGATCCAAAGGTGTTTTGTATGAAGCTTTAACTGCAGGTTCCTCATCTTCCATATCAGTAATTTGAGGGGATGAGGGTCCAACAAGTTGTTTTCCTGATCTAATGTGGACATCACTCACCTCTACCACATAAGTGGGGTATTTCATAGCTTCATTAGTTTAAGCCTGCTGAATAGGCTTGTTGTCAGGGTTAGGTGTAGGTTGGGCAGGTATTTTCGGTGGCTTGGGTGGTTGGGATGTAGGATTTGATGGAGGCATAATATATTTCTATTGTGGTGGAGGAGGACGCATAGGTTGCTAATAATTCATGTTTTGCTACTACCACTACTGGCCTTTTTTCCATTGAGGCTACCACTAGTTCTACTGTGTTGGCCATTGAGGATTGTAATTGGAACCCTAGAAATTTTATTGTGACCAAGGATTTGGTTGTTGCTAATTCCAATTTTACTAGGGTTGTGGCCATTGTTGAGGGTTTTGCCATTGATTTTGGTTTACTAGCCAGGGCAGAGAGTTCCAAGTAGAAAAGTTCTGATTTCCAATGGGAAAGTATGAATTTAAGCTAAGAGGGTCTTGTGGCATACCTTGTCTTTGTTTACATGGCCTTCTTTGAGCTATATAAAAGAGTTGTCCATCCTCTCCTTCAAGTGGTTGTAAATCAAGTTTCTCAATTTTATCTTGTTGGATACTAGCCACCCTCTTGCATTTACAGTTTACTTTCCTTTTCCTATAGCTTTGGAAGTATTCATTGAGCATTAATTCAGGTTCCTCTTGCTTCTTTTTTATGTGGAGAGTATCCAACTAGATTGCTAAGTGGCTGATACTGTCCTCCTTCATGTTGGATAATAGATTGCTTAATTCTATCTTTGAAACCCCTGTAGAGGATTTGCTAATGGTGGATGTCCTATCTCCTCTTGGTCTTTTAGTGAAGGTCTTGAAGTAATTCTTACAGACCTTGCAAATGTCTTCAAATGGTATTTGAGAGATATCCCTTTTTCCAATGAAACTGAGGGAATCCATATAGTCCTCATTGAGTCCCCTCAAAAATACTAACTTGAGGGATTCTTCAAACAATTTTTTCTGTGGATTTTTCTTCAAGGAAAATTGAAATATCTCCACATAATCTTCTAATGGTTCATCCTCCTTTTGTGACACTTTTAAAATTTCATCTTTCCTCCTATCAGGTCCCCTACAATAGTATTGGTACTTCTCCAAGAACAATGTCTTCATGGTATCCCAATCAGGAACAACATCCCTTCCTAATCCCATAAACCATCTTAGGGTTGCATATTTTAGAGTGGTAGGGAAGAGTTTGAGCCTATGAGCATTAGAAGTATAATCATAAATTTTGCATAGGACATCAAATTCAAATGAAAATGTATCTGGGTCCTTAGTCATCAACCCACAAAAGACTAGTAAGGCTGATGGAGGGATATTCTTTAGCATAGTATCCCTTTCCTGGTTAGTGATTAGGAACTCAAAAGTGGCACGTTTAGGATCATCCAATACATATCCCATGGTTTTGTATGTTCCCCCTATTGGTGTGCTAGATGTTGGTGATGGGGAAATTTCTCCTTCAGTATTACCCTTGCTCTGAGTACTAGATTCACTAATTTCTGCTATGTATTGTTGGTGTGTAGAGGGAAGGAATCTTCCCAAAGAGTCTCTCTACCTCCACATACATGAAAAATGGCTTTATATAGTAACGGTCTTGCACAATGTTAGTGTATCTTCTAGTTTTGTTAAAAAAAAAAGTCTAACAATCCTAATACTGAAAAAACAAAATGTAAACTATGAAAGCTTAGAAAACAAGTCTATGAAGATAGCACCATCCCCGAAAATTACACCAAAAATGTAGAGTCTAATCTAATGTATTGTAAACTTGGTAGATCCTACAAAATTTAGAGGCATATCTGGTTGAACTGTCCACTCAACATTGCAAAGACTACATTAAAATGTCAACCCAAGGTTTGTAAACTTGTGATGGTGCTACACTATGTATGCCTTCAGAGACTCAAAACTACCTAATTTATCCTATTCAAGATGTTCTACTTGCTGAAAACTCACAAAATTGTAAAATGGTAAAAGAAACAAGCTAGCACTAATGGCTATGGGTGCCTATAGCTTAACCTGTAACTGAACTACTACTAATAAAGTATTACTATATCAAATCAAAACTAGTTAAATTAACAACTTAGCTAATTTAACCTCTGGAGTACTACTGGTTAACCATTACAAGCATGCTCATGAAAATTCATTACCAATAAGAAAAGTATGAGATTCTAGTTTAATTTTCATGTAGTTCATGAAGTAATGATAAAACAAAAAACAACTACTAAAAAAAATTTAACTTATAAATAAAGTGAAGAACAGTTACCTTGAGTGGCCTACTCAAATGACCATTATCACTTAACTAGAACCAAATCTAACTATCAAATTCTACACATCCATGTGAAATTGACTTCATTCATTGCATATCATAAAATTTTAGATCAAATCTTCTTCACAAATTGTATTCAATGAAAATCATTTTGAATAACTATCATGCCTATAGATTACTTGAAACTAAAAAAATAACTGATAATGAAATATTGAAAATCAACTAACTAATCTAAGGACTCAACCCACAACTATATACAAGTATAGGGGAGTCTTATTCTAAGAAACAACTTAACTGTAATCATTAAATTCCACTCCTAGAGATCAGAGCATATAGTTAAAATTGAATTGTTCAAACCATAAATGAAAAGGAAGAAGAATCCTAATGGAATTGAAACTCTATAAAATAGAATTTCATGTAAAACACACAAAAAATTATCAAAATATTATCAACAAAATAGTTCTTCTTCTTCATCACTTATTAACTTGTTATAATGATGCACATTCAATCTCCATTAGGTGTCTTCAAACAATAGGTATTGCATTCATCTTAATCTAGAACTCCCCTGTTTTGCTGTCCCAGTCTTCCTTTTGCCGTGGGTTACAACTTCCAGTTGCTACGTGCTATAGTTCCTCCTTGGCTGCAAAAAGGTTAATTCACAAAGCATGTGCACAAGACTAACTACCATAATTAAAGCATAAAATTCCATCCACATTTCATGCATACTCACATATAAACTATGCAATAATATTATGTCATAACCATATTTCCATCATTATGATTTAGGTCCAAGTCTATATAATAAGTATGAAAAGATAACATAATATAGGAGTATTGTTCAAAAGGTATATCTAAAAGTGTCTGAAAGTATGCATAAAAGTATCAGAAAATAGGATAATAAAGAACCCCATCACCAATGATAATCTCCTCAAACTTCCAACAATCTCCCCCTTTTTCATTGATGGAAACATGCACAAAAATATTCTCCAAATCTTCTCCCCCTTTGACATCAAGGGAAAAGGGTGCACACATATTTTTCTGATCTTTGCTCTCCCTTTGACGTCATTCACATATACTTGCTTTTATTTTTCCTTCTCCCCCTTTCATATGTACATGATTTTACCTAACTTACTCACATATTCCCCCTAACTGATATACACATATATATATGAGAGTAAAAAAATTCTTCAAAAATTCTAACCAACTCCCCCTAATAGTGCTATCCATCAAAATTGATCAAAATATGCACTGGTATACTACTAACTTCTGTATATATACAATAAAATATGAAATGCATAAATAGAAAAAGATATGCATGAATCATTTGGAAGAAGTATTTGACACTAAATTTTTTACAAGGTGTACCTCCCAATCCTTTTTACCATCCTCCCACTCTTTCTTGGCTAGCCCAAGCATGTGGTTCTAAGTCTCAAACTCCATGAGGAGTTCTTCTTCATTTAGAGTATTAGGTACTAGACTTAACTTTATTGCTTTCTCTACATTATTCAGAGAATTGTATATGGGTGTGAACTTTACATTCACTAGGTCTCTAAGCTGTCCAAACTGCACTATAATCTTTTCTTTTTGTTCCTACAACTAGAAGAATTATTCATGCACATTTTCAATTGCTAATCTTGTGGATCCATTTGCATCTTTTTCCAAATCATAGGAACTAGATTCCTTATCAATCTATGCCTCAATGGAATGCATCTCAACCTTTATGTTCTTAGTGGAATTAGGCCACTTTAAGAAAAACTGAAATAGATCCTTGGCCTCTTCAACACAACTCTATGCATCCTTAAGGTTGCTTTGTATTTTTCCGTATACAATGGCACATTTATCTGAGATATCTGCCAAACTTTTCTCATTCACTTTATTTCTCACTTCCTTCTCTATTTTCTCCTCAAGGCCATTGGAATACTCTTTCAAATAATCAAGCAATAGTTTTAGGTTCTACATAATAGATAAAGAATTATCAATGCTGGCACCGAGAAAACACTTCTATAGCACCTTCATTTCCTCATCTATCAACTCGGTAATTTTCTATTGGGTTTGTAAGATCTCCTTTCTAGAAGAGGAATGGAATGATCACCTAGCTGTAATTTTTGTAGGGGGGACATCTTGTTCATATCTACTTGACCATGTTGCATTGGAATTTATAAAAACTGTGTAGAAACAATTGGTTGGAACTAGATTTTCATGCTCAATAAGCTCTTCAAGGAATCTTTGGAGGTTCTAGAAGATTCACCAAATGTCCACATTTTCCTCAACTCTCTTCTTCTTAGCTTTTTCCTTGTCACCAATGCTATCTTCTACTTTTTCATCTTTCTTCTCCTTATCAACAGTACTAGACACATTCTTAGTCTTCTTTTCATCTTCAATTGGTTTATCATTGTTATCCGAAGAAGGAATATTTTTGTATTATGTGCCTCAAATATCTCCAGGTTGTCTTGTACAACCTCTTCATCCTTCCCTATTTTCAGAGGAGGTGTGATGTTCTCTGTTTGTATATCCTCCTTTTTCATCTTACCAACTTTTTCTTCTTCAACAACATTTTATTCTACAACCAGAGGGGTATCTTCTTTCTCATTCTCCTTTTCTGCTTCATGCTCATGTTCTAGAGCATCTATATGTTGTGCATCTTTTGAAATATTAACTTTTGGGATAGACATATCATTATGCAATTGGTTTTTTCTATATGGAGTCATACCTAAGCTCTTTTCCAATTTGGAAACCTTCTCAACTATTTCATTCCTAAGCCTTTCTATATCATCTTTATCTCTACTCATAAGTGTGGTGACCCTTTTCTTAATCTTAAACTCTTTACTATACAATTGAGCTAATTTACCTCTATCCTCATCAGAAAAAGAACAACTTTCTCTAAAGCAAAAGGTCTCAACTTTGCATCTTTATTTATTTCTTCTTCTCTTCTCTTCTTGCATACAATAGTCCTTTGAAATCTTCAGGAAGTTGATCCTCTATATCCTTCATGTTAACATCAAGAGCAATCATGTACCTTACAATAACTTCCTCAAATTTTGACTTGTCCACATCATCTGAAGTGGGGTACAATGCAACAGTGTCCTCAAGATTTCCATATTCTACTATGCTTCTCACCAAGGCTTCAAGCTTAATCAGATTGTGTTTCCAGACAAGAGGGGTCTTTCTTTCTTCTTCTTAACCTTTGGAGACTTTTCTCCTTTACTGGATTTTTCTTTCTTTTCCCTTACATAAATTTCAAATACCCTTTTCTCTCTCCACCTCAGCTTCAATATCTATATCTACAATGTCAATTTTGACTTTATTTGTGCTAGTCTCTTCTTGAGTTACACCAGGTTTTCTCTTCTAGATTAGTGATTTTTATTCTTCTTCCTCTTCTTCCTCTTCCTCTTCATCAAACTTTTCTCTTTTTTCCTTTTCCTTCACTCTTATCTTCTATGGGGCACTTTGCTACTTCACAAGAGTAGTATTTTCCTTCACAGGCACACTTTGTTGTTTAACCAGAGCATTGGTTGGATTCTTTCTCTTTGTTCCACTAGTAGAAGGTTTTTTCTTGGAGGACTTGGGGGCAACCGAAGAAGGGGTAGTAGTTCTACCTGATCTTCTTGTGCTGGAGGCACCTTTTGAAGAACTAAAAATGTTTTTATCTTTCTCCACAAATTCCTTAGGAAGTCCCATCATCTCTACAACATGTGCAATCATCTTTTAAACTTTTCTTTTGATCTCCTTCTTGTGATCCATATGCACTTCCATATAATTTTCCTCATAAGTGTCATATCTTCCCTCATTTGTATCTCTAGGCATGCTAAGCATATGGTTAGCCAGACCAATAATTATGTCCTCGGTAACTTCATACCCCATTTCTAAGATCCACATAGTTCTAGGCTCAACAGCCTCCTTTATGCAAAAATCCTTACTCACTATGAAGATAATGTCATTTTTGTATTTCTCTACAAATTCTTCAAATCCTTTCTTTGGATTGCATATTCTCCTGGAAAGTTTTAAAGAATCCCCATAATGCTTTATGTTGTGTGTGTACATCACCTAGTCTCATTAGGTGGTCTCTAATTTGAGTAGCCATTGGGATTTCCTTTAGCCATACAATGTTCCTAGTTCTGGGGACCCCATTTAGGAAATAAAATAACAAATAAATGATCAATGTACCAAAATAGAAGGGGTACCTAGAGTCCTTGGTATTCTACAAATTCTCCAAGATTTGTTCCCTCAATAACTCACATAAATCATAATCAAAACCTTTCTTTACCATATCATATGTAGTGTTGATGTCAGTAGCAGAAACAAAGTTCTGTCTACTTGTAAAGTATATCTTGTACCCTATCATCATTGATGCATATTTAACTGTAGGATCTTTAATATCTTTGATAGTAAAGGCTTTCTTGTCATATTTTGCACCTGTTAAATTCATCACCATTTCATTTTTCACTGATTTGAGCATCAAAACCAGTCCTTCAAAATATAATCTTGTTACAACCCTAATTTCCTCCTTATTAATCATGTGTGGTATATCCAGCCAAATAAACCTATCATGAATCCTACTCAAAGAGTATCTAATCCACTCATCCACATAGGAAAAGATAGGGAAATTATTTCAGACATCGAGCTTCTTCTTCGTCAAACTCTCAAACTCGAGTTTCAATTCAAAGTGGTCTCCAATGAGTTAATTAATCCATACCTCTCCTAGATTAGAGTGGTTATACTCTTCCAGTTTTACATGTATGTAAATCTTGACATCTTCTGTATGCAACACACCATATAGAATACTCAGAAACGCACCATCTAGATCTGTCATCATTGAATTATCAAGGTACCTCTTAAATTTAGGTTGAGGATGATCTACAACCTTAACAACTTGTAGAGTATACATCTTGCAACACTTTAAAATACTTCTAAAACTTAGGGTAAGGTAGAAATCTTTAAATAACTTTGAATCTCTACCACTAGGGTTTCACTTGCAAATTTAGAATCACTTCACTTTGCTCCTTACCTACTTTTCTATCCTTGAATGCTTGTTTTCAAATGACTTAAAATATATGAGTGATAACTGATAAATCCTTTTGAAATGACCTAAAATACCTTGAATGCACTAATTTGAAGTTTGACCAAAAGCTAATTAAACCCTAACTATGATAGAATAGTCACCTTCTATTGCTCCACAAAATTCCACAACATAATATTTTCCACCAACGTTTTCACCAATAGGTCAAGAATATCAACCTACACCTTCTATCCACGTGATGAAGGCATCAAAACCATATTTTTAGCATGGGCTTAATGATTTTCTATCAAAACCACCCCTGAGCCAAAGCTCTTCATTTAGTTTCCAAAAGAAACATTTGCACCAAAAGCTGGCACAAACTCATCCTTAACCTTATTCTCCTCTTTCTTTTTCTATATCTTTTTCATCTCTTTCTTCATCTCTATTGGATCAATTTGTTTCACTAGATAATTCTTCTTTACCATATCAATCTTAACATTCTTGCTTCTGCAAGATTTGGCTATATGTCCATGTTTATTACATTTGTGACATATGATAGCATTTTAAACAAGCTTACTTCCACCCATTCTGGATTTTCCTTGATTATCCTTATGCCCAAATCCATTGCATGTATAACAGTAGCCACTAAAAGATTGAAACATCATACCATTGTTATAACTATTCATAATTTGATTTCTACATTCACTAGCTCTATGACCAAATCTTTTGCATGTAAAACATTGATCAAAAAATTATTGAGCATTCTGATTCATTATGCTTCTACATTCTACAACACTATGTCCAAAATTATTGTAGGAATAAAAATAACCATTAAAATATGGGTACCTTTGCACATTTGGTTGTTTGATTGGTAGTCTTTTGAATTCACTCTTCTGGTTCCAGACCTTTTTCAAGTTGCTCTCTTTTTAATTCTTCTTTTCAACCTTGTTTGGAGTTTGACCTATCTTTGAGATTTCACCTTTCTCAAATCCTAATCCTTCTTTGTCTTGAGATCCCTTTTGCTTTGCAATCATCTCATCAATAATTGTAGTACTCTTCTTGAATTTTTCTTCTTGAATCTTTGTTTTCTTCAGATTTGATTTACAACTTTTTGTTCAAGCTTTGACCATTCTTTAGATTTGTCTTTTAGTTTAACATTCAGGAAGCCTTCAAAGCTTTTACTTTCTTCAATCTATAATTTCAGGCTGGGAATGATCTCATTTGATTGCTTGAGCTCTTTGATCCTATCTATAGCTTTCTTGAATTTCTCTCTCAATATTTTAATGCATTCATCTGCATCACTAAGATCCTTTTTCAAATCTTTGTTCTTAGATTTTGCTTTATTTAAATCATCCAGGGAAGATTTGAGTTCTCCTTCCATATCGATAATAAAATCTTCTTATTAAATCCTACCATAGGAATTTCTTTTGGAGGGGTAGGATGTCTCCTAGTAGCCATGTGTTCAACTCCAAGATCTACCTTAGTGATCAAGCCAATTCAAGGAACCAAGATTTGATACCAATTGTTGAACACCTAAAATATTGAGAGGGGGGGGTGAATCAATATTCTTTGAAATCACTTAAACATTTAAATATTCACTCCTCACATCATATTCAAATTGTAGTAAGGAAAGAAATAATGAAAGTAATCATCAAAGAACATAACACATGAACACTTTATTTTTACGTGGAAAACCCAAAAAGGGAAAAATGATGGTGAGGATTAGCTCATAATATACTATAACTAGTCATAACATATTACAAAATGGCTCACTACCTTTTGGGCTCACTGTCTAAAAGACTCACTATCTAGAGAATAAGAGAAAATAGAAAAGAGGGGTGGCTCACTGCCAATATTTGAACTACTACAAATGCATCTACAATATACTGAAGATACAGTTTCATCGAAGCTCAAAACATTGAATTAACACACTTCATGCTACACTATTCTTACACTCTACTCTTCTCTACAATCACATCACACTCACACACTTGTATTCAAAATTCATAACCAAAACATCATTATCACTCTACAACACCAAAATGAACTCAAATTTATATGCATTACATTCATAAACACCTACAACATCAATCAGGTCAGCCTTGTTAGATGTATCATGAAAACCAATAACTTGTCAGATCAAGATCAAACTATACATACTTTTTCAAACAATAAATTTTTTTTAATGCATCCAAATAGGTTACCATGGACCTATAATAGCTCCCAAATAACTGATCAACACTTCTTTTAACTTCATATGACCCCAAACTTATTAGGTCGACACCGCTGGTAAGAAAACAACAAAATACACCAATTAATTATCCACAAACTAAAAAAAAGACCTCTTGAAAACATATGCCACTTGGACTACACACCCTTCTAACACCTATAAACACTTCCTTAAATCCACATAACCAAATATGCTTATGTGGTGGAATGCAGACTAATCCAAACATGCACTATGTTATGATTATATTGTTACTGGAAAACCCAATATTTTGTCAACCATAACTTTTGCACTAGAGGATATGGCGACATGAAACTTTGGATTTAAGGTCCTCAAACACATACCAAAATTTTATTAGAACCACAGACAAAGATACCTCAAATGCATACCAAAAAAATAATGTTTTGTACACTAAAAACTACATTATGGACTTAGCCAAATATTAAACATATTTGTTTTGCACCGGAGTAAAACCTCTACATCTCTATGCTGGAATTGTACCTCAATGTAGACTTCCATTAAAACCACAATGTTGACATCAATGACAACACTGTATAAGCTCATACTTATGCTCATGTTGCCAACAAACATACCAATGACAATGTCCTCAAACTTGCAACACTTGCATCCCAACCTCATGGAAAAAGATATCCAAAGCCTTTGAATGTTCTCTCAAACCAAGGGTATTTTTGCAATTAGGATAAGATCATCCACCTATAAAAGTAACTTCACCACATATCCAACAAGTTGGATACCCTCCCCAATAGTTTTGTTTAACCATTCTTTAATTTTATCAATATATAAACCAAACAAAGTGGGGATAGGGGACATCCCTGTTTGACTCCAATGTCGCTACCAAAGAAATCACATATACCTTCTTTGGTTTTAACTTTATCTCTAATATTTTCATAAAGTTTATGCACTATCACTCTAAATTCATTAGGAATCCCAAGTTCCTTCATTCTATTCCAAAGCTTGTCCCTAGGCATAATGTCAAGGATTTTTTTAAATCAATGAAGCAACAAAAAGCTTCTCCCCCTTGAAGTGTCCCAAAAAATTTCAATGAAGTGCCTAAGCATGATGTAATGATCAATGGTAGAGTTCCTTGGCCTAAATCCAACTTTCCATTTTTTTATCCTTTTCCTCCTTTTTCAGCCCAACTGCTGATTTTTTGTTCTATCATGCTCCCATAAAGTTTTCCAAGAAGAGGATTGACCATGATAGTTCAATAGTTAGATATCTCCACTTTTGTAAAGGGATGACCAGACTAGTTGTCTATTTTTCCGAAAAGCCACTTTGAGTGATGCTATTTTTTTGACGTGAGGAGTAAGGAGCTCAATTCCCCACTTTAAAAATTTAGCTTGCAACCTATCAATTTCTTAAGCTTTATCACTTGCAAGATTATTTATGCCTTGCTTGATATCTTCCACCAAGAATATCTTTCTTGGAGCACTAATTATATGAGACTTACCTTTCTCTAGTGACCATTCATAAAGGAGCTTCACATAACCTAACCAATGCTCATCCATGATATTGTTTTCTTTTTGTTTTATCTTTTGTTGTAACTCTCTCCAAAATCCTTTGGGGTTGTGTTTACCCAAAGAAATGAACTCCTTCCTTTTTGAATTCACATAGTTTTCTTTTTTAGATTTTTTTTTATCAATTTCTCATATTTTATCTTTCTTTCTTCGTTTGACTCATTCTTTTTTACCAATCTTTTTGTAGCTTTGTAATATTCATCATACCATGGAATAGTTGGAAAAGTTTTTGAAATCCCCTTCTTAGTTCAGGATCTCTTGCACACCTCAAGAGCCTTGTGAATTAAAGAAATCAACTTATTTCTACAAACGTAGTTATTTTTTCATGTTTTCTTTGCATGTTATTTTGTTTTTTCCAATTGAAAGTGATGCTCCATCACAGTAGAAAATATTTCATAATTTTCTTGATTCACAAGGATTTACCTTGTGAATGGAATTCCCTATGGAAGTGTTGGATTTACATGCCTTACTTCGGTTGATAGACAATTCACTTTAGAATAAGCATAGGAGGTATCCGTTGAACGTGAGGTAATCTGGTGGAATAAAACGAGTTAACCTTTTTTAAGATCTGTCAGATATTGTCAGTATTTCTGAAAGAAATTAGGCAACTCTATAGCAGAATACAAAAGCCTTTAATCGAAGCAATTAAACGTCAACCTTGAGGCTTGGTGACCTTTTTATTTCAACTTGGAAATTTTCATTTGGTATTTTTTTGGTGTTTGGTTTATTATGCTAATTGGGGCGTATTGTGTAATTCCTTGCGACGTAAAATTATTATAGTTATAAATGATAATCATAGGAGTAGTAAGATTATCTCTTGGAATTCGTTAGAAGAAACTTAGCAAATGTTGGATGTTGTTTAGTGGTTGCATTTCGATTATATTGGTGACTGTATATCACAAATTGATTAATCAAATTTTAGCATGAGACTCTCTAATAGATTTTGACAAATAGGTTTGTCATTGATGTGATCAATAGAATTGTGATATGGGAAACAATGATATCATTATATTTTGAGAGTTTTGATTAAGCCTTGGGGTGTAGATATGATTGTTCAAGTAGATAGCATTAAATTTGTCCCTTAGAGTATATTTAACATTCCCCTCTTTATTTCTTCATTTCTCACTCATTGTAAAAGTTAGAACTATCTGAAATTGTAGAGAGCCTTCATTATTGTTAGGTTACTCTAATTTAAACCATTTAAGGGAATATTATTTATAGGCTATGTGTTCTAAGAAACCTCATTTGGTGTTGTCTATGATTAAGATTTAGACTATGTAATATTATGTGATTTTTATAGTAATAGAATAACCCTAATCAGTTCAAAAGAGTTATGTGGGTATTCTTTTTCTTCTAACGGGTAATTATGTTATAAAGTGAAATATATAGGAAATGGGATTGAAGAATTTATGTCCTTAATAGATTCATTTATTGACTACTACTTAGTGAAATTATTTATATATATATATATATATATATATATATAAAATTTCTGGATATGTGCTATACGTTAAGTATGAAGAAAGTGATAATAGGTTTGCTTATAGTGGATAGATATGCATTCTCAATGATGGAGTATGGGTTATATAATATTTAACTCTCAAGTTTTTGCCTAAATGATATTTGATAAAATATATAATAAGCATTGATTATTCAAAATGAAATTTAGTTACTTAATGATGGCATTGAATGTTTACTAGATGGTATGTACTAAATGATGTTAGAGTAGAAATCCTTAGGCAAATTATTATGCTGTCTTGGAAGATATTGGGAAAACCTTATTCTTATTAATAATTTATGTTGCTTAAGGGGAAACATGCTTACCTAGATGTTACCCATTTGAGATTCTATTTTAAATTGATATATTGTTATGTTTGTTGCATGAGTTGGAAAATGTCTTCATGATCATGGCTAAGTTAGTATGAGATAAGAAAATTGAAATAATGTCATGGAATGTTATCAGGGTTATAATGCTATGATCCTTTGTTTTTAAAGCGTGTCTTATTGGATTATGTGGTTGTTCCTTGTGACAAGTATTGTGTTGATGTTAGTTAATTGAATGATTTTGGGGGTTGTTTATTATGGGATTTATTGTGCAATTGTTAAAGTGGTCTTCTAGGGGCCAAGGGGAATTGTCTTCTTGATGAGATTTTGTCTAATCATGGTAATGATTGGTTTTGCATTGAGCATGTAGGTGATGTCCTTTAGCCATGCCCTATATGTTTACCTTGTCATTGGAGGTGGAAACTTGGAAGTGGGAAGGACTATGCCTCACCCTGTGATTTTGTTATGAGTTTTGAGTTTGTGCAAGTGGCTTGGTTTCAATTTCATTGGATTTCCTTGTTGTTAGTAGGGGAGTGGCTTCCAATGGGGATTGACGCACAAAGTGGCACCTAGATAACCCATGTGGAAGTTTTGTAAATAAGTGATAATCTAAAATAAACTAGGGGGTTGGGTAGCAATAACATTAAACAAGATAAGTTAATTCCTTGCTTAGGCTCAAATGCTTGTTTAGGCTTGAGATGAGTTGAGAAGGCCTGGAATGGAAAAATAAACTGCCTCATCTGCACGAGAGGTATGTTGATTCCACATAAGTTGGCATGAGGGGCTAGAGATTAGTAGAGGCTACTAGGATAACCTAGGATGGGGGCTGGGGCCTAGGAAGATCTACCTAGATAACCTATGACCAACTATGTGATGACACTTCCCCTATGACAACCATGTACCTCTTTGTCTTTGTTTTACCTTGGATAATTTTGTGCCTCTAGATGTATAGTCTCTATTATTTGACATTGTTCTTCTTGCTCTTGTGTGTCATGTCAACCTTGTGAAGTCTTTAGTCCTTTGTTAGTCAGTGATGGTGGGACCCTTTGCTATCTCCTAGCACGAGGGGTGGACCCTTGGGTCCACACGGTTGGGTGGAACATGTTTCGTCCTCCATTGGGTTCTCTTCCCTTGTACGTGTTGCAACGACTTCAATTGATTCGAGGACTTCAACATTGTACTTGCACTTGGGATTTGTTACCTTTACATTACATTGTATCACAAATGATGTACCTTGTACCTTGCTTGATGTACACTCCTCTTTTGTAACGAGGAGATATTATTGGTCTGAATGTAGATGTAAGATGTATACTGATGTAAAATCTTCTATGTGATGGAATTATGTATTCAATGTTGTTGTACATATTAAGTGGAATGAAGGAATTCAATTAATCGTTTATGTTTAATTTATGGTTGTATCTCATGGAATATATTATGTATATGTTATGTGTAGATGTGATGTTTAATTGATGATAGAATTTTGAATATTATTAAGTTTTATAGTTTTTGTAAATTTGGTTAATGGGAACTACGTAATGCAGTCGTGAACCTTAAAGGACATAGGATAGTAAATAAGTTTATGTTCACTTTCAATCGTGCAACATTACACTTTTAAAAAAAATTGTTCCGTTTTTTAGTTGCTTGAGTGTTTTCCTCTAGGGTTCGTGGCAGGGGCGTTACAAATTTATTGTACACATGGATTGACCCATGTCTAATGCACCTTTGGATAAGGAATTGTAAAAGAAAAGAGAATATATTTTCAATATTAAATAGGGATGATCCCCCTCTTGGTCTCACCCTAAAATTGGGTATATTTAAATTAAATAAAAAATATATTAATTTATTTTTGGGGCTCCTAAAGAGGGATGACCCCTTAGAAATGTGTGCCCATCCTTAGGCAAGGAAATAAAAAATAAATAAAAATTATTTTTGTTGCATGGCCAATCCCCCTTGGAGAGTCACCTCTCTCGGGTGATCAAAAGGCATCTTGACAAGTATAAATAGAGGGCCGAGTGAGAGATAAAATAAATCAATTTCAAGGATTATTATTCATATGAAGAGAAGAAATAAAAATATATTTGAGAAGATTTACAAGAGACATGTGAGCAGATTTATGATTTTTTAGCATCAATTTTGTGAGAAGAAAAAGGAAATAAAAACAAGATCATGACATTTCTATGAGCATAAATATTGTTCAGACTATATTGCATATTATGAGTGATTATATTGCAGATTTGTGAGTAGTTGTTAAGGGAATATTTAAGAGGAAGTTGCAAACAAATTATTATATTATTCATTTGGAGGTTGGAGCCTCCTAATTGAGGAGATCGAGAGGTTGATGCATCTTATTAGAAGAGATTGGCGTCTCTTGTTGGGTTGGTGATCAGGGTGGGGATTGGATTCTCTAATAGGTTGGCACTTATGAAATTTGTAAGAAGGTTTATACATGCAATATTTTGAGCTATGGTTTTCTCCTATAAGGATTTCCACATAAAATCATGCAAATTCTTCTTGTGTTCTTAATTGCTATATCTTACATGTATGTTATTACTATGGATGATTAAGTTTTGAAGTAATACTATTGTGATTGATTAATTTTTGAAAAACAAAAGTTTAATCTATACTGGTTCACCCCCTGCTCTCAATATAAGTGTATTTCATCATTTGATTGCCTGCATGGATGTTAAAATTAATAAGAAGATGTATATGATCAGATTTTAACTTAGTATGGTAGCTCCCAATATTGAACCCCAACAACCTATATATCATGTATTCCACCAAAATTTTCCCATTGTAAATTTTACAAGTAATACCACTTGATCCTGGACAAGTTTTCATACCATTACAAATAACCATGCCATACAAGCTATATAGACCTAGTAACTCCACTCCAAAGTGTGACAAACTTCCATTACCATCGTGTGTGTCCATTTCCCAAGGTTGAACCCCATTTTCCTCTATCAATAGAGGATTGTTGTCCCCCTTCCTCGTTGCCCAACTGTCACCTCCTTTCCAGTGTTAATATCTATAAATGATTACTAAATACAACTTCTCCAATGGCCTCCACAACATGCACAAACACTTGCTCAACACCAACCTTCTAACAACATTTAAATGAATTTTCCAAACAACACACTCAAATTGGTAGTTGGAGGTTAGTAAAACATTGTAGGTTGTGGTTAGTGTTAATCAATAAAGTTTTATGCTTGTATGAGGATGGGGGATTTTTTTATTTTTTCATAACTTGCAAATCATGAGATTTTTTTTTAAAAATTTGTAATAAAAAAATATGGTTCTATTGCCAATGAATTGGCGCACATATTATCACAAAATTATAATTTTTAGCTAGTTTTTAGACTTCCAAAAATGAATGTTTTTTGTGCAATTTTTGATACGTCATAATTTTCACCTCAATTATAAAAAAATTGACATTTTTTTTGAATTTCATCATAAGGATTTCAAATTTGTAATTAAATTTAAGTTTTAGATAGTCATTTTCCATTAATTGTAAAAATATTCATAAATTTATAAATGGATGATTTAGGCATGCAATCTTCACGAAATTGTAAATTTTGTCTTACATCTTTTAAGGGGGAGGGGGTCAAAATTAGTTTCAATCCAATTTTGGGGGGCTTGTAAGGAATAATTAAGGTGCCTCTTTCAATGCCTCATAGATTAAAAAAATAATTTATTAACTCCATATAATTTCCACATATGGAAAGTCAAAATATAACTTCTTCAATCTAAAGGACTATGGAAAATGATAAATGGAAAAAAATGTAAAAAAAAGTATGAACACTTTATCTATTAGAACAAGTTAGATGAGGCAATGGGAATAATTGGCCTCCATGTATCTAATAGTTTGCAATTTCACCTTATAAATAATAAAAATTATAAGAAAATGTGGGACATATTTTGACTTGTTTGGTACAATTAATGAACTCAAAATATTTCAATTGGATGCTAAATTGACAAAATTGTCTCCTCATGCATTTCCTTTTGTAGTGTCAAAAATTGCATAACCTTACAATTTCACCTACACTTTTTATATCCGCTTTAGTGTCCACTCCCTTAGTATTTGTGTAGGATCATATTTTCCCTTTCACCAACCTTTTCCCCTTAGGATGCTTAAGACCCCTTTTTGAGAAGCTACCTTCTTATGTTAGTTTTACATTAACCTTGTGTTTTCCCTATTTCCCACCATTTTTGAGCATGATTTATTTAGAAATTAGCACATCGCTAGGACGTCCATGCACCACGTTAGCGTCCTATGACATTTTAATGTTCAAAAGGTCATTCCTAAGCATTTTTCCACTTTTCACCCTACCTTGGTTAGTGGAAACGACTCAGGTCAATTTGTAACGTCTCAACAATCTCTTTTTCCCCCTCTTCTTGCTTCTAAATCCATATTTTCACTCCAAGCTTTCTCTCTAGGATTTTTCTTTTCACTCTTGGACACTTTTTCTAAAAATCTCTCTCTCAAGCTCTCACATCAATCTTTATGACTCTCTTGGCTCTCACAACCCTTTCTCTTTCTCTCTATTTGGATTCCTCAAGCCTTATAGGTAATATCTATTTTCCTTTAAGCATATTGGGATTTATCACATCCCTTTTCTATGCATTTATCATCTCATGTATTTATATTTTGATCTATTTGTCTATCTGGTTATTGTGGAAGTGGAAACACCAAAGCAGGGACTTGACCAAGGAAATTCCCCAAACAACCCCAACAATTTTCTCGTTCTTATGTGTGCATGTATCAAAGGTGTAGCTTTTTTGGAGGATTCATTCTTGGACCTCTTGTGAGTGTATTTTTGCAAGAATGAAGGTGTTGTCATTGATTTCAATTGATCAATTGGTTATCAACTAGTTGCTGTTGTCATTGATGTCATGGAAGCATGTTATTGGCTGTATATGTCAAGGATATTGAGAAAATTGTAATGAAGAAAGGTTGCAAGTGTTTGATGGTTGCTTCGAGTTTTGATCTGGGATTTTCTTCTATACTTGTGTGGTTCAGATATATTGATCATGGTTGTTGGAAGCTTCTATATCCAAATTTTTGGCTTCTGATTCATTGTTCAGTGTGAGTTATGTTCACCAGTTGTGAACTGTGGTTTTCCGTGCTTCTGGCTAAGGTACAGGAGAAATGTTGTTGATCTATATTTCTCTTTGGTTAAGTCTTATGACTTGTGGTTCTAGAGTTAAATTGTTATGATCGCATTGAAGATGATTTTGGTGTCTGGAAGGATTTGATTGTGCTAAGGGTTACGTAAGCTTAATTATTCTGTGTTTTGCTCTGGTTTGGCCAAACTTGTGTTGAACACTGCTTTCAAAGTTGATGAAGTGTGTTGGGACCTATTTAGGTCCTCATCAAGCATGTGTTTCAGTTTCTCTCATTCTAATTCCACCCTAGGATGTTTTGGTGGCAACCTAATTTGAATTTAATGATGGATGACTAACTTTGGATTTGTTTCAAAGTTGAAGATGGTATACATACATGATGAGTTATTGGTGAAAGATGTACAAAGAGATAAAGAAAAAATAAATAGAGCAGATAAATGTGAAGCAAACATGAATCAATGTGTGTGTGTGTGTGTGATGCGAGTGTGGCAGATCAATGAGAAGTCTAAATGTCGAGTTTCTAGATGCAATGTGCTGAAGGTGTACTCTATCATTCATGCATGTCTGCAAGTGGTTGAGTAAACTATGGTGGAATATCTATTGCATTGATATTGTATTCTCTCTATAACATATATCTTCTATCTTCTTTGTATCTCTATGACAATGAACCCTTCAGATGGTTAACCCTGTCGGATAGTGAGTCCTGATCTGGACAGTGAGTCCTTGTTTTGGCAGTGAGCCTTTGTAATCGATTTTGATATTCTCTATAGTGTGAGTTAATCCTCACCATGGTTTTTCCATTATTGGGTTTTCCATGTAAATCTGGTGTTACTATGATGGTTTTCACTTTCTACACTTGCACTTAATGTTTAATCATTTTAGCAGAGTTAAGAATTGTGATTGATCTAAGTTTTGGTGAATGTTTTAAAAGTTAAATTTGCTACAAATGATTCAGCCCCCTCTTAGTTTTCTTGTTCAACAATTGGTATAAGAGCTTGGTTCCTTGGAGAAGAGCTTAACCACTTAAGGAAGGTCCAAGATGGCTGGAAAAGTTACTCATGATTATCCGAGGTTCGATGAAACTAATTATGCTATCTAGAAAATACTGATGGAAGAATATCTGGAGTATTGTGGATATGGTGTGGAGAAAGCTTACAAGAATACTTATAATCCTCCTACTAATGGTATGAGTATGGTTGATGAGATCAAGGTACATGAAGCGAATAATAAGGTGAAGTACATTTTGAAGAATAGTCTTGTACATTATGAGTTGATTAAAGTTCAAAATCTGAAGACTGCTAAAGAAGTCTAGGATGCTTTGGAAAAGACACATGAATGAGATGAAAGGGTCAAAGAGGTAAAGTTGTAGAACTTGGAGACATAGTTTGAGCTCCTACATATGTCTGAAGATGAGAATGTTAAAGCTTATGTATAGAGATTGAATGAGGTAGTAGCTAGAATGTGAGGACTTGGTGCTACAATAGATGAATCCAAGATTGTAAAGAAGATTCGTAGAACTCTCCCTAATGCTTACAATGAAAAGGTATGTGTTATTGAAGAACATATAGATTACAAGACTTACAATAAAGATCAGTTGTTGGGAACTTTGACATCTTATGAGATGAGAAAGCCAAATTTGAGAAATGGATCCAAATCAGAAACTGCTTTTAAGGCTACAAAAGTTGAAGATCTAGATGAAGAAAATATTGATGAATTAGAAGCTAAATTTGTGAGAAGGATGAAAAAATGCTTCGACAAGTATGAAGGTAATTTACCCTTTAAATTCTTTAGTTGTGGAGGAGTAGGACATTATGCTTCGAGGTGTACATAAAGAGCTAAGAGGAATAAACAAAGATATGAGAAAGAAAAGAAAAGTAAGAAGATCAACAAAGAGTATTATGTGAATGAGGATGCTAGTATATATGATGAGGAATTTGATTATGGAGATCCTAATGATAATGAATGCTTGTTCTTGGTTATAAAAGATGAACCTACTTCTACTAATTCTGAAAAATAGGTGAAGGAATGCCCTCTAGAGAAGGAGAAAAATGAAGGTACTATAATATTTTCCCTACATGCTAAACATGAAAAGAACTATTGGGTTGTTGATAGTGGTTGTTCACATCACATGACTGGTGATAATAGTAAGTTTGTTAAACTTGAAAAATATGATGGAGGCTTAGTTATGTTTGGAGATGCTACTGGTGCTAAGATTTATGAGATAGGTTCAATAAGTTTTGATGGCAAGCATAATATTGATGATGTCTACTATGTTAAGGGTTTAAGACATAATATTTTGAGTATTGGATAGATGTGTAGTAAAGGATACAATATTGTATTTAAGGATGAAATATGTGAAATCAAGAAAGATTCTGGAACAATGATTGCTCCAGGAAAGAAATCTGAAGGAAATATCTATCAACTTAAGGGTGCTGATGGACAATACTTTATGAATCAGATTAATGAAAATTGGTTATGGCATCAGAGAATGTGTCATATGAATTTTGATAACTTGGTGACGATTAGTGTAGTTTAGGCCATGAGAGATTTACCAAGGATTACAAAGCTTGTTAATGCTATTTGCAGGAATTGTCAGTTTGGAAAGAAAGCAAGAAACCATTATAGATCAAAGGAACAATCTACTATTGGACTACTGAATTTAATTCATACAAATCTCTGTGGTCCTACAAGAGTGAGAAGTCTACAAGGTGAAAGGTACTTTATGCTTTTGATTGATGATTATTCTAGATATACATGGGTTATATTTCTTAGAGAGAAGTCTGACGTATTAGATAGATTCAAGACATTCAAAGCTATGGTTGAGAATGAAGTAAATTTGAGGATAAAATGATTAAGGTATGATAGAGGTGGTGAATTCAAATCCCATGAGTTTAATATGTTTTTTGAAGTGTATGGAATAAAAAGAAAATTATCTGCTTTGAGAACTCAACAAAATGGAGTTGTTGAAAGAAAGAACATAACAATTTAAGAGGTAGCTAGATCAATGATTACTGAGGCTGGTCTACTAGAATTTTACTGGAGAGAAGCTATTCACACTGTTGTTTATGTATTCAATTGAGTTCAAGCAAGAGAAAATAGTATAAAGACTCCTTATGAGCTATGGTGTGGAAGAATTCCTATTGTTAAGTATTTCAAGGTATTTGGAAGAAAATGTTATATCAAATGGGATGAAGAAAATTTAGGAAAGTTTGATGCAAGAAGTGATGAAGTCATTTTTCTTGGATATTATACTAAAAGAAAACCTTATATATGTTTCATAAAAGATTGTGGAAGATTGTAGAAAGTACAAATTTCAAGGTTGATGAAGGAATGAGGAATTCAATTGATGTTGATGGATATGTAAACCTGATTGCATAAGGATTGAAGAAGTTGTAGAAGAACCATAGAAATATGAGCAAGAGAAGCAGAATGGAGAAAATGAAATAGAAGAAGAAGCTCTGGTGGTGTCCCCTAAGACACCTAGATATGTGTAGAAGAATCATTCAGAAAGTCAGATTATTGGAGACAAGACCAAAGGAGTATTGACAAGAAGTAGAGCTGCTACTGGTGAGGTAAATCTATGTTTACTTTCTAAGATTAAACTGAAGACTATAAGTGAAGCATGCAAAGATGAGAATTGGATGGAAGCTATGAAAGAAAAAATTATGCAGATTGAGAAGAGTCAAACTTGGGAATTGGTCCCAAGATCGACAATTTTTTTTTTGGGATCAAAGTGGGTATTCAAAAATAAGTTGAATGAGAATGGAGAGTGGTCAGAAATAAAGCAAGGCTTGTGCGTAAGGGTTACTCACAAGTAGAAGGCATATATTTTTAGGAGAATTTTTCTTCAATGGCAAGAATGGAAGCTATTAGGATGTTTTTAGCATTTGTTGTTGTATCTTGTTGTACATGAGTTCTATGGATGAAACAAACATTGAAAGATATCATAGTTGTGTATGATGATCCTATTTTTATCTTTTATGATAATACAAGTGCAATTAACATTTTAAAGAATGCAATGATGCACTTGAGGACAAAGAATATATCTATCAGGTATCATTTCTTGAGAGAGAAGGTTGTGGAGAATGAAGTAAAGCTTGAGTATGTCCCTACAAAGGATCAGATTGCTGATATATTTATGAAGGCTCTTCTTAAAGATACTTTTGAGTATCTTTGGGAGAAGTTAGGGGCCATTGACCCTAATTTCTTGAACTAGATGCATATGGAGATGCATCAGTCCAGTGGGTCTATGGATCTATCTTCTAGACTGATGTTTTGGTGTCTACCTCTTAGGGGGAGCAAGTAGTGTCATGTTTTGTCATCGTATGAGTATTCTGATTTTAATGTCAAAGGGGAAATCAATGTAAAATATCCCTTACCTTTTCCATTGATGTGAAATGGGGAGAGGAAGAAAATGTGAAAAATATTATCTACTAAGGGGGAGAAACAAAAAGAAAAATCATGAGAAGTGTTTTCAAAGCTAGTATGTTGTCTTTGATGGTTTTTCACATCATGTGTTGCCATCAATGAAAAAGGGGGAGATTGTTGCAAGAATGAAGGTGTTTTCATTAATGTTAACTGGTCAATTGGTTATCAACTAGTTATTGTTGTCATTGATGTCATGGATGCAGGTTATTGGTTGTATATATTGAGGATATTGAGAAAATTATAATGAAGAAAGGTTGCAGGTGTTCAGTGGTTGCTCTGGGTTTTGCTTCAAAATTTGCTTCTATGTTTGTGTGGTTCATCTATGTTGATCATGGTTTTTGGAAACTACTATATCCAAATTTTTGGCTTCTGATTCATTGTTTAGTGCAAGTTGTGTTCATCAGTTGTGAATTGTAGTTTTTTGTGCTTTTGGATGAGGTCCAGGAGAAATGTTGTTGGTCGAGATTTCTCTTTGGTTAAGTCTTATGACTTGTGATTCTAGATTTAAGTTGTTATGATCATGTTGAAGATAATTTTGGTTTCTGGAAGGATTTGATTGTGCTAAGGGTTGCATAAGATTTTTTTTTTGTGTTTTACACTAGTTTGGCCGACCTTGTGTTGAACACTACTTTCGAAGTTGATGAAGCATGTTGGGACCTATTTAGGTCCTCATCAAGCATGTGTTTGGGTTTCCATCACTCTAATTCCACCCTAGGATGTTTTGGTTTCAACCTAATTTGAATTTAATGATGGATGGCCAACTTTGGATATGTTTCAAAGTTGAAGATGGTATAAATACAAGATGAGTTAGTGGTGAAATATGTACAAAGAGATAAGCACAAATAAATAAAGAAGATATATGTGAAGAAAATGAAAATAAGTGTGTGTGTGTGTGTGTGTGTGTGATGCGAGTGTGGTAGATCAGTGTGAAGTCTAAATGTTGAGTTTCTGGATGCAGTGAGCTGAAGGTGTAATCTATCATTCATACATGTCTGCAAGTGGTTGAGTAAACTATGGTGGAAATATCTGTTGCATTGAGATTGTATTCTCTTTGTAACAAATATCTTCTATCTTCTTTGTATCTCTATGGCAGTGAATCCTCTAGGTGGTTAACCCTGTTGGACAGTGAGTCTTGATCTGAACAACGAGTCCTTGTTTTGGTAGTGAGCCTTTTCTTAGGCAGTGAGCCTTTGTAATCACTTTTGATATTCTCTATAGTATGAGTTAATCCTCACTGTGGTTTTTCCCTTATTGGGTTTTCCACATAAATCTGGTGTTATTGTGTTTGTGTGATGGTTTTTAGTTTCTACACTTGCACTTAATGTTTAATCATTTTAGCAGAGTTAAGAATTATGATTGATCTAAAATCTGGTGAATGTTTTAAAAGTTAAATTTGCTACAAATAATTCACCCCCTCTTCTCAATTTTCTTGTTCAACATGTCACCTTTATTCTTCTCCATTCTATCATTTCCTTTCCATTCCATTTAGTTTATGATCATTATTATTATTTTTTTATTCTATTATTTTAGTGCATTCTTAAGATTTTAGTTATTGAATAGTCAACAATTTATTTTTAATTTTTTGTGATAAACTCAGTTTTCATTTGTACAACACTATAATGTACCGTAGGGATGTCCACGCACCCTGATGTCATCCTTGGCTGAGAGATTTTTGGTTTATCCAAAGAACCTTTGCAACCTGCTCTTTCAGCTTTTGAAACTCTCTTATATTTATTTAACATAAAATATAAATAAATCTCTTCTTTATCTCATCCTGTCACCTAAGCTTTGATCCCTAAGGTAGTTGAGGGCCATTTCTCCTTGTTACCTTATCATCTTGAGGGTAGAAAATATCCTCCTCTACACCTTTTATTGAAGATTTCTTGGTCAAGTTTAAGTATCTACTTTCTCGACTTTAGTGTTGTGGTAAAACAAAAATAGATAAAGAGTAAGTCTTATTACTTCTGTCAAAGCTGAAAGACTTATCAAGTCTTTTCTTCTACCTTCTACTTTACCATGGATTCTCTTGGAGAAAAAATTGTAATGCCTTTTTTTAATAATTTTGTGATAGAATCACATGAGAACAATCTAAGTTGATCTCCATGGATGCTATCACCTCTTGAAAAAGTCAAGAACTATTCATCCAGTAATCTAATGGAAAAGGTAAGAAGTCTTCAAAATAATCTAAGGCATAATCAACTTTAGGAAATGAGAAATCATCTAAGTAGAAGAAAAAATGAGACACAAGCCACATATTCTACTTAGTCAAGTAAGAATACTTCCATGTAAAAGAAGAAAAGCAGAGGAAAATGCAATTTCTATGGATTAAAAACCATGACATAAATTTTTTTCATCAAAGGATTATAGCTTGGGAAGAGGCCATAAAGAAAAAAATCATTGCTAAACCTAGTAAGGTAAAATCACTTACATCTAGAGATTTTGATTCATCCATAGATAGTTGGATAGTTGACTCAAGAGATTCACATCACATGACTCATTCACATGGCCTTATTAATTCTCTTTCTAACATAATTACTTCTCAAATTTCAATGGGTAACTCTTCACAGATTCCAAATTTGGGGTTAGGTATATTATAGTTGAAAAAGAGTTACATTGAGGATGTTCTCTATGTTCTCACTATTTTATCTAATATTCTATCCATATACTATATTTTTCTTATTGGGGATGTGAAGAAAATTGATTTTTCACCACATGATTTAGTTATTCAAGAAATTTATCATCCTGAGAGGATTGATGCTTCAAGTATAGTAGATCATGAGTTTATATGGTACAAGTTTCATGGTTTTGAGTCATCTCTTGGTGCATCACACATTACTCATACTGACTCTTTTAGTAAACTTTGGAAAGAGAGGTTTAGACACCTCAATTAGAGGTATCTTTAATAGTTGAGTACATAGAATATGGTACTTGGACTTCCTAAGGTTTCATGCATAGAGGGTGTTTGTTGAGGTTGTGTTCTTTAAAATATCATCAAGAAACCTTTCCAAAGGGTAAGACCCATTGTGCTACTACCTTACTTGAGTTGTAGTGATCTCATGTCATTTCCAACTCCTTTTTAGGAGCCAATTATGTGCTCACCTTCATTGATGATTTCTCTTCTCATGCATGGGTTTACTTTCTCAAGTACAAGAGTGATCTCTTCACCACCTTTATGATTTTTTTGGTGTTTGTGGAGAAATAGTTAGGATGTTCTATTTGGAATATACACATAGATAATGGGGGAATACATAACCATATACATTGAGAATCAAAATCAACATCAATATTCGATTCCTTATCCTCTACAACAAAATGGTGTTTCTAAAAGAAATAACATATCACTCAGGGAGATTACAAATTGTATGTTTCAATCTCAGTCTATGGACCCATATTTTTGGGCTACAAAAATAAATTATAACAAATATATTTAGAACCAAACTCCCCATAAGGAAATTCAAAATATTACTCCAGTGGAGGTTTGGTCCAAAATCAAGCCTAATGTTTCATTTTGAGTGTTTTTTGGGAGGCTTGGGAATTCACACTAGATGGCCAACATATATAAATTAAGAAGATTCAACTATAAACATTTGTTGGCTATTGTGAGGATGTGAAAGCTTAAATGTCATTTGATCCTATCACTAGAGATGTCTACTTTTGCAGAGATGTGTAGTTTGATGATTCTTTCACATAAACCTCCATCTACTTCTTCATCACCACTTGCTTCACCTTCTTCATCTCATGCAGATACCTTTACACTAGAGGATACTTAAGATGATGGTCTTGATCCACATCCTACCACTCATGTTTTTCCAAAGTGGGTCTATAATACTATTCAAGAGTTTGTATCATTAGTTAGTGATCCCATTACGTCTCACCAAAATCCCTCACAAACTTTTGGCACTAGTATTTTGAGTCATGCTATATCTCCAAATCCACAAAAAGTTTTTCAAAGGCTTTCAACATTCTAGAATGGGATTGTGCTATGTTTGAGGAGTTTTCTTCATTGATGAAGAATAATATGTGGGATTTAGTTCCTCCCAAGGGAAGAAACATGGTTTGATGCTAGTGGGTGTACCATAGTAAGTAGGCAACTAATGGATCAATTGAGAGATACAAGGTATGTATTGAAGATAAATATTTTTCATAGGTTGATTGTATTGACTACTTAGAGATACTTGCCCTTGTAGCTAGGGTGAATTTAGTTCAAATTTTTCTTTTTTTCTCCATCTCAAAAATGGCCAACATATCAGATGGATGTGAAGAGATCTTTTTTACATTGTGATCTTCATGAGGAGATATACATGGAGTATCCTCTTGGAATTCATCTAAGACTCTTCACTTGTTTTCAAATTATTGTATTCTTTATATGGTCTCAAAAAATACCTTAGGCATTATTTAGTCTTACCTCAATCTTATCATCCTTTGAATAAAATTCTTGCATAAATTTGAGAACAGGTATATGCAAATGTATGGGGAAAACCGGATCTTGGCCATAGACTAATTTAAATGGGGAATTTCCTAGAGCAACTTTAATATGGGTTCGATATGCCCATAAGGAAAATCTCAATTGGGTATGCCAGTCTCTAGGATTGTTCACTAGAAATTTCTTTATTACTTCCAATAGGTTCTTATTGGTAGACTCTGCTACACCATTTACTTGTGGGTAGTAATTGGATGAATACTTCAAAATGATTTTATGTTCATAGGTCCATTGCATGAATTCAAAAAATGAAAAAGTGGGGCCACTATCACATACCAGGGCAAAGGGTACTCCAAACCTGGTAATAATGTTGTCATTAAGAAATCTGATAACCACCTCGGTGGTGCTATTTTTGCATGGATGAGCCTCAGTCTAGTGTGTGCAGTAGTCCGTAGCTATTAAGATGAAATTATGCCCTATAGAAAAGTTTGGATTAATTACCCCTACAAAATCCAATTCCCATTGGGCGAATGGTCTTACCTCATAAACTGGTTGTAACGACATTGCTAGATTACATTCTTTTGATGTAGAGGTCCAACAGATATGACATGTCTTGACATGTCAATGCGCATCCATGAACATGTGGGGCCAATAATATCCTGACCTGAGAATTTGACGAGCCAAGAAATCTACAGATCTGTGTCGTATGCCATTCCTACCATGAAATTCAACAATAACATGTTTGGCTTCTTGCTGATCTAAACATCACAGGTAAAATCCTTCATAATTTCTTTGGTATAAGGCACCTCCTTTGAGTATGAAATGGAACTCTTCATCCTCAGCACTGTCCTTTGAGTAGCATTCATTCCCTTTGGGCATCTGTTGTTGAGGAGGAATAAAACCAAATTTGTGTACCATGGATCCTTGGTGAATGAGTGCACTGTATACTGCTGACAAGTGATAATCTTGTCAACATTTTCCATAGCCTTTGAAAAACCCTCTCCTTGGACAAGCTTCATTGGATGGATCTCTAGATAAAATTCTTGCAAAATTTCCATCCATTTCCCTCTTCTCTCCCCTAGCTCAGTCTACATAAGGAGAGACTTAACAACTCGATCAAGAACTATGGCAACAACCTAGCTCTTAAGAATGTAATGCCTAGATTTTTTTACTGCTCGCACCAATGCAAAGGCCTACTTCTCAAGAGGTGGGTACTTGACCTCTGCATTTTTGAATAGGGAGATCATGAAAGCAATTGGCCTTTCATCTCCCTCTCCTCTTCTTTGAGTTAAAACAAATTCACATGAATGGTCAGATGCAAAGGAATAAATATAGAAGGGATTTAAATAATCTAGACTGGTCAACACTGGTGCCTCAGATATTGATTGTTTAATCTTTGAGAAAGCATATTTAGCCTCGTTGCTCCATTTTATTTTTGCATCTTTTCTCATCATCTCATTAAGTGGTTTCACAATTTTTGCAAATCCTTTTATAAACTTTCTTACAAAATTAATCCTTCCAAAGAAGGATCTCATCTCCTTTTTACTTCCCGACATTGTCAATTTCAAGATGGCTTCAACTCTATCAGGGTCTATGGATATTCCTTTTTTCTGATATCACATGGCCTAAAATTTTCCCTTCAAAAACTCCAAACAAACATTTCTTTGGATTTAGAGACACTCCATAGCTTATACATCTCTTAAGGACTTTTGCTAAATCAACAACATGGTCCTTTCTATTCTTAGAGAAAATAGTTAAGCCATCTACATAGATAATGATACACTTACCTATTAGATCCTTGAATGCTACATCCATTGCACGCTGGAATGTAGCTCCAACATTGATAAGTCCAAATGACATTGTGCGATAGGAAAATTTCCCCCACTTAGTAGTGAAGGTCGTCTTCATTATGTCCTCATGGCTAACAAGCACTTGATTATACCCAGAATAGCCATCCAAGAATGACATCATTTGAGATCCGTTGATAGTTTGTAATACCTCATCAAGAGAAGGAAGTGGATAGTTATCCTTCTTTGAGGCTTTGTTTAGGTTCCTAAAGTCAACACACAGTCTGATCTCCCCACTTTTCTTGTGTACTAGAACTAAATTGGCAACCCAAGTGGAGTGTTGTACTAGGAAGATGATTCTTGTTGACAAAACCTTTTGCACTTCCTTCTGAATTAATGGCTTGATCAAAGGATTCATTGGGTGCTGCTTTTGATGGAAGGGAATCACTTCTAGATTTAGAGGTATTGTATGCGTGATCACATAGGTGTCAAAAAGTTTTTAAATCTTCATAACTCTAGGAAATTGTTGCAATGTCTTCTTTTAACACCTTAGCTATTTCATCTATGATCTCCTCAGGGTAGGTCTTGCCTATATAAAAATTTCTTTTGGGACCTGAATTAGCCATATTAATAGATTCATACTTCCCTCCATCTCTTTTTGTTGGCACCCTCACATGAGCTTGAGGATCAGAGTCAAATTTCATTCCAAAGCTACCATCCCCTTGGGAATGCTGTTGCTTTTAAAATTCATTATTCCTTTAGTGTCACAACTCTCAGGGTCCCAATCCCCATGATATCTTTCAGAATTATCTATTATCCATCCTTCGAAAACATCAGAACTTTCCAAGAAGATGAGTATGTGTTGGTCATCATTGAAGACCTAAAATTTTAGACATTATCTAGGACTACTGGGATTGAGACTAGTTCAATTGAAAATATTTTTAACTTGGAGTCCTGCATAGGCTCCAGAGTGCTAGCAGTAACTACAAGGGCATCTGCAATCTGATTGTGTTCCCTAGGAATCAAAGTGATTCCAAAAGCATCAAAATCCTCAATCAGATTCCAAACTCTATTTCTGTAAGTAGCCAATGTTTTGTTATGACAAGTATATTGACTACGAACTTGTTTGACAATTACTTTAGAATCCCCCATAACCATGAGAGATGTGACTTTCTTATGATGGGTGAACATCAGACCTTGAGCAAGTGCTTCATACTCTGCCACGTTAATAGTGCATCCAAACTATAACCTATAAGAAGCAATGTAAGTTTTCCCCTTTGGGTTAGTTAATTCAATCCCTGCTCCACTTCCTAACTTGGACTTAGAGCCATCAAATTTTAGACTCCATAATTGATCTAGAGCTGATATCTCTTTCTTCTTTAGGGAAATAGGTATCTACTTGCTAGAAGCATGTGGTAGCTCAGATTGGTGCTGGTCATCAAGATTCAAAGGTAATTGGGGGCACGGTTCACTAGAAGGTTCTCCTGGATTCAAAATCTGTTTAGGAACTGATTCTTGAACTTCTTGGGTCAGATCATGATTTAGTAGATTTTTCACCAATGCCTTGGGCATTGGAAGGGTATCTAGGGTAGGTGTAATTGGAAAAGACTACGATTCCTCATTCTCTCTTTGTAGTTCACAACATAGAACCTGAATCTGCTCGAGTTGGGAAGATGATTATTTTTGAGCAAGAATGGCTCTCGTAAGGATGGTTGCATCTTTTGCTTCAAATGGAAATTTATTGGTGGAGGTTTTAGGTTGACATTCACAAGTTTCTTCAACTTGGGAGACATGGTTCAAGATATCTACACAGGGTTGACAAGTTAACTCAGAATGATTCTAGTAATGGACCCTACACCAATTGGGAAGCAAGAAACTCCACATATAAGCCTCTTTTCCCAGTACCAGCCTATCCTATTGCAATTTTTTGATTAAGACTTGCTGGTTAACTGTATTCATCGAGTCAGTTTGTTCTAGAGGCAATAGATCATCAAAATGAAGCATAGAAAAGGTCATGATTTCCTCATGCTTGTAAACTCCTATCTTGGTCTCGAAATAGGCTACCTCATTAGGGGAATCATACTTAGTGATCATATGTTTAAGCCTAGGCTCACTTTCAATTCTGATTTGGGTTGCTATTCCTTTCCAGGGTAGCCACATGTGTGAGAAATCCAAGGACAAATACCCCCCAATACTTTTCATTAGGTCTCTGCTTAAGAGCATACCATAGGTTTTTGGGATATCGACAACTTGGATATCCATATAAGTTTGGATCCTTAGATCAGATCCAGCCTATACATGGATATTTTTTTCCTACCACATTAAATTCCATTTTTTCTAATTCAATAAATATTTTTTTAGTTTGGAGTGGAATCATACCTAACTTCCTACAAATTGAAAATGGAATGAAATTTTTCGACACCCCAAAATCTAGTAGGCAGTTGTGTAGATTCTTTCAAAAAATTCTTAAACTCAAAAGGAAAGGTGGAGTTCCAGTCTTACCTTTATAGAGTGTTGCATTCATCTCGTTTGTGGGGGTTAGCTTTCCTTTCCCTTTTGACCTTTCTGCTTCCTCTAAGGCTTTCAAAAAAAAATCCTTTTGAGCAGGGAACCACTTTAGAATGTCAAAGAATGGCAATGAAGTTTTCTCCCTCTGCATCTCTGCAATGAAATCAAATCATGAATCATTTTTACCTGATAGTTAGGAAAAGAAGGTTGATTACCTTTATTTTGAGATTCTGATGGCCCCTTTGGTGGTGGTGGGTTATTATTAGCATTCTGGTTAGGCGAGACCATGTTATTAGGAGGAGAAGATGTGGTGAATGAACTCTTGTTCTAATTTTTGAGGAAATGGCCCCCCTTGGATTGAAAGGCCTGGAAATCATACACATCTTCCACTGGTTCATTCTCTTCCTGACTGGGAAATGAAGACTCCTCTTCAAAAAGCTCATAATTCATGGTAGTATCAATAGATCTTCCAGATTTTCTGGGAGCACCTTGTAATGGAGGATCAGCTTGGGCTATCTTAACCATCTTCTCCATCTCTAGGAAATTCACCTCAGAATGGGCCGCAATATCATGTATCCTACACCAATTGGTCATAAAGTTGAGGTTTGCCACGTTGGCAGTGTGTGGCTTTTCATCACTTGCCTGATTATGGGAGACTCCCCCATTGTTTGGCCTAGTGTTCCACTGTCTATTGTTATTAGATCTTTGATTGTATCCCCTATTTTAATTTTGGTAGTTCTGATTAGGGGAATTTTGATTCTAATAGTTTCTCTGATTTTGGTTGGAGTTATAATTCTGATTATAATTTTGGTTAAAATAACCACCTTGATATGAATACCCTCCTAGATTTTGAAAGCCTTGGTTTTGGCTTTGAGGAGGGTTCTGTCTCAGTTGAGCCATATTGTTGGACATATGAGATAGGGTCTTTTTGAGAGTCTCCATCTCATTAGTCAGTTGAAGATTCCTTTTGAATTTTTTCAATCTTTACTACAGAGGGCTGATTAACAGAATTTGATCCTCCAACTTGATTTTGGTAATTTTGAGTTTGCTAGGAGGAGTCCTGAGCACCATTGGTGAAGAATGGCAGGGGAGGTTGAGCCTGCAACTTAGAAATGTGTCTGTATTGGGGATAAGACATCCCTAGGACCCTGTTGAACAACAAAGTTGGGTTAGGCATCTAATATCCTAAGGGAGGAAGAACTCCTCCTAGACTCCTTGATTGCAAACTTATCTGTTGTTGCAACTTGATGGCTAGATGATAAGCTTTAGAAAAAGAATCAATTTCATTAGGATTGTATGACCTCTACAAAAATAATCCAATAAGAGGATCTACAACCCTCCAATATGCCATGATGGAAATATTCTCAACAACTAAATAGGGGTCCTGTAATCTTTGATACATTCTTTGAAACTTGGTGTTGAATAAAGGGAGTGGTTTGTGATGCTCTTTTCTTATTGTGGCAAATTGGTGATATATAATAGTAGGGTCTACATAAACCCTAAACTGATTGATAAAGGCATTTTCTAAGTCTATCCAACTTAGAATAGACCCTTGGGGTAAGTTTAGATACCAATTGTATGCCATGTCACCCAAAGAATAAGGGAACAACCTGCACACAACGTCATGATGGGCCACCTTAGCACAAGTACATGCATCCTTAAAGGCCTGCATGTCCTCTTCAACACTTCTTGATTCTCCATGTATGTACTTAGGATAGAATCTCTTTGGATTCTTTGGAAAATCATGAATAGCCCTAGGGATAGTCCCTAGTGGAGAGGGGTTATTCACAAAGAAATCCATAGGTCATGGTGGGGGGACTGGTTGGACTAGTGGTGGAATAGGTGGATTGGGTGGAAAGCTAGGTGGAGTAAGTGGTGGTGACAATGGTGGGATTAGGACTCTGCGGGCTTGGGGTCTATACTTGATAGGAGTTTGGAGTTCAATCAATGGTTCTGGATTCTGAGAAGATCTAAGAACAATTTCGTACCTATCTAGTGAAAATGACCCAATTTGAGCTAGTTTGTTCCTTAGTCCCTCCTTCTAGTGCTAGGCTTGTTGATGTTCAAAATATCACAACATTAAACAAAATATCACTATTATATTTTTCCTGAAAAGGAAAGACAACATATAGTAATCTAACTCCCAAGGTCTTGGTAGTTGGTTCTCAACTGTGCTAATATGGCTCAATGGTGAATGTAACTATAATGTGCAAGGGGCATTTTGCTGGTAAAAAGGAAAAAAACTGCATGGAATCAACCAACTCACATTTGGGGGGTTTAAATAAATGGAAAAAAGATAGATCCGAGCTTTGAAACAAAAGAGCATGGACAAAACTACTTAATATCTAGACATGCATATCAATAATGAGCGTTTCTTCATCCAACCATAACCACAACATGATGCAATCCATAGAATAATCTATACTATTGCATACATCCATAGTGCTAATTCAACAATCACAACTATTCACTAAAAGTTACTTTAGAAACTTTGAGACAAACCATCCACTCATCATCAAAACAAAGATCAAATAGATATAACAACAATTTCATTCACAAATAATTCAATGAGATAATATTTAAATCCGGTTTTCTCTATTGGTTTTCACCAAATAAAAAAAATTTAGGCACAACAAATCACTGGCATACAGATTGATTATGAATCATTGATCTTTTTAGATAGGTCCAAACTTAATAACAACATAAAAACTTGGATATAAAACTATAAAATTGTAGCCAAGTTCAACTAAACCTTCAAAGTTGAGTTGGAATCTCAAATGTAAATCAACATAAACTACTTTTGAATCTGAGTGTGTGCATATATGGTGCATCTTTCTTCAAAATAATTTTCTCCACCCCTGAACAACTACACCTAAGATCCAAGTTACGTAGGTTGAGTCCTTCAACTATCGTGCAATGAAATCCTAGGCATTGCTCCATTGCTAGTCAAGCACCCATAGCCCCGACAGAGATACCTTTAGTTCTCTCCAAGCATTTCTCTACTACCAGTCAAGCATCCATAGCCCTGATAGAGATACTTGAATCACCCATCTGGTATTGAGTTTTCCTTTATTTCAATAATTTTCTTTTCTCTTTCTTTTATAGGCTTCACTTATGGAAATTCTTTAATAACATTCTCAATACTCAGACATTACTAGTCTGAAATATGGGTTGAGAACTATAATGGAACCTATGATAGTTTTGAGAATCATATTTTTCACTTAAATCAGAGATACAGTCACCCTGAGATGAATAGGCACTTTATATAGTCAAATGTTTTATCTATTTTGTGGCAAATTTCAATCATAGTTTATGAGGTTATCTATAGTATACCTTACTCTTAATAACTTTCAAACCAATGCTAAAATGACCATAAGACATAACTTTAGAATGAAATCTCTTGACAGATATGCCTGAAAATGCCTAAATCAATTTCCCTTTTAGTGCTTGCAGCATACTCTAAATAACAACCCCTATATTTCAAAATGGAAAGAAATGAGGGTCCCCAAAGAAGAAGACAAAAACAAAAACAAGACAACAAAAAGAAACAAAGAGAAAAAAGAAGCAAACAATCAACAGAAACAAAGAACAGATAATTACACATGATACATATATACAATTAATTCATAAATCAGATCCTCATGGACCAAAGTAATGCTTGAGAAACTATCCATTGACGGGAAATGGAACATGTTCTCTCATTAAGGTGGTCAAGAAAAAAGCGTTCTCACCCAAGATCTCAGCTATTTGATACAAACCCAACCAGAGTCTATCAAAATTTTGGTGGTCACCCTTTTTCTCTTTAGCCTTATCCCACAACAACACAAGATCTGATATCCTGAATGCCTTGGTCTTAGCTCTTTTTTCAAACCAATGTTTGACAACAACTTGATATTTGAAGAACTGCTATAAAGCATCATCTCTCTGTCCTTCCATGTTTAAAAGATTATTTAGCCTTACCTCAATCCGATCATCCTTTGAATAAAACTCTTGCATAAATTTGAGAACATGTATCTGCAAATGTATGGGGAAAACCGGCTCTTGGCCATAGACTAATTTAAATGGGGAAATTCCTAGAGAAACTTTAATATGGGTTCGATCTACCCGATGAGCTTAAAATGTGCTCATAATTTGGATGTTATGATAAAATTTTAATGCCTTTACTTTTGTTATTTCATGGCTGTTTAAACTTTGTTGAAACCTTTAGGCGTATAAATGACTGGTATATCGCAAACAATTTTTGAATGATGAAATAGATTTAAATGTGTGATTAATGAATGGATATTGTGTATGTGCCATACACCTTTTCTTTTGCACTTGTTACCTTTTGTTTCGCAGGTTGTTGAAGAATGATCGAGTCAAGTGCAACCGATCTCGGCCTTGCAGTAAAGTCCATTTCCTGCATGACTTCGAGGAAGCTCCGACGAAGAATCTTTGACTGAAACTGTTGGGAAAGATTTTTAATGACAATCAATTTGGAAAGAGTGGAGCGCTAGATTCTCTTTGGATTGGGTTGAACGCATAAATTTATTTATGAAGTTTGTTCCTTGATTTGGGGATAAACTTTACTTGCACGTCTTTCTTTGATAGGGTTAGTTAGTTAGTTGCTCTCCTGTTTTAAATAAAGTTCTCCTCCTGCGCGAGAGAGAGGGGGAGAAAAAATGATAGTTAGAGTCAGATAGAAACAAAGTAGCAGATATCATGTAAGAAACAATATGATAATGAAAGACAGAATCTGTTTGACAAGAGACAGAGTTTGTTGTTAGTCTCCATATCAACAAAACAATGTATATCATTTTGTTTTCATGAATAAAGTTCAATGAAGTTCTGAGGTTAGCACCTGCGTAATTAGTAGATGCTTGCTAAGGGGGCCCACTTAGTAAGTATCTGTAGCTAGTTAGTTAGTTGTTCTTTTCTGTTGATCTTTAGTTAGCTTTCATCTTTGAAGTTTTTATACAAACTCAGTCTTATATTGCTCCTGCAGCATAGAGAATTCATCCCTGTGACTGTTCTTACAGCATAAGGCCAGTTCATAGTTTGTGTTTCAATCGTAGTTGTTATGGGTTCTGTTTTAATTAAATCATAGTTGAGTTAAAGAACTTTGTATTACCTTCCTGTGGCGTAGATACAACTCCTTTCTAGTATTTATTTTTGCTGAGATTTGACTAAAACTAGTTCTTAGTGCATATATTTTTCTGCACCATTTAAAGTATACGTCCCCTGGTTTGACAAGTAAATGAACGTCCACATAGAGAGTTATTAGTCACCTATTGGAATGTCCAATTCCCAGGAAAGGTTTTACAGTGATTTTCATATCTTTTTGTGGGCGCGACCATTTTTGGCACCGTTGCTGGGGATGGTGTCCAGCTAGGAATTTGTCAGAAGTCATATTTAGCTCTAGTTTAGTTTGTTAGTTAAAATTTTCAAAATCTTTCAAGCCACTATCCATATCATATTGCATGCATAGAAGAAGAAGAGACGCACTGGGAAGGTTCCTCCCTGAAAACCTGTTTATTGAATTACCATTTGACCCAGCTGACAACGAACCTGAGGAAAATCCATTCGCTTTGTTATTCCAGCAACCAAACATAATCCACCTCCTGCATTTGAATAGTATAAGGAATATTGTAAGAGTTCCAGCAAAGGTGATGACATATTCTGAATTCAGCAGAAGGAGGATGAAAGTCTAGAAGATTATATTTCCAGATTTTTGTTTTCACTAAAGAGGAACTCAAACCATACTCTCAATGAGGACTCACATAAACTACTCTTTCTAAGGGGAATCAGTGATGCCTGTATAGACGCCCTGGACCTGATGGGAGGAGGCGATATAACCCAATTTCCTTGGGATGATATAAAGAAAATATGTCTTAACTATTCTCAAACAATAGTTAAAAAAGGTCGAGGACATCATGCTACAGTGGGGAAGTCTTCTTCTGGTGGAGTTTCTCGGATGGAGCTGACAAATTTGCTGTCTCATTTCAAGTAGGACATCATTAACAATATGGCTACACAACTGGACACCATGCAAGCTCGAAAGAAACATGAGGATGCTAAGGTAGTTTTGGCCGAGTTCTGTCCATACTGCAGACAGAAAAAGCATGACTGTAGATGCAAGATGGTGGCTAATTTGGAAGCCAGGCAACTTCCTACTGACTTCAAGCTAGTAGAAGGTGATGATGATCAAGTGTTCTTTGTTGCACAAAGGAGACCATGGGCCCAAAAACAAGGTATGCCTCAAGATCCTTTAACTTTTGGTAATCCTTATTCTGGCTATAATAACCAATGGCAACGTGCATATGGACCACCACCACCCTGGAATCCATCTCAACCAAATTGGCCTAGTTATCAGAACTAGCAATGACAATCTCCTCAAGGAGGTTGGCAGTAGCCACAAGGGCAATGGACCCCACCTTCAGGAAATTGGCAACAAAATCCTCAATGGAGAGGCCCTCAACAATGGCAAAACCAGTCCTCTGGATTCCTGCAGCTTCCACAACCACAACCACATGCCCTTATACCGCCTCCTGCAGCAACTGCCACAAATCCTGGACCTCCCAAACAAACGTCTATGCCAGCCCAGCCGTTGCCTAATCCTTATAATGAGAAACAACAACAGCCTGCATATTTGGCTGAAGCCAACCAATATCAAGCTTACGCCTTAAACGTTAATGACATCCATTTGAGGTTTGGAACCACTTTACCTGCTCCCAAACCACCTCTGATTACCAAAATACCAAATTCTCCCCTTGAAGAATCTATTGCACCAGTTGTTCCTGTTGAGCACATGCCCATAACTGATACAGTTTCTAAGGAGCCTATTTTGCAAAATCAAGACAACCCACCTTTTCCTCAATGGTTGCAAAGTACTGCATCTAAATCCTTGGAAGAACCCACTTTTGACATTCTGGATTAGCTCAAGAATGTATAGATTCAAATCCCTTTATTTTAGGCTATTAAAGATATTCCTATTTTTGGAAAAAGCTATTAAATAGGCCTATTTGAAGAAGCCTGGATGAAAAAAAAATGATCCTCAAACAATTCATGTCTTAGAGAAATTGGCTGATATAATGTTGGGAAATGTAGTTATTCCAAAGTATATTGACCCTGGAAGTCCTGTAGTGCAGATACATATAAATGGCCAAGTTGTAAAAAATGTTTTGATTGATTTAGGTGCTGCCATTAATGTCATGACAAATCATACTATGGACTCTTTGAACATTTTAAATATTAGGTCTACACCCACAGTTCTGCAGCTTGCAGATAGCTCCACAGTTAAACTTGATGGGATGGTAGAAGATGTAACTGTCACTCTTGAATCTTGAGAGTACCCTGCTGATTTCACAATATTATCAGTTAAGGAAACTTTAGGAGGGTACCCGATTATCCTTGGTAGACCATGGTTAGTAACTGTTGATGCTTTTATAGGATGTCATTCTGGAGATATGACCATTTCTGATGGACAATCTACAAAGAAATTGGCCTTGTATCCGCCTGCTAGACCTCAACCAAATTTGTCACAACCTATTTGGCCAGATGTGGAGGAAGAAACTGAAGAAGCCAATTCCTTGGCTCAATTAATGATGCTTCAAAATGATCCATTCTCACAACTTCAGAGTGAGGATGCTCTGCTTTTTAAAATTCTACAGTTTAATTCTGATACGGGTACTTTCTCTGATCCAAGTGGTAGCCATCTACAATGTTTCCTGCAGCAACCAGATTATGAGAGTTCACTACCTAAACTTCCAGTGATTTTTAATAATTTGCTTCCACAAGAGGTACAAACATCACCTGTAGATTCTATGAGTAATCTCATGAAGCATATAGAATTGTCTCCAGGTCATTGTTTGAATGTCAATAGCAAGTTGTCACAATCTCAAGAGGCTGACTTATTAAAAATGTTACAAGAACAACATAAAGCTTTTGCATGGGAATATGGGGATATGCAAGGAATAGATCCTCGAGTTTGTACTCATAGGATATATATCAAAGAAGATTGCTCACCAGTTAGACAACCTCAAAGAAGAGTAAATCCAGCACTTAGAGAAATAGTGAAAAATGAACTTCAAAAGTTGCTTGATGCTGGTTTTATTTACCCAATTTCTGACAGTCAATGGGTCTCTCCACTAGTCATTGTCCCCAAGAAAGGAGGAAAATGGAGAGTGTGTGTAGATTACAGAGAATTGAACAATGCCACTAAAAAAGATCACTTTCCACTACCTTTTGTAGACTAAGTACTAGACTCACTGTTTGGCAAAAGATATTTTTCCTTTTTGGATGGTTACAGTGGGTACAATCAGATAAAAATTGCCCCTGAGGATCAAGATAAGACCACTTTTACTTGTCCATGGGGAACATTTGCTTATTCAGTCTTGCCTTTTGGTTTATGCAATGCGCCAACAACATTTCAGAGAGCAGTAATTAGTATCTTTGCTGATATATCTCATGAATGTATGGAGATTTATATGGATGATTTCACTACCTATGGAGTCACATTTGAAGAAGCACTAATGAATTTAGAAAAGGTATTGAAAAGGTGCAGAGAGAAAAATTTGTCTCTAAATAGTGAAAAGTGTTTTCTAATAATGGAAGAAGGTATTGTTCTAGGTCATCATATTTCAAAGAATGGAATTTAGGTTGACCCTACTAAAATTGAAGTAATTTAGAATTTACAAACTCCTGCAAAACAAAAATATGTAAGAAGTTTCCTTGGCCATGCAGGGTATTATAGGAGGTTTATAAAAGATTTCAGTAAAATTTCCAGCCCACTTTATGCCTTGTTAACTAAGGATTCTCAATTTGAGTGGACAGAGGCTTGTGAAAAATCCTTTCTGCAAAAAAACCTTTCTGCAACTAAAAGACTTGCTTACTCAAGCCCCTGTTCTTCAAGGTCCAAAATGGAATTTTCCTTTTCACATACATGCTGATGCTTCTGATTTTGGCATAGGAGCAGTTTTAAGTCAAAAAGACAATTTAATTGAGTATGCTATTTACTTTATCAACAAAAACCTTCAAGGTTCTGAGCTCAATTACACTGTTACAGAAAAGGAATTGCTTGCAGTAGTGTATGCTTTGAATAAATTTAGGCATTATATCACAAGCTATCAGATATTTATCCATACTAACCATGCAGCAATCAAATATCTGATGAACAAACCTACCATTTCTGGTAGGTTGGCACGATGGCTCCTATTGTTACAAGAATTTGACATTACAATCATTGACAAACTAGGAAGAGCTAATGTTGTAGCTGACTTTTTATCAAGACTTCAATCAGATGCACTGGTTGAATATGAGGTCATTGATGATAGGTTTCCAGATGAAAATTTGTTCTCCATTGTTGCACATACTCCATGGTATGCAGACATTGCCAATTATCTAGCAACAAACAGAATACCAGCCCACTTTTCTCCAAAAAAAAAGAAGTTGTTAATTGAGAAAAGTTTTAATTTTTCATGGATTGCAAATTGTCTATTTTATACTGGACCTGATCAGGTAATGAGAAGATGTGTAAGAGAAGATGAGACTTATGATATCTTGCATGCTTTCCATGATGAACCATGTGGGGAACATTTTGCAACAAAAAGAACAACAATGAAGATTCTTACAACATGGTACTATTGGCCAATATTACACAAGGATGCTGTGGCTTATACAAGAAAATATGATAGATGCCAGCGTATGAGAAGACCCACTAAGTCAGACAAAATGCCACTATATCCCCGGGTAATAGTCACCCCTTTTGATAAATGGGGGATGGATTTTGTGGGACCAATTGATCCACCATCAAATGGAAAATCATATATTCTAGTTTGCACAGACTATGCCACAAAATGGGTTGAGGTAAAAGCTATGACTCATGCTCGAGATAACAAAGTTGCTGAATTTATGTATGAACAAATTTTCACTAGATTCAGAGTTACCAGAGAGCTTGTAACTGATCAAGGAGTTCAGTTCACATCGAATCTGATAACTGCATTAATGAATGACTATAAAATCAAACATAAGAAATCCAACCCCTATCACCCTCAAGCCAATGGTTAGACGGAGGTAATAAACAGAGAAATTGAGGCGATCCTCACAAAGATAGTATAGATTCATAGAAAATATTGGAGCAGTAGACTTCCTGAAGCAGTTTGGGCATACAGAACTACATGGAAGACAACAACTGAGTTTACACCTTTTGAGCTGCTTTATGGGAAAACCGCTATGTTATCCATAGAATTTGAGCACAAAACTTTGAGGACAACTCTTGAACTCAATATAGACATATCTGAAGCACAAAATGACCTTCTCCTATAGCTAAATACTTTGAACGAACTGAGAAAAGCCGCTCTATAGCATATAGAAGCAATCCAACAGCAAAAGAAGAAATGGAATGATCAACACATCAAAACCAATAAATTTTCTGCTAGAGATTGGGCTCTGTTATATGATTCCAGCTATCAAGAAAACCAAGGTAAGCTCACAACGTGCTGGCTTGGCCCCTATGAAGTTGAAAATGTGTTCGACAATGGAGCTGTACAACTAGTAACAATAGATCTAGTTCGCTTCAAATTGCTAGTGAATGGCCACCGACTCCGGTTGTACCATAAACCAGTCTCAAAGGAAGAATTCATGCAACAATTCATTCAAGTTCCTCCCGCTACTCTTCCTGTAGCCGAAGGCTCTAACCTTTCTCCTGCAGCGTTACCGTAATTTTCAAGAAGCATGCCCATAATAAAGGTTTTCTTTTAAAAAAAAAAAAGGAAACCCCTTTTTCTCCATTTTCATTTATCGCCCCCATCTCACTTCTTTATCTTCCATCCCATCCATCCATTCCATCTAATCAACTCATCCACCCACGTCACCCATCCACTTCATCTGTCTGCATCAACCTTAATTAAGATATCTTTCCCACTTGTCAATTCATGCGACGCCGTCATCTTTCTTCACACGTACATGCACTTATCAAAGGTACGCCATATCTTTTCTTATCACATATTTGATTTATTTCATTCTATTTATTTATTGCTATGCATGTACTGGTCATTATTACCTGAATCTCCACCTGTTCCTTAGTACATGTGAGGATACATGTCATACTTTCAGTAGGGGGCGGGGTAATCCACCTTTTAAAACCTATCTTTTTGCCGCTGCCATAACTGCGCAAATAACCTTTCTTTAATACTTTTCTGGTACTTTCCAAATGTGATCGCATGTCCTTCTTTATTGCATATTTTTCTTGTAAAATATGATTAAGATTGCTTGTTTAAAAAACTCATTTTTGGAAAAGAAAAGGAATGTGACGACATGATAGAAGAAAAACCAGAGCAGACAGGGGAACAAGGAATTTGAATTTTTAGCAAGGAATTGAGTTCAGCTAAGAAAAAACTGCAAATATGGGTGGTCAGTTGGTGCAACATGAGCATGTAGCTCATGAATTGTTATTGCAAAATCCGCAAACAGTCCACACATTCAGTCTATGTAGATGGTTAAATTATTTCTTGAGCTTAAATGATTTTGATGAGGAGGCTGCTGGAGAATTTTTGAGAACCCTTTCTAAAGGGGAAGCCACCGTATGGGGTCTAACAGTTGTTGCAACTAAGGACAGAATTGCTGAAGTAACCGGGCTTCCAGCCATTGGAGAAAACTTTTTTTCAGATGCTGCAACTGCTAGGGTTGAGTTTTCAATGCCCACTGATGGACCTTTAGAAGTCTCCAAGCAGGGATGCAAGCAGGTATCATTGCCTCCTCCTTATTCAGAATACACTGCTTACATAATCAGGTATTTGACCTGTGAAGGCCGTTTTTCCTACCTGCATTCTCATCATTTTAAATTATTAAGCCATATGAGGCATGGGTTAGTTGTAAATGTTTTGAATTTTCTATTAAAATTTCTAGAACAAAGTGCCCATGGAACCCAACAGGGGAAAAATAATTCTGTTGCTCACCATGGCCTTATCAAATTACTGATTGAACGCTCTTTAAGAGATGTCTCATCTCTTTCCTGGCAACAATTCGTTGCTAAAAAGAGCTTGCAAATTCCACAACCCCCTAGGGTACTTAACCCACGACATCAGAAAAAGAAGAAAATTGTGTCTACTAGTAGAACAGGGCAGGGGTCATCTACTCCTATAGCACTTGGTCCCGCAACTTTCACACCTGAATCCTCTGCTAGGGTACAAACTAGGTCTGCCACTAGGAGAGAGAAAGGAAAAACAAAGGCAGAAGGGTCCCTCAAAATCTGACCCTCGTTCTCAGAAAAGAAAATGCTCCTCTCCTGCAGCACCTTCCCCTCCAGCCATTTCTCCTACAGCAACACCTGTTGCTATTACTAGTTCACCATCATCCTCTGGTAGGGAAAAGCCCTCTGAACAAACAAGAAAGAGGAAAGCTACCGGAACACCTTCTGCAGCCGCATCAGTGCCAAGAAGGGTTTCCACAAGGAAACAATTTAAGACCTCCCTCGCTTCACCTCAACCAGAGGTTATTGTAATTTCAGAAGGGTCTGTTGAGTCCAAATTTAATGTTTCTCAAAATGTGCCCAAGAATGTTGCCCAGAGTTCATTCGTTCCTGAAGAGGAACAAGTTGAGACAAAAGAAACAAGGCAGAATGAGCAAGGGTTACCAAATCTTGATGATTTGGCTACTGCTGCTATGCAATTTTTAGAGGAAGCACAGACTTCTCCACCACAGTAACCCGAATTTATCTTGCAACAACAGCAGGAATTGACTAAACAATTGAATGTGCCTAGTGAAGCTATATTTCACCCTGCAACTTGTAAAGCCATTGTTGTGTATAAGAAGACGTTTTTAATTGAGTTTCTGGAATATGTTAAAACTAATTGGGAACTAGTTACATTGCAAACCTTGACTTTCTGACACATAGCCTAGACTGACATGCAACAAAGTCTATGGGAAGTAGAAAAGAGGAAATTGAAAAAGGAAATTGAAAGTCAGAAATAGGAAATTGCTGAGTTGAAAGAAAAAATGAACGAAATGTTAAAAGTAACCAGTCAGATTATGGAATGCAGACCGCCACCTAGAGTTTATGCTCTGTGCCTTAAAGAACAGTTTTTATGGTTCCAATTGATGAGAATTTCTAGAAATCAAGATCCTATAATTCATACTGCCAAAGAATTTTATGAAGCATACCAGGCAGCCCCTAACTGGTTAAGGAATTCTCTGTGTGAATTCTATTTGCATGGCTTTTTAATACCATTTGAAACAGAATGGAATCCTCTGCTATATATTGGTGATATTCATCTGAGAGCAATTATGTCATGGGCAGCAAATGAGGCAAATTATGGTAGGCAGTGGAAAACATATGAGGAAGTTGAGAAAACAGAGCCTGTTCCATTACACTCTCAAAGTTCAAACCCCCATGCAATGTTGAAAGATTGGTTTGCTCTGACATATGGTATTAATAATGTTTCAGCCAGAGAGAAGATATTTGATATCAGGAAATAGGTATATGATGAATTTCAGGCACAACAATATTCATTTTGGAGACTAGCATATACTAGAAGTGAGAAAAGATGGGAGAGATTAACTGTTGGGTTAAGAAAGTCAGAACCACATGGTCCCCTAAATTTCACAACTCTCAAACGAACCAGCAGATATATTCAATTGGGACTTCAAACAAGATTTGAACTATGGCTACCACTAATATCCAGACCCCCTGTGTTAATGTGGCCCCTCTATCCTCACCAGGCTACAAATCTTAATGATGATTTAAAAAATCGAAGGTATGAAAGGTGCCGGGATTTCAGAGGATTTTATTACAAGATTGGAAATCCATTCCAAAGTCATGCAGCCACTACTGACTTCAGAGAAATCACCAGGAAAGTTAATGTTGGAGGACCAACATTGGGCTAAGTAGGGGGCAGTGATGAGCTTAAAATGTGCTCATAATTTGGATGTTATGATAAACTTTTAATGCCTTTACTTTTGTTATTTCATGGTTGTTTAAACTTTGTTGAAACCTTTCTGGGATATCTTGTAGCAAGATACTTTTATATTCCTATAGTTCATTGTGTTGACTTGATTGCATTTATTGCCCCGTTGACTCTTTAAAATGACTGGTATATCGCATACAATTTTTGAATGATGAAATAGATTTAAATGTGTGATTAATGAATGGATATTGTGTATGTGTCATACGCCTTTTATTTTGCACTTGTTACCTTTTGTTTCACAGGTTGTTGAAGAATGATCGAGTCAAGTGGAGCCGATCTCGGTCTTGCAGTAAAGTCCATTTCCTGCACGACTTCGAGGAAGCTCCGACGAAGACTCTTTGACCGAAACCGTTGGGAAAGATTTTTAATGACAGTCAATTTGGAAAGAGTGGAGTGCTAGATTCTTTCTGGATTGGGTTGAACGCATAAATTCATTTATGAAGTTTGTTCCTTGATTCGGGGATACACTTTACTTCCACGTCTTTCTTTGATAGGGTTAGTTAGTTAGTTGCTCTCTTGTTTTAAATAAAGTTCTCCTCCTACACGAGAGAGAGGGGGAGAAAAAATGATAGTTAGAGTCAAATAGAAATAGAGTAGTAGATATCATGTAAGAAGCAATATAATAATGAAAGACAGAATCTGTTTGATAAGAGACAGAGTTTGTTGTTAGTCTCCATATCAGCAAAACAATGTATATTATTCTGTTTTCATAAATAAAGTTCAATGAAGTTATGAGGTTAGCACCTGCGTAATTAGTAGATGCTTGCTAAGGGGGCCCACTTAGTAAGTATCTGTAGCTAGTTAGTTAGTTGTTCTTTTTTGTTGATTTTTAGTTAGCTTTCATCTTTAAAGTTTTCATACAAACTCAGTCTTATATTGCTCCTGCAGCATAGAGAATCCATCCTTGTGACTGTTCCTGCAGCATAAGGCCAGTTCATAGTTTGTGTTTCAGTTGTAGTTGTTATGGGTTCTGTTTTAATTAAATCATAGTTGAGTTAAAGAACTTTGTATTACCTTCCTGTGGCATAGATAGAACTCCTTTCTAGTATTTATTTTTGCTAAGATTTGACTAAAACTAGTTTTTAGTGCATATATTTTTCCTCACCATTTAAAGTATACGTCCCCTAGTTTGACAAGTAAATGAACGTCCATAGAGAGAGATATTAGTCACCTGTTGGAATGTCCAATTCCTAGGAAAGGTTTTACAGTGATTTTCATATCCTTTTGTGGGCGCGGCCACTACCCATAAGGAAAATCTCAACTGGGTATGCCAGTCTCTAGGATTGTTCACTAGCAATTTCTTTATTACTTCCAACAGGTTCTTATTGGTAGAAGTAGAAGTACTAGGGTATGTGCAGGATCATGATGGGCCAACAAGTGGTGATATGATGGGTATGTGTAGGGTATGTGACTGACAGCTTTTTTTTAACCCAAAATTGATGAAATGAAAAGGGTTTTTAAAGGATATTCTCAGGTTTCCACCAATATAAATTATGCTTTACTTTGAATTTAATAAATAATTGTTATTCATTTTCTATTTGAATTACGACTAAAGTCCCGATTGATAGCCTGATTGAAAAACATCTATAGATTTCAAATGATATCACATTTTTTGAATACAAAATATGTGTCACATTCTATGTTTCACATACTATAGGATTAAAAAAAAAGAATTGAATTTCATGAAGTTTTGACCAAGTTAAGGTGGTAGACATCGAGTTTTATATTTTTTTAAAGTTGTAATAAAAAATCATAATTAATTATTTACTTGAAAAAAATACAAAAAATATGCATCACACCGGACATGAGTCCTCTACTTATATCTAAAATATTGTAAGAAAATATTGTCATTTTATTGTGGTTAGGGTGGTTAGCAGACACCTACTTATTTTTTCCCTAAAATTTAAGTACTGCATTGAAATTTGAAATTTTCACTAAATAGATTTTATTTATTTTTAAATAAACTTAGTAGTTTAGAAACTAAATTCAATTTTCTACAAATTCTATTCTTACATATTTTTGAAATAATATAGATAACTTATTCAAATTTTTACGCCAAGTTTCCTAACTTTAATTTTTCTGAATTTTTTGCCACTTAAAGGCCTATTTTTTCCATGATGATCCTGCACATACCTCTCTGCTACACAATTTACCTGTGGGTAGTAATTGGACGAATACTTCAAAATAATTTTATGTTCCTAGGCCCATTATATGAATTCAACAGATGAAAAACCAGGGCCATTATCACATACCAGGGCAAAGGGTACTCCAAACTTGGTAATAATGTTGTCATTAAGAAATCTGATAACCACCTCGGTGGTGCTGTTTTTGCATGGTTGAGCCTTAGTCCAACACGTGTAGTAGTTTGTAGCTATTAAGATGAATTTATTCCTTGTAGAAGAGTTTGGATTAATTACCCCTACAAAATCCAATTCCCATTGGGCGAATGGTCTTACCTCATAAACTGGTTGTAACGACATTGCTAGATTACATTCTTTTGATGCAGAGGTTTGACAGATATGACATGTCAATGTGCATCCCTAAACACATGGGGCCAATAGTATCCTGACCTGAGAATTTGATGAGCCAAGGAATCTGCAGATCTGTGCCTTGTGCCATGCCTACTATGAAATTCAGCAGTAACATGTTTGGCTTCTTGCTGATCTAAACATCGCAGGTAAAATCCATAATTTCTTCGGTATAAGGCACCTCCTTTGAGCATGAAATAGGCACTCTTCATCCTCAACACTCTCCTTTGCATACCATTCATTCCCTTTGTGCATCTATTATTGAGGAGGAAGAAAATCAAATATGTGTACCATGGATCCTTGGTGAATAAGTGCATTATGTATTGCCAACAAGTGATACTCTTGTCAACATCTGCCATAGCCTTTGACAAACCCTATCCTCAGACAAGCTTCATTGGATGGATCTCTAGATCAAATTATTGCAAAATATCCATCCATTTTCCTCTTCTCTCCCCTAACTCACTTTGCATAAGGAGAGACTTAACAGCTGGATCAGGGACTATGGCAACAACCTGGCTCCTAAGAATGTAATGCCTGAATTTTTTTACTACTCACACCAATGCAAAGGCCTGATTCTCAATAAATGGGTATCTGACCTCTACATTTTTGAATGAGGAGCTCATGAAAGAAATTGGCCTTTCATCTCCCTCTCCTCTTCTTTGAGTTAAAACAATTGCACATGAATGACCAGATGCAAAGGAATAAATATAGAAGGGCTTTAAATAATCTAGACTAGTCAAGACCGGTGCCCCAGTTATTGATTGTTTAATCTATGAGAAAGAAGATTTAGCCTCATTGCTCCATTCTATTTTTGCATCTTTTCTCATCATCTCATTAAGTGGTTTCAAATTTTTTACAAATCCTGTTATAAGCTTTCTTACAAAATTAATCCTTCCAAAGAAGGATCTCATCTCCTTTTTAATTCCCAACATTGTCATTTTCAAGATGGCTTCAAATCTATCAGGGTCTATGGATATTCCCTTTTTTAATATCACATGGCCTAAAATTTTCCTTTCAGAAACTCCAAACACACATTTCTTGGGATTTAGGGACACTCCATAGCTTATACATCTCTTAAGGACTTTTGCTAAATCAACAACATGGTCCTTTCTGTTCTTAGAGAAAATAGTTAAGTCATCTACATAGATAATGATACACTTACCTATCAGATCCTTGAATGCTACGTCCATTGCATGCTGGAATGTAGCTCCAACATTGATAAGTCCAAATGGCATTGTGCGATAGGAAAATGTCCCCCACTTCGTAGTGAAGGCAATCTTCATTCTGTCCTCATGGCTGACAAGCACTTGATTATACCTAGAATAGCCATCCAAGAATGACATCATCTAAGATCCGTTGATAGTTTGTAATACCTCATCAAGAGAAGGAAGTGGATAGTTATCCTTATTTGAGGCTTTGTTTAGGTTCCTGAAGTCAACACACAGTCTGATCTCCCCACTTTTCTTGCGTACTGGAACTAAATTGGCAACCCAAGTGGAGTGTCGTACTAGGAAGATGATTCTTGCTGACAAAAGCTTTTGCACTTCCTTCTGAATTAATGGCTCAATCAAATCATTCACCAGGTGCTGCTTTTGATGGAAGGGCTTTGCTTTTGGCTTCAAAGGTATTGTATGCGTGATCACAGAGGTGTCAAAAGTCTTTAAATCTTCATAACTCTAGGCAATTGCTGCAATGTCTTCTTTTAACACCTTAACTATTTCATCTCTAATCTCGTAAGGGTAGGTATTGCCTATATAAAAATTTGTTTTGGGACCTGAATCAGCCAGATTAATAGATTCATACTTCCCTCCATCACTTTGTGTTGGAACCCTCTCACAAGCTCGAGTATCAGAGTCAAATATTCTTTCCAAAGCTACCATCCCCTTGGGAATGCTGTTGCTTTTAAAATTCATTATTCCTTCAGTGTCACAAATCTCAGGGCCCCAATCTCCATGATTTCTTTTTGACTTATCTATTATCTATCCTTCAAAAACATTAGAACTTTCCAAGAAGGCGAGTATGTGTTGGTCATCATTGAAGACCTAAAAATTATGAACATTATCCAGAATTGCTAGGATTGAGACTAGTTCAACTGAAAATATTTTCAACTTAGAGTCCTTCATAGGCTCCAAAGTGCTAGCAGTGACTACAAGGGCATCTAAAATCTAATTGTGTTCCATAGGAATCAAAGTGATTCCAAAAGCGTCAAATGCTCAATCAGATTCCACACTCTATTTCTTTAAGCAACCAATGTTTTGTTATGAAAAGTATATTGGATGCGAACTTGTTTGACAATTACTTCAGAATCCCCCATAACCATGAGAGATGTGACTTTCTTCTGATGGGTGAACATCAAATTCTGAGCAAGTGCTTCATACTTTGCCATGTTATTAGTGCATCTGAGCTGTAACCTATAAGAAGCAAAGTAAGGTTTCCCCTTTGGGTTAGTTAATTCAATCCTTGCTCCACTTCCTGACTTGGACTTGGAGCCATCAAATTTTAGAATCCATAATTAATTTGGAGTTGAGATCTCTTTCTTCTTTAGGGCCACATGTATCTACTTGCTAGAAGCATGTGGCGGCTTGGACTGGTGCTGGTCATCAAGATTCAAAGGTAATTGGGGGCACAATTCATCAAAAGGTTCTCTTGGATTCAAAATCTATTCATGAAATGATTCCTAAACCTCCTCTTGGGTCAGATCACAATTCAATTCATTTTTCACCAATTCCTTGGGCATTGGAAGGGTATCCAGGGTAGGCATAATTGGAAAAGACTAAGATTCCTTAGTCTCTCTTTGTAGTTCAGAGCAAAGAACTTGATTCTACTTGAGTTGGGAAGATGATTCTTTTTGAGCAAGACTAGTTCTCGTAAGGATGGTTGCATCTTTTGCTTCAAATGGAAATTTATTGGTGGAGGTTTGAGGTTGACATTCACAAGTTTCTTCAACTTGGGAGACATGGTTCAAGATATCTACATAGGGTTGAAAAGTTAACTCAAAATGATTCTGGTAATGGACCCTACACCAATTGGGAAGCAAGAAACTCCAAATATCAACCTCTTTTCTAAGTAGCAGCCTATCCTATTGCAAATTTTTGATAAAGACTTGTTGGTTAACTGTAGTCATTGGGTCAGTTTTTTCTAGAGGCAATAGATCATAAAAATGAAGCATAGAAAAAGTCATGTTTTCCTCCTACTTGTAAACTCCTATCTTGGTCTCGAAATAGGCTGCCTCATTAAGGGAATCATACTCGGAGATCATGTGTTGGAGCCTAGGCTCACTTTCAATTCTGATCTAGGTTGCTATCCCTTTCCAAGGCAGCCACATGTGTGAGAAATCCAAGGAAAAATACCCCCCAATACTTTTCATTAGGTCTTTGCTTAAAAGCATACCATAGGTTTCTGGGATATCGACAACTTGGATATCCATATAAGTTTGGATCCTTGGATGATATCCAACATGTACATGGATATTTTTAAGTTCTCATACCACATTGACTTCCATTTTGTCTAATTCAATAATTTTTTTGTTAGTATGGACTAGTGGACTCATACCTAACTTCCTACAAATTGAATATGGCATGACATTTCCCGACACCCCAAAATCTAGTAGGCAGTTGTGTAGATTCTTTCCAAAAATTATTAAACTCAAAAGGAAAGGTGGAGTACTAATCTTACCTTAATAGAGTGTTGCATTCATCTCGTTTGTGGGGGTTAGCTTTCCTTTCCCTTTTGACCTTTCTGCTTCCTCTAAGGCTTTCAACAAAATTTCCTTTTGAGCAGGGCACCACTTTAGAATGTCAAAGAATGACAATGAAGTTTTCTGCCTCTACATCTTTGCAATGAAATCAAATTTTGAATCATTCTTTACCTGATACTTAGGAAAGGAAGGTGGATTACCTTTATTTTGAGAGTCTGATGGCCCCTTTGGTGGTGGTGGGTTATTATCAACATTTTGGTTAGGCGAGACCATGTTATTAGGAGGAGCAGATGTGGTGAACGACACTTGTTCTGATTTATGAGGAAATTGCCTCCCTTGGACTGAAAGGCCTGGGTATCATACACATCTTCCACTAGTTCATTCTCTTCCTGACTAGGAAATGAATAATTTTCTTTGAAAAGCTCATAAGTCATGGCAGTATCAGTAGATCCACTAGATTTGTTGGGAGCACCTTGTAATGGAGCATCAACTTGGGCTATCTTAACCTTCTTCTCCATCTCTAAGCAATTCACCTCAAAATGTGCCGCAGTATCATGTAGCCTACACCAATTGGTCATAAAGTTGAGGTATACCACATTGGAAGTGTGTGGATTTTCATCACCTGCTTGATTATGGGAGACTCCCCCAATGTTTGGCCTTGTGTTCCACTATCTATTGTTATTATACCTTTGATTGTATCCCCTATTCTGATTTTGGTAGTTGTGATTAGGGGAATTTTGATTCTGATAGTTTCTCTAATTTTGGTTGGAGTTATAATTCTGATTAGAATTTTGGTTAAAATAACCACCTTGATTTGAATACCCTCCAGGATTCTGAAAGCCTTGGTTTTGGTTCTGAGGAGGGTTTTGTCTCAATTGAGCCATATCATTAGACATCTGAGATAGGTTCTTTTTGAGAGTCTCCATCTCATTAGTCAGTTGAAGAGTCCTTTCACTTTATGCAGTATTTACTACAGAGGGCTAATTAATAGGATTTGATCCTCCAGCTTGATTTTGGTAATTTTGAGTTTGTTGGGAGGAGTCCTGAGCACCATTGGTGAAGAATGGTATGGGAGGTTGAGCCTGCAACTCAGACATGGGTCTGTATTGGGGATAAGACATCCCTGGGACCATGTTGAACAATGGAGTTGGGTTAGGCATCTGATATCCTAAGGGAGGAAGAAATCCTCCTAGATTCCTTGATTGCAAACTTATCTGTTGTTGCAACTTGATGGCTAGATGATAAAATTTAGACAAAGAATCAATTTCATTAGGATTATATGTCCTCTACAAAAATAAGCCAATAAGAGGATCTACAACCCTCCAATATGCCATGATGGCAATATTCTCAGCAACTAAATAGGGGTTTTGTAATCCCTGATACATTTTTTGAAACCTGGTGTTGAATAAAGGAAGTGGTTCGTGATGCTCTTTTCTTATTGTGGAAACTTGGTGATATAGAATAGCAGGGTCTACATAAACCTTAAATTGATTTATATAGGCATTTTCCAAGTCTTTCCAACTTAGAATAGACCCTTGGGGTAAGTTTAGATACCCATTTATGCCATGTTTCCCAAAGAATAAGGGAGCAACCTACACACAACGTCATGATGGGCCACCTGAGCACGAATATAGGAATCCTTAAATTCTTGTATGTGCTCTTCGGTACTTCTTGATTCTCCATGTATGTAATTTGGACAAAATCTCTCTGTACTCTTTGGAAAATCATGAATACCCCTAGGGATAGTCCCTAGTGGAGAGGGGTTACTCACAAAGAAAGCCATTGGTTGTGGTGGTGGGACTGGTTGGACTAGTGGTGGAATAGGTGGATTGGGTGGAAAGCTAGGTGGAGTATGTGGTGGTGACAATGGTGGAATCAAGACTCTATGGGCTTGGGGTCTATATGACATGAGTTTGGAGTTCAATTAGTGGTTCTGGATTCTAAGAAGATCTAAGAACTCTTTCATACTTGTCTGGGGAAAATGGCCCAATTCTAGCCAGTTTGTTCCTCAATCCCTCCTTCTAGCACTAGACTTGTTGATGTTCAAAACAACACAACAAAATTAAAAAAAATATCACTATTCTATTTCTCTTGAAAAGGAAAGACAACATATAGTAATCTAACTCCCAAGGTCTTGGTAGTTGGTTCTCAACTGTGCTAATGTGGCTCAATGGTCAATGTAACTGTAATGTGCAAGGGACCTTTTGCTGGTAAAAAGGAACAAAACTGCATGAAATCAACCAACTCACATTTGGGGGGTTTAAATAAATGGAAAAATGATAGATTAGAGCTTCGAAATAGAAGAGCATGGACAAAACTACTTAATATCTAGACATTCATATCAATAATGAGCGTTTCTTCATCCAACCATAACCACAACATGATGTAATCCATAAAATAATCTATACTATTGCATACATCCATAGTGCTAATTCAACAATCAAAACTATTCCCTAAACCTTACTTTAGAAACTTTGAGACAAACCATCCACTCATCATCAAAACAAAGATCAAATAGATATAACAACAATTTCATTCATAGATTATTCAATTAGATAATCTTTAAATCTAGTTTTCTCTATTGATTTTCACCAAATAGAAAACATTTAGGCACAACAAATCACTATTATACAAATTGATTATGAATCATTAATCTTATCAGACAGGTCCAAACTTAATAACAACATAAAAAATTGTATATAAAACTATAAAACTGTAACCAAGTTCAACTGAACCTTCAAAGTATCCTTGCTAACAATAATGAAAACCTAAGACTAATCACTATTTGCTATCATTAGGTGGCTAAAATTTCTTCAATCAACTGATTTTTAGAAAATAGAGATAAAAAAATACATATAGACATGCCCTGCGCAAGCTTCTCTCAATTAAAACTCAGATCCACAAATCAAGGGATCAAAACTGAATGAAGAACTGAAATTTTGATCTTTAGTTACAGGGATGGATTGCTTCACTGCACAAAATTATGATTCCCAAGAAAGAAGGTGAAATTGAAGGATGGAACTGGAGTCAATTTCATGTCAAAACCCTGCAAAGAGGAGAGAAGATGTTGTGTCAAGTGAAGAAGGTGTTCTGTTGCCAACTTATTCCTGTGTTGCATGCTCAAGGAAGTACTCATCGTAACTAGAGAACACTTGTTGAAGGGTATCTGAATCAGGCCCATCCAACCAATCATCCTTAAATTTAATCCTCTTTAACTATGCTAAAACCAATCCCTGTACCTCCTTTAATTTGATCACTTCCCTTCTAGCATCCTTTGCTTCTTCCCTGATGTCCATAAAACTATCCAATAAAAAATCCTCTCCATCATCCCCTTTTTGCATTACCTCTTCAAATCTGTTGGAATTATGCCTCAATCAATACAGGCTGAAACCTCCATTGGAGCAAAGTTGGTATGATAGCTCAAATGTCTAGCCGACTAGCAGCTTTGATACATTCTATTTTGAACAGGTCGCTGTGACCTTGCAGAAGTCTTGCTGAATGCTTATTCTTTGGAGCCTTCACTGTGACATAGTGTATTCGCTATGACCTCTTATCGTGTGGAGTTATTTAGCTGACAGGCCATTCAATTGTATATCATTGAGACCCTTGGCTAAAAGGCTTGTTCGGGAAGAAGTCTGGGTGAAGTGAAAATGTCTCGCTGACAAGAATACATATGATGTCTTCACTATAACATAAAGATCCTGGTGTGAAGTCTTAGCGAACAGTGAAGGTCATGCCGACGGGGACACATCAAAACGTTCATCGAAGTAACTCAAAGCGATCGGGGAAAGGTCTTGGCGAGAGTGTTAAGTCTTGCCAACCGTTCGGTGTTCAGTGTAACTAGAAGGGTTTCAGAGAAACATCTTAGCGACTGAAGGATGTCTTGCCGATAGCCTATGGCTATCGGGGTAACTTGAATGATCTCGGGAAGAAGTCCCAGTGAAGAATGTAAGTCTCACCGATGATAAGGGATCTTCGATATAACTCTTGGCGATGGATGAACACTTCAGGGTAAGTCCTAGTGCTCGATGTGATGTCCTAGCGAAAGTAACATGTCTCGCCGATAGTGCTTTATGTTGAAGCCTTCGGGGTAAATCTTGGAGTTCAGTATGTTCTCTCGGTGAAAGATGTAATTCTTGCCGAATATTCTTTGGAGCTTGATATGACTTGTGACTTCTGTATAACCTTTGGTGACTCGCTATGATCTCTTGGAAAAAGCGATAGGTCTGGGTGACTGCTTGGTGTTTCGGCGTAACACTGAAAGCTTAATAGAACATCTTGGCGATAACGATATCTCTTGGCAACATCGATATGAAGGTTATGTGGCATCGGTGAGACACTGTTAGTGTCTCACCGAGATGCCAATACAGTGTGAATTCTATTGTTAGTTTGACCATCCTATGTGGAGTCTCGTGGACCAATAGGAGAAGCCGAATCTGAACAGTTGGAAGATTATTCATTGTGACGGTTCTGTGAGGAAGCTCGACAGACATGGAACAACAGGGATAAACTCGATGATTGCAATTTGTGATTGGTTGGTTGGTTCGAAGGCTGATTCGACAGATTGTTGTATGATCAGTAAATGTATTCTAATCTGTAAAGGCTGTAACTTGAAAGTTTTTGTTCGAAGATTGTTTATGGCGAATGCTGCTATAAACAAACACCAGAAAGATAAGTCTGTCATTTGTATGTAATCTCCATTACTGTAATACAAAGTGATTTTTCTTGGTGTGGTGGGTTTTTCTCCCATAAGGGTTTTCCCATGTATATCTGGTGTTCCTGTGTGATTGTTAAATACTCTGTTTCTGTTATTACTTCATAGTGCATCTTAGTTGAACTGTAAATTGAAAAATTAAAAGTATATCTACATTCTTCTCTGAGGTATTGATGTTAGGAGAATTGTTTCCGCATCTGATTTTCCTTACAAAATCTACTAATCCACTTCTCCCTCATCTTATCCAAAGAAAGACCCTCCTTGACTGAGATATCTAGATTAAACAATATAGCCTCTATTTCCCCCAATTCATCAATCTGCTGGTTCAAGTCTTTACTCATCTCTTGAACCTCATTTTTATGCTCATGAATATAATTGGATTTGTGTCCTATTATCCTCACAATCTTCTCAATAAAATCCACATTACCCTCTTCAAGGATTGACTGCTCAAGTAGAGTTGACTTAGGCACTTTGCTAATGTCCTTAATATTTTTAACATATTCTTTATACTCTTCATCTTTCTTATCTAGATCTTCAACATGCTAGTTCAAATCTCTTGCCAATTGAAGTGTCGCTTCATGAATCTTAAAACTATCAGTTAACACCTCATCAACCTCTTGATTGAGCTTATCAATCCATCTTTCCAGCATCCCAACCTTACTCTTCATTTGCACCAAATCATCGACTTTCTTCTCTGTCAATAAGATTGGGGATTCAGGAGCAGCAGCTTGTTGAGAAATTGGAGTTGAGACATCTTTTAAAAAATTATGCAACTGATCCAATTGGGCCTTAAACTCATCTTTATTTTGCTTGTCTTTGATCATCCTAGAATTGGTAGAGGAAGCTACAATATCAATTAAGTTCATTTGCTGATTTCTTGTAGATTTTCCCAAATTCACTATACCCAATTAATAATCAGTCATTGCATATCCTCCCGATTATTATCCACCATTGGTATTGCACATTCAACAATGATTTCTCCTATGTTTGTAAGTTTGGTGGAGTGAAGAATCCTGACCTTCTTTTTGGGTCTCTCCTTCTCAATTTCCTTCATCATCTCACCCAATTGAGAGGCTGAGGTTGAACTATTTGTTTCTTTTCCAAGTCAAGCTTTAACCATGTAGGAGCTATAGGAGTAGTAGCTATTTATGCTAAAGAAGAAGAAGCAGTGGTAGAAGATAGATGTATTGTGTTCTCAGGCTGAGAGTCAACCTCTTGCACATTCTTATGCTCTCTTTGTGCCTCTTCTTGTGCAAGTTTCTCGGCCTCTTCCTTTTCCTTTTGTTTTTGCAATCTTTTAGCTTCCAACTCCTACGTCAGGCATTCCTCTTCCAACTTCTTTTCCTCTAACATCTAGTCCCTTTGTCTTTTCAATTCCTCAACATAGTCCCATGCTTCTTTGGAATTCTTCTCATGTAGAGCAAGCTCTGCAACCTCCTCTCTCTCCAAGCATTCTTGTTCTTCCTTCTTCCTATGGGCCTCCTCCATAGCCTTAAATTTGGCTTCAAGGGCTTCTTTCTCTCTTCTATGCTTGGAATTTTCCTCCTAAAGATCAAGGATCCTCTGTTGCAAATCCAATTTATTTCTTTCCTCTTTCATTCTAAGCTCCTGCTCCTTTTTTTGCTGCTCTTTATCCAATTCATCGATAGTAGCTCAAGCTTCCAATTCTTGTTGCTTGGCTGATACATTAGATTGTGCCTTAGCAACATCTTCCTGTTGTTTAGCCAATGCCTCAACTTGTGCCTTGGCATCTGATTCCCTTTTAGCATCCTCAAAGAGTTTCCATTGATCTTCCTCTATTAGCACATGCTTAATCCCTACATCAACTGTTACATCAAGGGAAGCCACCACATGAGTCTCCTTGTTGGATGAGGTAGCCTCAGAATCTGTTTGAACATCATGTATCTTTTTTTCAAGCTCCTTCTCCTTCAACAAATCAGCTTCTTTATGGAGGGTTCCCATAGGCATTCCCTCACTTGGTTTCTCTATAACAAGGGGTTGAGTGGATTCTTCTCCTGCAACAGATGTTGAAGCACTAGCTTCTATAATGACCTCCCCTTCTTGTACCTCTCGTAGGTCTTGGGAAACAACCTCCTCTTCTAAACTAGAAGGAAGAAACTCTAAGGGATCCTTAGGGGGAATTCTTCTTTTTGTCTTTTTATATTGGGTGGTTCCAGTAGCCTTCCTCTTCTTGGATGGTTGAGCCTCTGGCTGGTTAACCCTCAAGATAACCCATTGTATGCTTCTATCCAAGGTTGGTCTTGCATTTTTCTTTATATCAATAGACTCCCTTGCATTCCAATCCACTGGATCAAGATCCTTGGTGTCTATCTTATCTGCATCATATTGGGGATCTAAAGTTACCCCATCATTGGACAATGTCTCTGGAATGTACTACTTTATCCTATACTCAACCATGAGTGGGATAGATAATCTTTCATAATTTCTCCTCTTGAGATCATATTCATCTTGCAAATCCATCCAAAAATCCTCCAATAAATTAAAATGCTTATGAAAAAGAATAGGAAGAAAAGCCTGCATCTTGTGTTCAGGATCATAATGCTTCCTATAAGTGTATAGACCCACTTCAAATGAATCAATTCATCACAAACAACCTTAGCTTCCACAATGTGTGGACAACTAAACTCACCCAGCTTCATGGGAAACTTGTGACAACCAGTCTTATGCTTGGTGCCAAATTTAAAGTTAACAACTAGAGCTTGATAAATGAATTCCATTAACACAATTCTATTGCTGCAGCATCTAGGGAGAAAATGGGGATGACCATCAAAACCTCCCAATCTAAAGTAAGTAAAAGTGGGGTATTGAATAAACTAGTGTCCCCATTCATTGATGAAGGCCATTGCCTCCCTACTCAATCTGTACCCAACATCTCTGGTGAGCTTGTTAATGATAACATAAAGAAATGCATCATTAACCCTCCTATAATGTGACTCTGATGCTTGCAAGGTAAGCTAATTATAGTTCTTGAACACCTTCTATACTTGGGCTTCTCCCAATATGCCCATTGTATTCAGTCCAGGAAAGATCCCCATTCTAGCAGCTACATAGATCACATAAGAGGTCATGAAGAAACTCTTGGTTTCTCTCACTTCTAGCATTTGATTATGTATGCTCTCTGACACCACCATAGGCCAATCAAACTATTGTTTTCCATCCAAGATGGTTTGGATAAATGGGAACATCTGTTCTTTAAATTGTGAAGCATCTCTTTTTCCACATACTCTAGAGAGCAACATGATTATGTCCCCAATCTCCTTGCCAAAGTCTACTCTTTTAGGCTGGTTAGGAAGCTTAGTTAGAGATTTTTTCTCTTCCCTCATCTAGTTCTTATTCATGTAGGATCTACTAGCTTCTTTCTTGTCATTGTAAAGTTTCAATTCTTCTACTTCATTTAGCTACCTAGGATTTTGTGGAACAGGTGCATCAAACATAAACCTAATCATTTGGGCTATTAAATCAATGATAACATCCCCCTGTGAATTCATGCACTACCTAGTAGTAGGATTGTAGGCCCTAGCTACTACTAATATCAATTTTGGACATTGAACATACAGTGGGAAGATAGAAACATGTGCTAGTCCAGATTGGATGATCCTTTTTTCCCTTGGTGTAACATCTTCATTAAAAGTTTCATCCACCAGTTCTTCATAGTTGAAAGGGCCTAAGTTGGTATCTATAATATCTGCCCACTGAGAATCAACCTTGCTAACAGTGAGAGTAGCTTCTCTATGTTTATACCTCAAAGTGTAGGGGAGCTGCTCCACTTTAACCTTCTTTGGCTTAACTCCTTGTCTTGAAGTTTCTACTGGTTGGCTCCTTTGAGAAGCTTCTTCTGATACCCTCGACATCCTCTAATCTCTGCAATAAACTCCTGTATTAGATGAACAAAAGCATAAATAAATTTATCATGTAATACCATACTCTACTTCCTTAGGACAAATTTCATACTAAGCTAAATTTCACTTTCATCAGAAGCGGAGTTACAAAAGAATCAAGAATATGAGATAGTTTTAACACATATCGGGATCAAAATCAGAACCAAGACAAGATCAAGATTGGGATTGGAATGGAAACCGAACCAAAAAATAATCGCTAGTTCCAAGTTTGACCTCCACTCCAGCGTGAAGACCAAAATGATCAATGACTGGAAGTGAAATCATTTTAGGAATGAATCTCGGTCTTAAACATCCTTAGAATGAGTTTGGTCTTGAATCCGCTTCCACCAGTTTCGACATAAAAACGAAGCACTTTTCTTGAAGACATGGTCACATGAATCTAAGTATCTCGGTCACATGGTTTACAAGGAAATACAAAATAGAGGGGCTTAACCCCACACCTTAACCTTATAGAAACTAGATTTAACCCTAAAGGAACAATATTTTGTAAAGGTTATCGAGCAAACCCTAGTTTGCACAATACATTGACTCAGAAATCACAGAACTGAAACAAAATCAAGATCATAAGGGTTTCCAAATAGATTTTAAAACATTTAAAGTACGGAAAACCCTTGTAAACAGAAGGCCTAATTAAAAACTCGGCATGACAAAATGCACCTACCATGAAAGTGACAACAAAGAAAAAGTGACAAATGGAAAGAAAGAAAATGGAACGAAAAAACAAAGGACATAAACAAAACCAAAAGAAAATAAGAAAGAAAGTGAAGATTCACATAAAAGAATTCTATGAACACGCAAGAAAACAATACGCAAAGCGTAAAGACAAAATGACAAAGCAGAAATGGGAAAAGAAAGGAAAAGAGACCCTACCTCAAAATGCCCACAAGGAAAGATTGACACTTGAAAGAAATCTGCAAATCACCACGCCTCCACAATCAAATCGCTCTTCTCGAAGTTCTCTTAGCTCTGGTTCCTCATCAAACTCAAAACCCGGTCTCAGTCCCACGACAAAGAATCAACAACAAAAAGAAATGGGGGTGGGTTTGGATCCAAAACTGAAACTAAATTTTTTACAAAGTTCCAAGTTAGGTTCCAGCTCTGATTCTGCTCCCGACAAAAGGAACAAAAACCAAGACAAAAAAAACAAACGACGGGGAGCAGGGCCGAGACAAAAAATGGACTTGGCCCAAACATGAATGGAAACAAACACAAAGCAAATGAGCGGAGTCAGAATCGAGAAGTAAACAGGAACCAAAACTTTGAAAAAAGTTCCAAATTCACTTCCAACTATGGTTCCACTTCTGCTCGGGCTTAAACAAAACATGAGGAAAATGACAAATGACTCAAGGGAGGAACAAAACCAAGAGCACAAAACACACTAATTGACGATGAAAGGAACAAGGAAAAGCGAACCCGAAGTCGGAATGAAACCCGAACTAGGAACTAAGGAAAAATTCAAAGTCTAGATTCGGTTCCAGCTCCACTTCCACTAGAGCAAAAGAAAGAAAGACTTAGGAGAAAAATGAACAACTCCTAAGACCCAAACAAAACACCAAAGACAGAACAAAAAATGGGGTGGTTATCCAAGGCATAACAAGAAGGTTGATGGTTTCTTGCTTGCATTTGGTTTCACTCACTTCAAATTCTCTAGTCTACGAAGAGGATCTCCATATTCTAGTAGAAATATGAAATTTACTTGCTTCATTGATTTCATATGAGTGATATAGGCTCATACCTACACCATTTTAGTCTAGTGTCACTTTGAGTATCACCTGCACAATTCCTAGTGTTGATGCTACTTTGGACATATAGTTAGTTGGTAGCCTTTTGTAATTAACACACATTCATCCATAGATATTAGGCTACATTGACTCTAACCGAAAAAGAGACATTGACACATTGAATTCCATATTCATTTTTTTCCTTGGTTCTAGTCTAGTCATATGGTCTTGCAAGAAACAAACCACTATTACTTATCCATTAAGGTTAAGTATCAATGAGAAAATATTTCTAGCTAGGAGATTCTATGGATTCAATAACTTATGCCAAAGCTTGGTCTTCCATTTGATCATCCTATGATTCTTTGGTGTGATAAATAAAGTGCCATTCATATTTCACCAAAACAAGTTGAGAATTAGTAGACGAAGCACATTTAAATTCACATATATTTCATTCAACAACCTATCCATGATGGCTCTCTCTCCTTAGTGTATTTTCCTACTGAAGAGTAATTTTGAGGTGCCAAATTGACCCACAACACATAGGTAAGATAAAAGTAAAGTAAAAATATCTCACCTCTCCTAAAAGAGACAATCACTAATCAAACTAATCACCTCCCAAGGTCTTTGATGTTGGTTCACAATGTTGTTGTTTCAAAAAGTGGTCAATATGGCTATAATGTTCAAGGGGCCTGCTAGTTTTGAGCTTTTGGATTGTTGCAAGATCAAACATCTATCTAAACCTACTTTAACTAGGGGTTTTAAAGAAATAGAAAAAGATAGATCAAGGTTTTCAAACTGAAAAGAATGTTGATTCATTCAACTAATCAGACTTGTTGCTTTCCAAGGAATTCCTAAACTAGAACTGCAAAATAAAATTAACCTGTAATTGATACAAAGTTTCATTCATTCACAGTGCAAACTTTAACATTAGATTGCAAATCATCATTCAAACAAAACATAAGGTAAAATTTCATTCCTTGAAAGCTTTTCAAATCAAATGATTAACCCAAAATGAATACCATTCTAGAGCATAATATAAAGTAGATTTAAATTTGGCTACTCCTACTGTCAATGAAATAGATAAGCAACATTTACAAATCTGGAAAGATCACTAGTGTACAAAAAACCCATGTCTTCAAATTATCTCCATCTATGCTAAGAAAATCAGGAAGATACATCATCTCTTCCTCCTGCTGAACTGCAAAAAAAAATGTCTAACTTACTTCAAAAACCCTAACTTTCTTTTTCTAATCTTTTCTAACTCCTCTCTAACCTATCTCTAAAACTTACTCTCTAGCCTGTCTAACAAAATAGAACTTCACACTTACAAAAGAGGTGAAACACCATATTTATAAAAATGCGTCAGATGCGTCGACCCAGTTTAGGGTTTACAAAATAAGTCAGTCATAGAACAAGTCAGCCCTAGAAGAGTTCAAAACAAAGTAAAATGTGCATTAAATGTATGAGAACTGACCAAATCGGCCCAAGATCTCCCTCATAACTCAGACCAAAACATGTGAAGAAGAGGCAAAGCGAGACGATGAGGAAGCACAAATTTCAATGCGTTTTGCATTAACTGCTTCCCCTACTTCGCCCACACCTTACCTCTTTTCTGGCCTTCATCATCAAGAACGTCCTCTGCAAGCCATTCACAAGTGGCATAGGTGAAACCCTAGTCCACCATTCAATAACATTAATAGCATTCTTTAGCTGCCCCATCGTATTGTCCCAGTCTCTCTTGTTGGATTGATATTCATTAATGACTGCACTGTAGGTCACTGCATCATCCAGCTGGTGCCTAGTTACTGTATCCCATGATAACCTTAGTCCTTCACACCAGGGTGTTCACATTCGGATCTGAAACCTCAAACCAGACTGACGTCATCCTGCCCTCAGGAATCCTACTCTTTATGTACAACTCCATTCTTTCTTCTACTTCAGAGATGGATGATCCCTTTGTGTCTCTCTTAGCCTTTCTAGCTGCTGTCTTGCTAGAATCAGCCCGCATCCATCAAACACCAATGTGAGAATCCAATTTTTGACAAAATTTCATCAAAGTGTTAGCTCAAAATCATGATAAAACCATTGAATTAGCCATTAAGCATCAACACTAATAAGTTCAGGATTTCAAGTTAATTGGGGAAAAACAATCTGGAAAGAATTTCAGAGAATTTTGAACCAGGCAGATTCTCCTGATGAAGCACCAATGTCAATAATGGATCATAAAAAATGAACACAAGCAGCACACAACAGTGAAATTCATCAAGCTAAAGCAAGATATGTTTAAGCATTCATCATTAGATTCATCAATTTTATCCAATTTCTTAAATTCCACAAAGCATAGAAGAGAATTCGGAAAAATTTGGCCGGACCAGAATTTCGTGGATGATTCAGAACTCCACACTACGAAAAACTGAAGGAAACCAAGAAAATATGACCAGGGCGAACAATTCCGAAGTAGGCATAAGGTTTACCAATAGATCATTCGAATGAAGAAGAAATGCATATAACATTGTGAAACCCATCAAAATAAGCATGGAAACATAAGAATTTATCATTAGAATCATTCATGTGTCAACAATCTCAAGTCACTCGAAGTTTGGAAGAAAATCCAGAAAAATCCGGCCGGACCGGAATTCTGCGGATGACCCAAAACTCTGAACTCAGAGCATGTCAAATTGAACTGGGCTTCGTAAAACCCTATCCGAATTAAACTAAGGCATTGAAAAACAAGGCAAGGCATGGAAACCATTCAGGAACACACATTGACGAGAGATCCACTTGGGCGGAGAGAGTCAAGAAACTTACAGTGACCGATAAGTCTTAGAGACCCGAAATTCAAAAACCTGATGGCGAAGCAGAATCCAAAAAAATCCGGCCCAAGTAGAATTTTGTGAAGGCCATAAATCTCTGAACTATAGCGCAAAATAGGCTGAGCCAGACTTCAAGCACAATTTGGGAAAACAAAGGAAAGGAGAAAAAACTGGGAAAATCCGACCGGGGCAAACAATCCTGAATTGACTCAAAAACCCAAACAACAACGTTGAAACTGGAGTTTGAAAGAAAATTGGGAAAATACGAACGGACCAAAAAATCCTGAACTAGGGTAAAAACCCAAACTTTTCCCAAAAAATAAGATTTTAAATATTCAACTTGGGAAAGCAAGATAAACATATTAAGCACATGCCAAGGAAAAAGAAAACCTCAAAATCGAAGGGGACAAAACACAAAGAGTGAAAGCAAAAGAGGGTCCCATTTTAATCAAATTTAAAATGGGGTGGTTATGCAAGACATAACAATTGGCGACTTGGCTGGGAAAATGGTTTAACCATTTTTAGGAAACTGAGGGATTTAGTTACCCAAAACTCTTGGTTTATGGACATCACAATTCCAGTTAGGTCAGTTTCAGTAAACAAGGTTGAGCTAGAATCTCAAATGTAAATCAACATTGGCTACCCCTGAATCTATGTGTGTGCTTGATGGTGCATCACCCTTTTACAAAGTTTTCCTCATCTTTTGAACAATTATGCATAGGATTTGAACTACACGAGTTGATTCCCTTTAATTGTTGTGCAATGATATCCTGGGCATTGCTCCGTTTCCAGTCAAGCGTCCATAGCTCTGATAGAGATACCTCTTGTTTTCTCATAGCATTGCTCTATGCTAGTCAGGCGTCCATATCCCCGGTAGAGATAATAGAATCACCCATTCATTATTGAGTTTTCTTTTCTTAGATAGTTCTCTTTTCTTTTCTTTTTTCTCTTGAAGATCCTTCATTCAATTCCTTCTCAATATGTCAGATGTCCAACATTTGTACTGGGTTGAAAACTACCATGGACCTCATAACAACATCTGGGGAATCATATTTTTCACTCAAATCTTGCAACACCATCATCCTAAGACAAATATACCATTACAAAAGGAGATGTTTCTGATGATTTGTGGCAGATTCAATCGTAGTTAGTGAAGATTGCTTACTTTACACCTTGTTCTCAATGAATTTCCACAACTCTCATTGATAATGGACATAAAAAAATGAATTTAGAATAAAATCATCCAATCAGAAAACCTGAAAATATCTAAACCAACTTCTCTCCTAGTAACCAAAGCATACTTCAATAACAACCCCCTTTCTCAACTGGATAAAATGAAGGGCCCCACAAAAAGAAAAAAACAAAATGAACAAAAAACAAATTACTTACATATATACAACCCAACAAAATACTAGACCCTTTTACGACCCAAAATAATGTTTGAGAAACTATCCATTTATAGGCAATGGAACAGGTTCTTCTGTTAAACTACTCAGCTGGAAAGCATTTTCTCCTAGGATTTCAGCAATTTGATAGGGACCCAACCAGAGCTTATCAAACTTCTAGTGCTCACCCTTCTTTTCATTGGCTTTATCCCATAGTAAGACAAGGTCTGATATCCTGAAAGCCTTGACTTTGGCTCTTTTGTCAAACCAACATTTGACAACAACCTGGTGCCTAAAGAATTGCTGCAAAGCAGCATCTCTCTACTCTTCTAATTTCAGCAAGCCAGCTAACCTGACTTCAATCCTATCATCACTAGAGTAAAATTCTTGCATAAATTTCAGGACAGGTATTTGCAAGTGAATAGGGAACATAGGCTCTTGGCCATACACTAGCTTAAATGGTGAAGTCTTCAACGCAACCTTGATCCTAGTCCTATCTTCTCATAACACAAATCTTGACTGGGTATGCCAGTCTCTAGGATTGTTCTCTAACAGTTTTTTGATTACTCCTAGGAGATTTTATTAGTTGATTCTGCAACTCCATTTCCTTGCAGATAATAGTTTGAAGAATACTTTAAAACAATCCTATGATCATAAGCCCATGAAATGAACTCAACAGAAGAAAAGGCAGGGCCATTGTCACATACCAGTGCAAAGGGTACTCCAAACTTGGTTGTGATGCATTCAGTGAGGAACTTGATTACTACCTCCGTTGTGCTATTCTTGCAAGGTATAGCTTCTATCCATCTCGTGCAGTAATCCGTGGAAGTCAAAATGAATTTATGTCCTATAGAAGAATTTGGGTTAATTACCCCAATAAAATGAAGTGCCCATTGGGAAAATGGCCTTACCTCATAAATAGGCTACAATGGCATGGCTGGATGACACTCTCTTGATGTAAAAGTTTGACATATATGACATGTACTTACATGTTGGTGGGAATCCTTAAACACACATGAGCAATAATAACCAGATCTGAGGATCTAATGTGCTAAAGAATCCGTAGAACCATGACTCATGCCATGTTTCCCATGAAATTCAACAATTGTATGCTTAGCTTCTTGTTGATCAAGGCATTGTAGATAAACCCCCTCAAAATTATTTCTGTATAGCAATCCTCCTTTGAGCATATAATGATAGCTTTTCATTCTCAGTGGTCTCCTCTAAGTTGTATTCATTCCCTCTGGGCACCGATTATTGAGCATGAAATAAATAGTATCGGCATACCAAGAGTCATTAGAAAAGGACTGTGTTGTGTACTGCTGACAAGTAATGTTCTTACCAACATCTTCCATTGCTTTAGATAGGCCTTGAACTCATACAAGTTTCATAGGGTGAATCTCCAGACTGAACTCCTACAAAATAGCCATCCATTTCCCCCTTCATTCTCCCAACTCGCTCTGCATAAGTAGAGACTTCACAGTAGCATCAAGAACCACAACAATGAACTGACTTCGAAGGATATAATGCCTGAAATTCTTAATAGCTCTAACCAATGCAAAAGTTTGTTTCTCAAGAGGTGGGTATTTGACTTCAACATTCTTAAATGGAGAGCTCATGAAGGAAATTGGCCTTTCATCACCCTCCTCTCTTTGTTGTGTCAGGACAACTGCACATGAGTGTTTAGAAGCAAAAGAATAAATATAAAATGGCTTCAAGTAGTCAGGACTAGTGAGGACTGGCGCCTTCGAAATGGATTGCTTAACCTAAGAAAAAGAAGCCTTTGCCTCATTACTCCATTCTATTATAGCATCTTTCTTCATCATTTCGTTCAAAGGTTTAATAATTTCTGCAAAACCTGTGATAAACTTCCTCACAAAGTTGATCTTTCTGAAGAAAGATCTCATCTCCTTCTTACTTCCTGGCATGGTTAACTTCAGAATAGACTCAACTCGGTCTGGATCTATTGATATCCCTCTTTCCAAGATTATGTGTACCAAAAGTTTCCCTTCAAAAACCCCGAACACACACTTTTTAGGATTTAGAGAAACACCATATTGGATACATCTTTCAAGAACTTTAGCCAAGTCTGTAGCATGGTTTAGTCTATCTTTAGAGAATACTATCAGTTCATCCATATAAATGATGATGCACTTACCAATCAAATCTTTGAATGCTACATCCTTTACACGCTAAAAGGTTGCTCTAGCGTTTATCAAACCAAATGGCATCCTCCTGTAAGCAAATTTTCCCCACTTAGTAGTGAAGGTTGTCCTTATTTTGTCTTCATAATTAATGATCACTTGATTGTACCCAAAATAACCATCCAAGAACAACATCATTTGAGATCCATTGATAGTTTGCAATACTTCATCCAGAGAAGGGAGTGGATAGTTGTCTTTTTCTGAAGCTCTATTCAGATTCCTGAAATATACACATAGCCTGATCTCCCCATTCTTTTTATGAATTGGAACCAAGTTAGCCACCCATGTTGAATGTCGTACAGGGAAGATTATTCTTGCAAAAAGCAATTTCTGAACTTCCTTAAAGATCAGTGGTTCAATCAGGGCGTTGACAGGACGTTTCTTCCGAAATGGTCTAGCTTCAGGCTTCAAAGGAATAGTATGAGTTATCATAGAAGTATCAAATGTTTTTAGATCTTCATACCCCCAAGCTATTGTAGCAATATCTTTCTTCAGTTCCCTCAATATATCTTCTCTAATTGCTTCAAGGTAGGCCTTCCCTATGTAAACATTCCTTTCAGAGCTAGAGTTAGCTAAGTTAACAGTTTCATAATCACCTCCCTTATCTTCGGTTGATACCTTTTCCCAAGCCCTTGGATTTGAATCAAAAATTATTTCTAAGGCCACCATTCCCTTGGGAATTCTATTACTTTTTAAATTGAGGACACCTTCTGTATCGCAGTCTTCGGGGTTCCAGTCTCCTTGATCCCTATCAGACTCATTGATGATTTGTCCTTCAAAAACATTTGAGCTTGCTAGAAAAGAAAGAATATGTCGATCATCGTCGAAGACTTGAAATTTCCTAACATTATCAGGGATAGCCGGGTGGATATCAATTCTACTGAGAATCTCTTGAGCTTGGAGCCTTTCATGAGCTCTAGGGTACTTGTGGCAACAACTAATGAATCAGCTATTTGATTCTCCTTTCTAGGGATTGAACTAATCCCAAAAGCATCAAAGTCTTCAATCAGGTTCCACACCTGATTCCTATAAGCTGCCATCCTTTTATTGTGACATGTGCACTGGTTGTGTACTTGCTTGATAATCACTTCTGAATCTCCTTTAACCATCAAGGCAGTAACTTTCTTCTGATGTGTGAACATCAGTCCCCGAGCTAATGCTTCATATTCTACTATATTGTTAGTGCATCCAAACTGTAACCTGTAAGAAGCAAAAAATGTTTCCCTTTTGAGCTAGTTAACTCAATTCTAGCACCACGCTCTGTTTTAGATTTGGATCCATCAATTGTGAGGGTCCATAGCTGATTATGAGATAGGGTTGATCTCTTTGAGCTTGTTGTGGGTGCTTGGAGACGATGAACCATAGGTGGGGTCACTTGATCTTTTGCATCAACTATTGGCAATGGGTGTTCAATAGGTTCATCAGGTGCAATATCCAATTCCTGCTCAGATATATCATGTAATCCTAGGATATCTTTCTAACAGTTATCGGTATCTTTGATTAACCCCTTGGGTTTTGGTATACCTGTGAGTGCAGGGGTATCAAAGAAACCTTGGGGTTGTTCAACATAACTATGTTGGTCCAGTATTATGACTGGGGTAAGTTTAGTTTGAGGAGGGACTTCCTCTGAAGGTATATTATCACTGGTTAACATTATTGCATTTTTGGCTTCAAATGAGAAGTGATCTGAGACAGTCTCAAGGTGACTTGGGCTGGGCTAGTTTCTTTAGTTTTGAAAACATGATTTAGAACACTGATGTAGGGTTGGTAGGTCAATTCTGAATGATTTTGGTAGTGCACCCTGTACCAATTTGGGAGTAGAAGACTCCACAAATTGATATCTTCCCCTAAGACTAGCTGATCCTATTGTAGCTTCTTGATCAATACCTGCTGGTTTACACTAATCATGGGATCAGGAAATTCTTGCATTGACAAATCATTAGAATCAAGAACCAAAAGAGTCAAAATTTTCTCTCTTTTATAAACCCCTATCTCGGTTTCAAAATAGGCTACCTCGTTGGGACAGTCATACTCAATGATGATAGGTTTGAGGTGAGGTTCACTCTCAATCCTAATATGCATAGGCATTCCCCTCCATGGTAGCCACATATGTGAAAAGTCAAGGGAGAGATATCCCCCTATACTCTTCATTAAATCTCTTCTCAAAAGAATACCGTAAGTCTCAGGAATGTCTGCTACCCGAATATCCATATTGGTTTGAATCCTAGGGTCAAACCCTACTTGTACCTATATATTTCTCAATTCTCCAACTACATTAACCTCTGTTTTATCAAGTTGGATGACCTTCTTGTTTGTTTGGACAAGATTCAATCCCAATTTCTTGCATACAAAAAATGGCATAACATTGCCTAAAGCCCCTGAATCTAGTAGACAATTGTGCAGATTCTTCCCACAGATTCTCAAACTTAAAAGAAATAGTGGGGTCCTTACCTTGTTTATGAACAAAGCTGCGTTCATGTCCACAGTGGGTGCCACCTTGGTTTTCTATTTTGATTTATCAGCTTCTTCCAAAGCTTCCAGCACTATATCTCATTGGGAAGGGCACCATTTTAGGATGTCAAAGTATGATAAAGAGGTTTTTGTTTCTGCATCTCAGAAACAATATCAAATTCTGTGTTATAACTTGCATTATATTTGAAAACACCAGATGAATTACCTTTGCTAGGGAAGTCAGGCGGACCCTTCGGTGGAGGAGGGTTGTTATCAACACTCTGATTTGGAGGCACCATGTGGTTAGGTGGTGGTGATGTAGTGAATGGAACCTTATTCTGGTTTCTTAGGAAGTGTCCTCCCTTTTTCTAAAAGGCTTGGGCATCATACACATCTTCCTCTGGTTCATTCTCATTCTGCATTGGGAATGAAGGTTTTCTTCAAAGAGGTCATAATCCATTGTTGTATCCACAGAGCCACCTCCTTTATTTGAATTCCCTTGGAATGTTTGGGCATCTTCCTATGCCATCTTTACAACCTTCTCCATTTCAGGACAATTCACCTTGGAATGAGTTGCAGTATCATGTAGCCTGCACCAGTTAATCATAAAATTGAGGTCAGCCACATTTGCAGTATGTGGCCTATCCTCATTAGCTTGATGATTGTGAGAAACCCCACCATTATTTGGCCCTGTGTTCCATTGTCTGTTGTTATTAGGCCTTTGGTTATATCCTCTATTCTAATTTTGATAGCCTTGGTTAGGGAAGTTTTGGCCTTGATAATTCCTTTGGCTATGATTGTTGTTGTTCTGATAATTACCCTGATTATTACTATTCTGATTAGGGTAATTACCTTGATTAGCATAATTACCTTGGTTCTGAGAGGGGTTCAATTTAAGCTGAGCCATGCCATTTGTGACTTGAGATAGAGTTTTCTTTAGGGTCTCCACCTCGTCTGTGAGTTGAATTGTCCTTTCAATCTCAACATTCTTAGCAACAGTTGGCTGACTGATAGGATTTGGTATTCCAGCTTGATTATGATGACCATGTGGATTGTGATGAGCCTGTGATTGTTCAGAGAAGTTAGGAGCTCCATTGTCAATAATGGAATAGGAGATTGATTCTGCAACTCAGACATAGGTCCATAATGAGAAGGAGACATCCTTGGGACAATATTGAATAAAGGGGTTGGGTTAGGCATCTGATACCCCATAGAAGGAAAACCTCCTCCCAAGTTCCCTTGTTGAGAGCTAGTTTTTTGTTGCAGCTTGATGGCTAGATGATAAACTTTAGACATAGAATCAATATTTTCTCGGCTGATAAGTCCTTTGTAGGAACAAGCCAAGCAAAGGATCTATAACTCTAAAATATGCCTGAATGGCACTAATCTCAGCAACTAGATAGGGGTCCTGTAATCTCCTATACATTCATTGAAACCTTGTATTAAACAAGGGAAGTGATTCACATGGCTCCCTCCTAATGGTAGCAAATTGATGGAACAAAATGGCTGGATCCACATAAACTCTGAACTGATTGATGAAAGCATTCTCCAGATCTTTCTAGCTCAGAATAGAACCTTGTGGAAGATTTAGGTACCAATTGTATGCCATATCCCCTAAGGAATAAGGGAACAATCTACAAACCACATCATGGTGAGCTATTTGGGCTCTAGTACAGGTGTCCTTAAAAGCTTGTATGTGCTCCTCAGTACTCCTTGATTCGCCATGATTGTATTTGGGACAAAATCTCTCAGGATTCTTAGGAATATCATGGAAGCCTCTAGGACTAGTCCCCAATGGAGAGGGATTATTCAAAAAAAATTCCATTGGTGGCGGTGGTGGAGGTTGAGCGAGCTATTGGATGGGCTGAACTAGCTATAATGGCAATTGATATGGATTTTTTGGTGGATTCATGGGTATCAATTGGGGTATTGGTGAAAAGCCTGGTGGAGTGAGTGGAGCTAACAAGGGTGGTAGAATGGTTGCACTATGAATCTTGTGTCTCATTGGGGTCTCAAGTTCTACCAAAGGTGGTGGGTTTTCAGTTGATCGAAGAACTCTATGGGACCTCTCTGGTGAGAAAGACCCAATGTTATCCAGTTTTCTATTCTAGCCCTCCTTCTAGCACCAATTCCTGTTGAGGTGCCAAATTGACCCACAACACGTAGGTAAAATAAAAGTAAAGTAAAAATATCTCACCTCTCTTGAAAGAGACAATCAGTAATCAAACTAATCACCTCCCAAGGTCTTTGATGTTGGTTCACAATGTTGCTATTTCACAAAGTGGTCAATATGGCTATAATGTTCAAGGGGCTTGCTGGTTTTGAGCTTCTGGATTGTTGCAAGATCAAACATCTATCTAAACCTACTTTAACCAGGGGTTTTAAAGAAATAGAAAAAGATAGATCAAGGTTTTCAAACTGAAAATAATGTTGATTCATTCAACTAATCAGACTTGTTGCCTTCCAAAGAATTCCTAAACTAGAACTGCAAAATAAAATTAACCTGTAATTGATACAAAGTTTCATTCATTCATAGTGCAAACTTTAACAGTAGATTTGAAATCATCATTCAAACAAAACATAAGGTAAAATTTCATTCCTTGAAAGCTTTTCAAATCAAATGATTAACCCAAAATGAATACCATTCTAGAGCATAATATAAAGTAGATTTAAATCTGGCTGCTCCTACTGTCAATGAAACATATAAGCATCATTTACAAATCTGGCAAGATCACCAGTGTACAGAAAACCCACATCTTCAAATTATCTCCATCTATGCTAAGAAAATCAGGAAGATACATCACCTCTTCCTCCTGCTGAACTGCAAAAAAAATGTCTAACTTAGTTCAAAAACCCTAACTTTCTTTTTCTAACCTTTTCTAACTCCTCTCTAACCTGTCTCTAAAACTTACTCTCTAGCCTGTCTAACAAAAAAAACTTCGCACTTACAAAAGAGGCGAAATGCCATATTTATAAAAAATGCATTAGATGCGTCAGCCCAGTTTAGGGTTTACAAAATAAGTCAGCCATAGAACAAGTTGGCCCTAGAAGAGTTTGAAACAAAGTCAAATGTGCATTAAATGCACGAGCACCAACTAGATCAGCCCAGGATCTCCCTCATAACTCAGACCAAAACGTGTGAAGAGGCAAAGCGAGATAATGAGGAAGCACGACTTTCGATGCGTTTTGCATTAAGTGCTTCCCCCACTTTGCCCACACCTTGCCTCTTTTCTGGCCTTCGTCATCAAGAACGTCCTCTACAAGCCATTCACAAGTGGCATAGGCAAAACCCTAGTCTACCATTCAATAGCATTAATAGCATTCTTCAACTCCCCATCGTATTGTCCCAGTCTCTCTTGTTGGATTGATATTCATTAATGACTACACTATAGGTCGCTGCATCATCCAGCTAGTGCCCAATTACTGTATCCCATGATAACCTTAGTCCTTCGTAGTAGGGTGTTCACATTCGGATCTGAAACCTTGAACCAGACTAATGTCATCCTACCCTCAGGAATCCTACTCTTTACGTACAACTTCATTCTTTCTTTTGCTTCAGTGATGGATGATCCCTTTGTGTCTCTCTTAGCCTTTCTAGCTGCTGTCTTGCTAGACTCAGCTTGCATCCATTAAACACCAATGTGAGAATCAAAATTTTGACAACATTTTATCAAAGTGTCAGCTCAAAATCATGTTAAAAACATTGAATTAGCCATTAAGCATCAACACTGAGAAGTTTGGGATTTCAAGTTAACCAGGGAAAAACAAATTGGAAAGAATTTCAAAAAATTCTGAACCAGGTGGATTCTCCTGATGAAGCACCAATGTCAACAAATGGATCATAAAAAATGAACACAAGCAGCATACAACAGTGAAATTCATCAATCTAAAGCAAGATATGTTTAAGCATTCATCATTAGATCCATCAATTTTATCCAATTTCTTAAATTCCACAAAGCATAGCAGAGAATTCAAAAGAATCCGGCCGGACCGGAATTCCGCGGATGACTCAGAACTCCACTCTTCAGAAAACTAAAGGAAACTGGGAAAATCTAATCGGGGCGGACAATTCTAAAGCATGCATAAGGTTTACCAATAGATCATTTGAATGGAGAAGAAATGCATATAACATTGTGAAACCCATCAAAATAAGCATGGAAACATAAGAATTTATCATTAGAATCATTCCTGTGTCAACAATCTCAAGTCACTCAAAGCTTGGCAAAAAATCCAGAAAAATTGGTTGGACCGAAATTCCACGGATGACCCAAAACTCTGAACTCAGAGCATGTTAAATTGAATTGGGCTTCACAAAACCCTACTTGAATCAAATTGAGGCATTGAAAAACAAGGCAAGGCATGGAAATCGTTCAGGAACACACATCGGCGAGAGATCCACCCGGGTGGAGAGAGTCAAGAAACTCATAGCAATTGGTAAGTCTTAGCGACCCTTAATTCAGAAACCGATGACAAGCGGAATCTAGAAAAATCCGGCCCTGGTGGAATTCCACGAAGGCTAGAAATCTCTGAACTATAGTGCAAAGCAGGCCGAGCCGGACTTCGAGCGCAATCCGGGAAAATGGAGGAAAGGAGAAAAAACTGGGAAAATCCGATCGGGGTGGACAATCCCAAATTGACTCAAAATCCAGAACAACAACATTGAAACTGGAGTTTGAAAGAAAACTGGGAAAATCCGGACAGACCGGAAAATCCCGAACCAGGGTAAAAACCCGAACTTCGCCCAAAACATAAGATTTTCAATATTCAACTTGGGAAAAACACTTGGGCAAGCAAGATAAACATATTAAGCACATGCCAAGGCAAAGAAAAACCTCAAAATCGAAGGGGGAAAAACACAAAGAGCGAAAGAAAAAGAGGGTCCCATTTTAATCAAATTTAAAATGGGGTGGTTATGCAAGGCATAACAAGTAAGTTGTAGAAATATTCACTAAACCTTTTTGCATTGCCTCACTATCTCACGTTGGACCATTTTCTTGGGGTGAATGAAGTTTTTCTTAGGGGTTCTTGAGTCCTCCTTATTTTGTATATAGTTCTCTTTTTTGGAGAGGAGTTTTTTTCCACATGGTTTTCTCCTTTACTTTATTTTTGAGAGAATTTTATTTTGCATGAGTACCTCATAAAGCCTTTTTTCCAAGTCTTATTTTTAGTGACTTATTCCCTAAGTATCACTTAGAGGGGTGTTAGTGTGAAAATAACTTTAATACATATAATTACCACTTATCTAGTTCCAAGACCTAGTAGACCTATTCACACTAGCTTAAGATCACTTAGTGGTTTAGTTGTCTCACCTCCTAGACACATGACACATTCTCTCACATTTATCCCAAGTATTCTACATGTGACATATTTTTGAAGGTTAGTTAATCATTTAGTTTCACCTTCCCACTTCCTCCTTATCCTACATATATAAGGAGATCATTGTACATTTTATACATTGTTTATGATAGTTTTTTGCTAATTTATTGTTACTTAAATTATCTTATGGAAGTTATTTAATTTTTCATTTATAGTTTATTTCTCCAACATTTAGAACATAAAAAATCAATGGAAATATCAAGACCATGAAAATATAAATGGGGAAAACCTATTGGAAGTAGAAAATGTTCACAATTCTCTTGTTTGGCCAAAATTAATTAAAAAGAGTTTAGATAGATCACATAAATTATTCTTATTGCAATCAATAAAACTCTAATTCTTACTTTCACTCTTTATTCTCTTAGGTTTATTCCTTGTATAGATAAACAATACCCCTTTGCGTATTAGATGACTTTCAAGTGTCGAGGAATGTGAAATTCCACCTTCTCTATCTTTATTACTCTATATACTTTTACTAAATGAGATATTCCACTATGAGAATTGCAATAATACATCTATAACATCTATTGTCAAATGTAAAATTTCCCTAGCAATAACACAACTACAACCATATTAATACTTGTAATTTTGTTGATTACAATTTTAAAAATTCTCTTTCATTATATTTTTGATGAGTTATCAAGTGTTCGATAGACCAAGTTAAGAATTTTTTGGATCCTTTGGATCATAAATTTAAAGATAAGATAATATTCAAATAAATTTTGTTATCATATTTCCTCTTAAAATCTTGACAAATTGAAAAACAACATATTCAATATTTAGAATAAATGCTTGATGATATGAGACAAAGCCAAAATTTTAGGGTCCTAATAATTTCAACAATGATACTAGATTATTTATCCCTTGCAAAACTAGGAGCACCTAAAGATTACACATTTATTAGATTAGTGTAAATATTAAAGTATCACAACTTTATAGAAATAATATATATTGTCCAAAATGACACACCAACACACCTAGGTCTCAAGGACACAATCTACAAAAGGTATTAAATAAGTTGTGTTCTAAAAAGGGTGTTGTGAATTTTGAAGAGATAAACAATCTCAAGAACAAGGTTATATTGGGATTAGAAATATGTATAAAGTTAGGTTATTTCTATATTAAGAAATTATTAATAGGTGAGAATTTTAAAACTTAAAATTACAATACTATGATCAATATTAACATTTTATATAATTAGTCACATAACAACTAAGCTCATTACTAGCTAATGGAAAAAGGGTTGGGGTTTGTTGATTTTTTTGTGGATGGAAGTTAGTGATTTGGTCTATAGGATGATGAAATATTACTACCATCTAGTTTGGTAGATGTAATAGTTCATTCAATAGTGGTTTTACTATTCAAACCTTATGACCCTAGAAGAGTTTTGCATGGGTGGGTTTTCTCTAAGGATGATGATAAAGGTGGACCTTGTCCTATTGATTGTGTGATCTATGAGGATGGTCATTCATCTATGAATGATATGTTAGTGGGTCTCATAATCCTTGAGCAACTTGTCTCTTTGATTAAAGTGTCAAACCCTTCATCCTGGGCCTCTCTTGTGGGATCTATAATCAAAGGAAATAGTTCTTCTCCTTTGGTTGAGGTAGCTATCGACCCTCTTTTGGGTGAGTTATCAATTAATGTTCTCGACTCTAATTTTTTTTGGGTCCTAGAAAAAAATAGATGCAGTTAGATGTTGGGATTTGAAGAATTCGTGGATTAAAGAAAATCTATAAATTATTATGATGCCTAAGGGTTTTTTTCCTTCATATTTACTTGTGAGGAAGATTTTTGTAACATCCTTGTTGGAGGCTTGTGATTTATTGGAAAGTATGTATTGGATTTGAAAAGGTGGGAAATGGGATTTGATCCTACTAGTAGTTTGTTTAATTTTTCCCCTATCTATGTAAGATTACTTGGACTACTGATGGAATTTTGGGATGAAGAGGTATTTAAAGGCATCACTATTTCCTTTGGACAAATTTTGGATATAGACTCTATGAATTGTTCAAGGATTAGGTTGTTTATGCAAGAATTTGTGTGTGTGTGGAGAAACAAGCCACTCTTCTTCAATCATCATTAAGTCCAAAATTTATTATTGGAAACAATCAATTGAGTTTGAGTCATATTCCTTTGCATGCTTTAAGTGCAAAAAATTTGGGCATTGGGAAAAAACTATTTTGAACAACCCCTAAAAAGAGTGCAAAAAATTTGGAAGAAAAAGGAAGTGGTTCAAAGTATGGAGGAATGGAACATAGACTCTCAAAAAGAAGATAAATCAATAGCATAAATGAATGAAATCAACAAAAGACCCCCATCTTCATGAGGGTGTGGGGGATTTTGAGGACATACCTGTCTCTAATCTCGTGTGTGATTAGGATGGCATGGATTATTCATAGATTATGAATGTCTTGGTTGAGGAACCCTATACCTTGGGGGGAAGGGGGTTTTGATAGTGTTGAACACATGTTGTCATTGATGTCAAAGGTGCTCATTGATGTCAAAGGAATTTGGTTAATAGATAAATGAGAATTAAATGTAATGTACTGTCATATCATTTTAAGTTGTTGAAGTATATTTTTCTATCTATATTAATAAAATCAGTTGAGGATTGTCTATAGTATCATACTACATCTATTCATGTTGATAGAAGTAATTTGAAAGTCTAATTTGAAATGTTTTAGGTTGTTACTCAAGGAAGAGAGATTTCTCTAGAAATACATTTATGTTCATTATTTTTCCTAAAGGTGAGTTTGGATCTACAATTTGAATGGAGAGTATGTCTACACATGTTCTATCATATTCTAGAGTTTCCAGAAATTATGTTTAGCATGCAAAAATATTGATGTAATAGAAGGTTCACCAATCCTATTTGTTAACCAATGATGGTTCTAGAACTGTGTGGCAATGGATAGTAGTGTGAAACATTCAAAGATAGCATGGGGAGATAAAATAGGTCTCGGTTGAGGTTCCTATGGAAGCACACACCATCATGTTGTTTTGGAAGAAACAAATTTGATTTAGGATCTACCCATTACATGTTTCATGTAATTTGAACTTGTTGCAAGATGTTGTGTCCCTTGGTCTTCCTTGTATAACACAACACTTGGGTTCATGACATGGATTAATTTCCTCCAATGGATCTTGTATAAATATGGCGGTTGTATTAGGCATTAACAGGTTGATCTTTTGGTGCATCGATAACCATCAATGTAACAATTGGTATCAGAGTCGAGGTCATAGGTTTGAACCCCTCACTTGTGCTGGAGGAGATTGTTGCAAGATGGTGTGTCCCTTGGTTTTCCTTGTGCAACACAACACTTCAGTTTGTGACATGGCTTAACTGCCTCCTATGGATCTTGTATAAATTTGGCAATTGTATCAGGAATTAACAGGTTGATCTTTTGGTGCAATGAAAACCACCAATGTAACAAAATTTAGGTCCACCTTATGTCATCCTAGTTAATTGTAGATTTGTAGATGACATGAATGAATGATTAATGTGATGCCTTGTATATAATTCAAATCTTACTTCACATGATATGTATGTAATTGAAGAGAAGGTGGTAAGTGAATATACATGAGTATGCGATTGTGAGAAGCAATTATGCGAGAAAATTTTATTTAATGTGAGTTACATCTGAATCATTGTGCACCATCATCGAAAGATCATAAGTAGTTTAGGAGAGTGTCTAAAGCAAGTTTAGATCTGGAATAAGCTGTGTAATCAACATTGAAATTTTGTAAGCTTTATCTTTGTATTTCGGTAGAATTGGTGTTCTACTTATTGAGTTAGTGCTCAGATCTATGTATTAGGGACTGATGCCTACTTCATATTGTAATTCCCATATTATATTCCTACTTTGTGAGGCTGGATTTGGACAATAGATCCAAGTAGCTACTCTCATCATGGTTTTTACCATATTGGGTTTTCACGTATATATGGTGTTCTCATGTGCAGATGTGTGCGCTTATGTGATTTCTTTATTATCATTATCTGTTGTGATTCAATTTTCATGATTGACATATGTGTTGAATTAAGGAGTTCTAAATTGGTTTGATCTACTTATTCACCCCCCTCAGTAGATTATGTTCCCTTCAATTGACCTATAAGAGTCGAGTTATTTTGAAGAAGCTTAATCAACTTGAGGTAGATTTGAGATGACACACTCAATGGATCAAGAATGATTATCTACAACTAAGGAACCACTCTTTGATGAATCCAATTATGCTTTCCGAAAAGTGGGGATGGAAGCATATTTGATGGCTCTAGGATTTGAGGTTTGGAAATCAGTTGTGTATGGATACAAAATTATTGATAGTGTACCAAGAGATTGAGCAAAAAAGAAGGCTTGTGAGAACAATATTAAGGTAAGGAATCTTATCTTATGTGGTTTATCTAACTTTGAGTTTCTAAAGGTCATGTAGTGCAGGACAACGAATGAAGTATGGGATAAATTGCACAATATCTATGAAGGTGATGACAAGGTTAAAGAAGAAAAAATTCAAACCCACCGAGGTCAGTTTGAAAGTTTGAAAATGAAGGAAGAAGGAAAATTTCCACATTCCTAATCTAGGTAGATAATGTTGTCAATTTATCAAAGGTCTTGGTGAAGAATTGAAAGGTTGTATGATTAGGAAAAATGTACTCAAATCTTGTCCTAAAATATTTGATGCAAAGAATTCTATTTTTGAAGAAGAAAAAAATTTGAATACTCTAACTATGGATGAGTTGCATGGTATCTTGAATACCTATGAAATGAGGATTGATAGTGAAAATTCTACAAAGAAAGAAGCAAATTTTAAAGCATCTAAGAAGAAATTTGAACTAGATTATGATATTTGATCAGATCTAGAGGAAGAATTTTTTTTCATAAAGCTACAAAGAGGTTCTAATAAGTATAAAGCTAAGATATCTTTCAAATGTTTTAATTGTGATGAAGTAGGACATTTTATGGATAAGTTTCCCTATAAAGACTCTAACAATGTTGAGAAAAAGTATGGAAATAATTTATTTTAGAAAGGGAATAAAGTTTAAAGGAAACAAAAGAGTTTCTTCATTAATGAGGAAGACTACTCAACTAATGAAGTGGATGAAGAAATCTCTGGAGTTGAAGGAGAAAAGGTTGTATTCATGGTGATGGAAACTACTAAAGAATATGTAGAAGAGAATTCCAAAAATGATGATGATGAGGTATATCTTGTAGAAGAGTTGATCTGCACCAAAAAAGAGATTAAGAGACTAAAGAAAAGAATTGTTGAGGAAGTAAAGGCTAAAGACAATTTATCCCAAAATATTGAGAAAGAAAAAAAGATGATCATTGATCTGAAGACTCAAGCGAAAGAGGTAAAAAAGATTGAAGTTTTGGAAAAAAGATTACTATCAAGAGACAAGGACTATGAAAAGTGTGAAGTAGAATTTTTTTCAATAAGAAAAGAGCTTGAGAAGGTAAATTATCAATTGTAATTGAAGTTTTGGAAGAGTACTGAGACTCTAGATAAAATATTGGGAAGTCAGAGATCACTGCACATCAAAATAAAAATTGGTTTTATTGATATACAAAAGAACAAGTTGGTCGAGTAGTCTGTGAAGTTTGTCAATGTGAATATGGAAGATATTGGTTTCAGAAGTTCAAATTCTGAGAAAGTTTCCACAAGTGATGAAATCAAGGCACAAAATGATGCTTTCATCCTAGTACAAAAGAATGATAGAAGATCTGGAAGACAAAGATACAATACCAAATTTTTTTTTGTGAGTCCTCTGCTATTGAAAATAAAAGAAAAGAGTTCCAAATGATAGAATAATCAATTAGATAAAGTTTGTTAGAAGAAAATGGAAGATAAAAGATTAGAAAAATCTATGGTAGCTTAGACCGCATTACATGCTCAAAAGTAGAAGAATTTATACATCATTGAAAATAGTTGTTCAAGTCACATAAATGGAGACAAAAGTAATTTTATGCACTTAAAGAAGTTTGATGAAGGATCTTTAACTCTCAAAAATAATTCTATTGTTAAGATTACCAATAAGGGTACTTTGTGTCTTGATTATGGTAAGACCAAAACTCATGATGTAATGTATGTTGAAGGATTGAAACATAATATTTTAAGTGTTAGTAAGATGTGTGAAAAAGGTTACAAGATTTCATTTAGTGCTAAAGGGTGTGAAATAAGGAAGGCTGGTACCAAAGAGTTCATTGTGGAAGGAAGCAAAACTGACAATGATGTATACCATCTCAGTGAGTTGAATGGACAAAACTGCTTTGCTATATAGAAAGAAAAAAAATGGATATAGTATAGAAGGCTACAATACATTAATTTTTATGATATTGTAAATATTAGTTAAAAGGGAATGGTCAGAGACACACCAAAAATCAAGAATCCTTAGTTTAATAGTTGCAAACCATGTGATAAGGGAAAATAGATAAAGATCATATTTCCTACTAAGGATATTCTACAACAAGACCATTGGATCTGATTCATACATATATTTAAAAACAAATGGGGACAAAGAGTCTACAAGGTGACATGTATTTCATGATGCTTATTGATGATTACTCTAGAATGAGTTAAATTATTTTTCTAAAAGATAAATTAGAGGCTTTTGAGAAATTCAAAGTTGGTGTAGGAGCACCCTCAAAACCTGATGTCTATAGGAGGAAAAGTTTGTGTTTTGTATTTTTTTGTGTTTTTTAGTGTAAATAAGGTCATATGAGACCATTTGGAGTCATTCTAGACTATTTTAGAATGTTTTGATGTCATAATGCAAAAGTTATCAAAATTGTCAAAATTGTAAAATTTGCAAAGTTGTCAAAATGCAACAAATCTTGTAAAAGTGTCATTAGTCTTAAAAAAATAAGTTATGGTTAGTTGGGAAGTTGAAATGTGATTTTAATAGCATAAATACATATTGGAAACATGAGTCCCAAAGTTGGGAAGGTTGGGAAAAGATTGGAATGAAAATTGGAATCAATTTGGAGAAATTTTTTGGTGTTTTCCTGTAACAGTCCTGTTATTTCACATGGTATAGATCTGTATGGCTTGTGTATGACCTGCACATGGTATGGTTGGAAATATAATTGAGTTACCTTTCATTTTTTTTGGTTTGGTTAAATTTCATCCACATTTGAATAAGTTACAAACATTTTTTGTGAAAACTGCTTGAAAACTGTCCTAGGGTTTGTAGTCACATAGAAAATGTCATAACTTTTGTTTTATCCATTGGAAAAGGATAAAAATTTGTAGGAAATTCTGTCTTGGTGCCTTATATCACCCTACAATATTTGGGCTCATCATTTTCATGTGGGAAAAATATCTTTTCACTAGTTCACTTTCACAGATTCTTAGAACAGTCATACAAATCCCTTAAATGATGACTATCTATTAAAACCCTCATTTAATCTCATGTATTTGGGTTGAATGAATATTGTGTCATATTTTAGAGGCCTACCATGGTTTGGGAATAGTTAGGACTTTTATTTTTGTGTAGTTTCAATCATTTGTTTGTGCCAAAACCTCATGGTTGTCAAGCCTAATTGCCCAATTAGGCCTAGTCAAAAGGAGGATAGTTAGTTTTTGAGCCCTTCTATACAAAGGAATCCTATCTCATTTTGGGATATGTGTATGAAGAGCCAAATGGGTATCTGAAATGGGTCACCTTTTTGGTAGATTAGGTCTATGTCAAAAGTTATGTCCAAAAATTTATTTTTGAAAGGCTACTAGCAATAATGAGAGTTTGTGAAGGAAATGTAGAAGTTGTCAAACCCAACTTCAGAGTCCAAGAACACCTACATGCAAGAATACCTATCACAGGGAAGAAAAAATGGAGAAAGAAAGAAAGAGATATTTTGCTCTGTGAAATTGAAAAAACTGTATTCTCAACAACTGAATTAGCATAATTACATAAAAGATCAATCCTTAAGAAAGGAGATCAACAAAACCCTAAAAGGATAACACATTTAATAATTAATATAATTATTAAATGTTTTATTATGCAAACTAAGGTGAAATGTTAAGAAGGAGATAAAGGTAATTTAATTAACATGATTAAATTTAAACCTTTACTCTAACACCCCCCCTTAAGATGAGCTAAAGTGCAGCTAAAACATATGCAAGAAAGCAAATGTAACTACAATGCTAGAAAGTAAACTTGGGTCCCAGCAACAAAGCCAGATAAGGTACCCAATTACAACCAAATCTCTGTAAAGTGGAGAAATAGAGAAAACCTCATGGAAAAAAATCTACTCCAAAAAGAGAAGAAAGCATGCTAAAAAAACATGAAAGAAGGAAGGAAGGCCTCACTGAGACCCCCCAAGGACAACTTCCTTCACCCCAAGCATGGAGCGCAACTGAAGATAGCGCGGCGATGCCAAAGGTTTAGTGAAGATGTCTGCAATCTGCTCCTCTGTAGGAATGTACTCCAAGATGAGAGAACCATCCTGAATCAACTACCTGATGAAGTGCATGTGGATTTCAATGTGCTTAGTCTGCTGATGCTCCACTGGGTTGCGAGAAATATGAATGGCACTCTGATTGTCACAACAAAGTATAGTGGGACTATCAGGAGGAAACCCAAACTCTATCATCAACTGTCGAAGCCATAAAACCTCCTGACTAGCTAACACTGCTCCTCGATACTCAGCCTCTGTAGATGATAATGCAATAGCTAACTGCTTCTTGCAAGACCATGTAATAGGACTAGAACCAAGGCAAAAAACAAAGCCAGAAGTAGACTTCTGATCATCGACATCACCAGCCCAATCTGAGTCAGTAAAGCCAATAATGTGAGGGGATCCTGATGTGTAGTGAATGCCATAATGAGTGGTGCCCCAAATGTACCTCAAAATACATTTGGCTGCTTGCCAATGACTCTCATGTGGATCATGTGAGAATCAAGAGACAAGGCCAACCACAAAGGAAAGATTAGGACGTGAGTGTGTTAGGTACAACAAACTGCCAACCAACTGTCTATACAGAGTAGTATCCACGGAAGAAGTAGTACAAGTGGAAGACAAGACAACACCTGACTGAAAAGGTGTGGGGGCAGGCTTGCAATCAAGCATGCCAAAGCACTGGAGCATATTAAGAGCATACTTATGCTGAAATAAGGAAATCCCATCCGAAGACTGAATAACCTGCAGGCCCAAATAATAGTGCAAAAGTCCAAGATCTGTCATCTCAAACCGCTCCATCAAAGCTCGCTGAACATCCTAAATCATGGAAGATGAGCTACCTGTAATGATGAGATCATCGACATATAACACAAGAATCAAAAGATCACCCTCTTGACGCCAAATTTACACTGTGTGATCAGAATGGCAATGTGTGAAGTGAGTGGAAAGCAAAAAAGAGTCCATCTTCTCATACCAAGCCCGAGGGGCTTGTTTGAGACCATACAATGAATGTTGAAGTCTGCAAACCAAAGAAGTGTCCTACACAAAACCCTGAGGCTACTCCATATAGGTCTCCTCATGTAGGTCCCCATGCAAGAAGGCACTCTTCACATCCATCTGAAACACTGACCATCCCTGTGAAGCTGCAAGTGAAAGTACAAAGTGAATAGAATTCATCTTAGTGACAGGGGAAAAGGTCTCAGAGTAATCAATACCCTCCACATGAGAAAAACCCTCTACAACAAGACGTGCCTTATACTTATCAATAGAACCATCTGCAACATACTTGGTACGGTACAACCAATTGCACTGAACCAACTTTCTTCCCTTAGGAAGAGAACAAAGATCCCAAGTATGATTCTTCATCAAAGAAGAATACTCCTCATCCATAGCCTTATCCCACTCAAGGTGACCTGTCACCTCTGAAAATTTTTGAGGATCATCCAAAATGGCATGACTCAAAAGACTAGAACCAGATGTCTGAGCACGAGTACGATGAGTATCTGAAGGATCACCTGCCAAAGAACCAGTTGCATCAACAGTGACACGGGCCCACCTAGGCAAAGACAGAGCAACTGGTGGTGGTGGAGATGGTGGATCATCATCTACATCATCCTCAAGAGATAAGTAATCCTCAAGAGATGAAGAGGGAGGAGTAGGCAATGAGGGAGAAGTTGGTGATGGAGAATCCATCTGAGGATAGCGCTCATCAAACTGGACATCCCGAAACAAGACCTCTCTGGAATCAGGATCAAACAACCTGTACGCCTTAACATCCTCATAGTAGCCAAAAAATATGAGTGGTTGGCTCTTCCTCTCCATGGCTTTCCACTGAGCATCAAGAATAAATGCCCAAGCCTCACTACCAAAAACTCAAATGTAGAAACATCAGGCTTGACATGGGTCCAAGCCTCCTCAGGAGTCATATGTCACAATGCCTTATGAGGCATCTGATTCTGAATATAATTAGCACAATTGACTGCCTCAGCCCAGAAGGAAGAACACATAGCTCGAGACTATATCATACAATTTTCCATCTCCCGTAAGGTTCTGTTCTTTCTCTCAGCGACACCATTTTGCTGAGGGGTGTAAGGGACTGTAAACTGATGCTGTAAACCATGCTCAGTGCAAAAATTTGTAAAATCCTGATTAACATATTCCCCCCCATTATCTATGCGTATCCTCCTGATAGAAAGTCCAGATTGCTTCTCCACAAATGTCTTAAAAATCCTGAATGAGTCAAAGACATCAGACTTGTACTTAAGAAAGTACACCCATGTTTTTCTGGAGAAGTCATCAATAAAAGTGAGCACATAGCGGGCCCTTGAAAAGGAAGGAGTCGGAAAGGACATAAGATCACTATGTACAAACTCTAGGGGTGCCCTAGCACGAATGGCGAGACCCTTAGGAAAAGGATCTTGATGATGTTTGCCAAGAACACAACCTTGACATACACCATCAGTACAAGAAATCTATGGGAGCCCAATCACAAGTGCCTGAGTACTCATCTGCTGTAAATATCTGTAATTGACATGGCCAAAATGCTCATGCCAAAGCCTGCTCACTGAATCTGTATGTGCTATAAGAGAAGAACCAACAGTGTCTAAACTCTCAAAGCCATCAAATATGTATAAGCGTGATGCAGAATCCACACTCCCAGTAGCCACAACCAAGTCAGGATCATGAAGGTCTCGAATAACCACATCATGTGGTGAGAACTCAATTGTCTTACCAGAGCCAGAGTGACAAATCTGATAAACAGATAGAAGGTTTGTCAAAATTTTAGGAACCAGAAGCACATCCTGAAGACAACCACCATCCAATGAAACAGTACTTGAACCCTGAACTGAAAGTTGTGCAGAGTCACCAACTACAATCTGTGAAGTAGCACTATGAGCAAGTGCAGTGACTAAATCCTGTGAGTGTGAGATATGGTGTGAAGCACCAGAGTCAATAATCCATGTGGATCCTGAAGATGAGGCCCGTGCAGAAAGAGCATGACCTTTCCCTATGGATGGAGAAGGAGGCTGAGGTGAGGAAATATGATGCTGTTGCATGGCTTCCTCCAAAGCCTCTAATCATTTCCAACACCTGGAAACTGGATGTCCTTCCTTGCCACAAAAACTACAAGGATCACCTGGATTCTTCTTAGTCTTGGAGGAAGACTCACCAGACTTAGAAGATTTACCCTGTTTAGGATTGGATTGTGGTTTTGAATTTGTTTTAGGTGGTGGCTTGGAGGAACTCTCACTACCAACTGAATATGTCTTCAGCTTTTGTTTCTTCTTCTGTTTCCCTTGGGATGGCTGAGCAACCAATGCTTTATTCTTTGATCCAGGAAGAGTATCCAACTGTGTGAGCTTGGCCTGCTCTCATGTCAATCGATCACAAAATACCTCAAGAGAAGGCATGGTAAAATGTGGACCCAAAGCATCCATGGTGGAATAGAAGGTAGAAGAGAAAATCTGAAAGGATCCTCGAAGCTTAGATAGAATCAGGTAAATGCACTTTATATCTATTTTATTTTTACCACAACCTTGTAACAAAGATCTGAGAAATTTGAATTTCATCAGGAAATCCTTAATAAAAGGAAAGGAATCAGGTACCAAAGTGGTCAATTCTGCCTCAATCTAAAGTGCTCGAAACTGATTAATGGTGCCAAAAAGTGTTTCAAACTTCAACCACATAGCTCGAGGAGTTGCACAACCCTCGAGATGAAAGAGAAGATTGTCTGAAACATGCAAGGATAACAACCCCATGGCCTCATCCATTCTGTTCCTGTGCTGAAAGATCTCAAATTGACATTGCAACTGAGGTTGAACATCATCCAAACATGACCATAAACCTTTGGACATGAGAAGTCTTGTCATCTATGCCTTCCAGGTATGATAATTGTGTGGGGAAAGATGCTCAACCGAAGAAGAGTCTGCCATTAAACCCTGCACCTGTGCCTGCTTGTTTTTTTTATTATTATGCAATCTTTCAGAATAGACAGAAGATGTAGAAGGGTTTGATTGTTTTTGAGAGTTTTGGTGTTCTAGTTTGCTGATGGAAAATATAGAAAGCAAGAAAAAACATCCCTCCCACAATACGAGAACCCAAACCCCAGTATAATTTTTAAAGCTGAAAAGCTTGAAAAAGAAAAAAATGCTTCATACAAAATTCTGTGTACCTAGTAAATTTTTGATGAAAAAAAGTTACTTTTCTGGAAAGAGCATGAGAAGAGCTTTCCGATGCCTACTTGTTTTCAAAAAATGGAGTCTGTATGCAAAAGTTATGGCTCGGGGAGTGTGAAAAGCTTCATCTGACTTTGAATGCAAAAAACGGCAACCAAACTAGAAAATTTTGAAAAAATCCTTCACCATCATATCAGGCTCGGAGTCAGCTTTCCAACGCCTCTTTTCGTTTGAAAAACGGAGCTAAAAAGCCCAAGATACGCCGATTTGACTGAAAGAAGCTCCAAAAGACACAAAAAAAAATTCAAAGCCCTCAAGGGCTTAAAATACAAGGCCCCTAGTCGCCTGGGCGGACCAGGGGGCTGAGCGCACAGGGGTGGCGGAGCACGAGCAGAGTGGCGATGAGCTAGTGGCGGGTCGGTGGTCGGCCGCTGGCCGAGCAGCCCTCTGGTGGCCGCTGGGCGGCGCTGGGGTGGCCGCCGAGTGGCAGATGGAGTTTTAAACGGGCTGCGTGAAAAATTTAACTAAAACCCTTTGTTTTTGTTATTTTAAAAAAAAAAATGAGCCTAGGGCCGTACAACCCTAAGGCTAATTTTTTTTTTGCCTCCCCAGTCGACAGTGGCCAAATCTGACAAGCTTTATATGGAAATATAGGTTTTTGGCCATTCTGAATCCAACCGTGAGGTCCTTTTGGGCCCAAAATGCACCTAAAAATCAGAGTAACCCAGATCCACACAAAAATACCCTGTAAACCTGTGAAAGCCAGATCTAACCCTTTCAACCCCAAATTCTTCAAAAACAAGAACAGGCTACAACAGGTCTGTGCTCTGATACCATGTAGAAGTTGTCAAACCCAACTTCATAGTCCAAGAACACCTGCATGCAAGAATACCTATCACAAGGAAGAAAAAATGGAGAAAGAGAGAAAGAGATATTTTGCTCTGTGAAATTGAAAAAACTGTATTCTCAACAACTGAATTAGCATAATTACATAAAAGATCAATCCTTAAGAAAGGAGATCAACAAAATCCTAAAAGGATAACACATTTAATAATTAATATAATTATTAAATGTCTTATTATGCAAACTAAGGTGAAATGTTAAGAAGGAGATAAAGGTAATTTAATTAACATGATTAAATTTAAACCTTTACTCTAACAGGAAAGTCCATTAGTTGATGAATAAGGGTTTGAAAGAGTGGTTTTTTGTGTGTGTTAGGATATTTTATACCCCCTTCTCTGTATCAAAAGTATTCAATTATATGGTTGAAAATGAAACTAGAAGAATAATCAAGGTTTTAAGATTAGACAAAGGTGGAGAGTTCACTTATGACCAGTATAGTTAATTTTGTGAAGAACATGGGATCCAAAGATAATTTTCTGCTTCTAGAACTCTGTAGAAAAATGAATTTGCAAAAAGGAAGAACCAAACTATACATGAGATGGCTAGAACTATGTTGATTCAAGCAAGTTTACCAGCTATGCATTGAAGAGAAGCAGTCTAGACTATAGTGTATATTTTAAACAAGGCTCAAATTACACCAAGGACTGATAAAACACCATATAAATTATGGAGAGGAAGATCAAATTCAGTCGGATATCTCAGGATATTTGGAGGAAAGTGCTACATAAAAAAGGAGGAAGAACATTTGGGTAAGTTTGATTCTAAATCAGATGAAGGTATTTTTCTTGACTACTCTATGAAAAGTAAGGCATATATATGTTATAATAAAAGACTAAAAAAGATTGTTGAAAGCATAAATATAAGTATTGATGAGACAATATATTATATTGATCTTTTGAAAGTAGAAGATAATGAAGGAACAATCTGTAGCAATGATGAAGACTCAGAAGTTTATTCTAAGAATACTATTACAAAGACTCCAACAAGATATGTCTAGAAAAATCACTCAAAAGACCAGATTATTGGGGATAAGAATAAAGGAGTTCAAACTCAGAGAAGAATTGAAAAATAAAATGAGCAAGTACATTTTTCATTACTATCAAAGATTGAACCAAGGTCCTACACTGAATCAAGCAAAGATAAATGATGGATATAAGCTATGGAGGAAGAACTAACTGAAACAAAGAAAAATGAAACTTGGGAACTGGTTCCAAGGCCTAAAGGCAAGAATGTTATTGGTACCAAATGGGTCTTTAGAAACAAGTTGAACAAAGGTGGAGAAGTGGTCTAGTAAGGCTAGGTTGGTATGTAAAGGATATGCTTAGGTTGAAGGGATTGACTTTGAGGACCAATTTTCTTTGGTATAAAGACTAGAAGCGATCATAATGTTTTTTTCCTTATCAACATTCAAGAACTTCAAAGTATATTAGATGGATGTGAAGTCAACATTTTTGAATGGATAGTTAGAAGAAGTCTACATTGAGCAACCAAAAGGTTTTTAATGTTCAATTAATCTAAATTTTGTGTGTATATTAAAGAAGGCACTATATGGACTTAAATAGGCACCTAGAGCATGGCATTCTAGGTTGGATAGGTACATTTGCAATAGCTAGGGTTCCAAAGAGGTGGTGCTAATAGTATTTTATACATAAAATAGAAGGTGATCAGCTGTTGATTGTTGTTGTCTATGTTGATGACATTATCTTTGGCAGAAGTAGTGATGATATGTGCAAAGAGTTCCAAAATGCAATGCAAAGTGAGTTTGAAATGTTAATACTTGGTGAGTTGTATTTCTTTCTTGGTTTACATATTTTTCAATTAGACAAAGGTATATTTATTTCTTAAAATAAGTACATTAAATAAATGTTAATTTCAAGATGAAAGAATGCAAATTGGTAATCACACCTATGGTTACAGAAATGTAAGATGAGTAAAGATGATGAATTTTCTCTTGTAGACCATAATTTGTACAAATCCATGATTGGTAGTTTATTATATGTGGTTGCATCTATGCCAGATATAATGCAGGATGTTGGAATGAAACCCATATTTCAAGTAGCACCCAAGGAAACTCATGTCAAATTAGTAAAGAGGATATTAATGTATCTAAAGGCTCTAATGAATTTTAGTTTGTGGTATCCCAAGAGTGAAAATTTCACTCTGAATGCATACATAGATGTAGAATGGGCTAGAAGCATAGATGGCTGAAAGAGTACAAGTGGTGAAGCTTTCTTTCTTAGTGACAGTCTAGTATCTTGGTTAAGAAAGAAAAATGATTCAATCTATTTATCTATAGAATAAGTGGATTACATTGTAACAACTTCATGTTGTACTAAGGTATTATGGATGAAGAAAAATATGAAGGAGATGAAGATTAAATTTGATGAACCTGTTTCCATTCATTGTGATAATGATGCAAGAGCATCTGGGTGCACGGGCAATCCTGCACACCAAAATTAATTTTGTTATTTTAATTTCTTTCTTTTGATTGTGGACTTGTAGGAATGATTTATTTTTAAATTATTTTCTCCTCATGCTCCTTCAATATTAAATTATTTTGTAAGTGCTGGAATCTTCTTGGTGCAAGTGCTTGAGATAGTGGAGGTTCTGGAATGGGATAATGGATACTAATTTAGGAAAATATTTGAAAATTTTCATGAAAGAACAATTAAGAGGCCAACTACATGAATTACCACACCCAAAATGGAAGAGGAGAGTTTTGACTGTAATTTGTTTTGGAGAATATTGTTTGGGTCATGACTGTGACCCAATTTCAATAAAAATGGCATAACTTTCACATACAATAATGAAATTGAAAAATTCAAAATGATCTAGAAAGCTGGGAAGGAGACACACAAAACCCATGTTTTTGTTTTAAAAGATTCATGATAACCAGGGATCAGTGATGGATAGAAGTGATAGGTTTTTGGAGTTGTAGTTGATTTTTGAAACTTGCTTGTAGGTGTTTTCATTTCTAGATTTGAATCTTTCCTGTAGTTGATTGTAGTTGCAGATGGGGCTTTCAATATGGGTTGTAATGTTGATTTTTATGAGTTTGTAGACTTCTAGTATTTCTATGAATGTAATAAAATATTTTATGGTGGAGTTTTTATTTAAAATGGTCTCAAGTGTTGATTTTGTGTAGGAAGGCTGCAACAATTGACAAACCTCTTTGGTTTCTCAATTTTTGACTGGATCAAATAATACCAGTACCATAAATATTTCAAAGAACCAAGTAATTCACTCAAGGAAAAAGCACATTGTAATCAAATATCATTTATTGAGGGAGAAGGTTGCAAAAAAGAAGTGAAATTGGAGTATGTTGAAACCAAGGAGCAAGTAGCAATTTTTTTTAGAAAACCACTTCCTAAGGAGACTTTTGTGTATCTTCAGTAGAAGTTGGAAGTTATTTATCCATCCTCTTGAATTAAGAGGATAGTACAAGTTTAGGGGGAGTGTTAACTCCCTACCATAAGAAGGCTTGGTGGTTTTTCAGAGTGTTGTAGAAGTAGTGTGGTATGGACCCATGGGGAGTATATTTGAGAAACAAGTTTTCAGATTGTGTAGAGTACCAGAAATACAATTGACCTTTGTCATTGATGTCAAAAGCGAAGAAATGAAACTAAAAATGCTATATATTGTAAGGGGAGAAAGTGGGAATTAGTGTGAGGTGATTTCTTGATCCAAACAACATTAGATTTGTCTCTGTGTGTGGCCAACATTTTGTTATTTTCCATTAATGATAAAGGGGGAGATTGTTGAACATAAGTTGTCAGTGATGTCAAAGGTGCTCACTATGTCAAAATAATTTGGTTAATAGATCAATGATAATTAAATGTAATATACTATCATATCATTTTGATTTGGGGGATTATATATTGCTATCTATATTAATAAAATTAGTTGAGGATTTTCTGTAGTATCATACATCTATTCATGTTGATAGAAGTAATCTAGAAGTCTGATCCAAAATGTTTCAGGTTGTTACTTAGGGTAGAGAGATTTCTTTGGCAAAACATTTATGTTCAATATTTCTTCCTAAAGGTAAGTTTGGCTTTGAATTTTGAATGGATATTATTTCTACACATGTTTTATCATATTCCAGAGTTTTTGAAAGTTATGTTCATGATGAAAAAATATTGATGTAATAGAAGGTTCACTATGCCTATCTGTTAACCAATGACAGTTCTAGAGTTGTGTGGAAATGGGTAGTAGCATGCAAAATTCAAAGATAGAAAGGGGAGCTAAAATATGTCTAGGTTAAGGTTAATGAGAAAGTACATAGTATCATATTATTTTGGCGATAAAAAATTTGATTTAGGACCTACCTGTTACACATTTCATGCAATTTGAATTTAGGTCCACCTTATGTCATCTTAGTTAATTGTGGATCCCTAGCTGACATGAATGAATGATTAATGTGACTTCTTGTATATAATTCAAATCTTACTTCACAATATATGTATGTAATTGAAGAGAAGGTGGTAAGTGAATATACATGAGTATGCGAGTGTGAGAAGTAGTTGTGCGAGAAACTGTTATTCAATGTGAGTTACATCTCAATCATCATGTACCATCATCAAAATATCATAAGTAGTTCAAAAGAGTGTCTAAAACAAGTTTAGATCTAGAGTAAGCTATGAAATTAGCGTTGAAATTCCACAAGATTTATCTTTATATTATGGTAGGATTAGTGTTCTACGTATTGAGTTGGTTCTCAAATCTTCGTATTGGGGATTGGTGTCTCTAGTAGGTTGGTGCCTACAAGTGAAATTGGAGATTGGTGTCTCTAGTATGTTGGTGCCTACTTCATATTACAATTCCCTTATTATATTACTTCTTTGTGAGATTGGATTTGGATAGTAGATCCAAACAACTATTATCATCGTGGTTTTTCCCATCTTGGGTTTCCACGTATATCTGGTGTTCTCATGTGAAAATGTGTGTCCTTATGTGATTTCTTGATTATCAGTATCTGTTGTGATTCAATTTTCATGATTGACATATGCGTTGAATCAGAGATTTATAAATTGATTTGATCTACTTATTCACCCCCTCTCATTAGATTGTGTTCCCTTTAGATAGACCCTCAAACACATTAAAAAAGGAACATACAAATGAGATCCCCCATTAGGTAGAGATACATGCTATCCTTGCTTTTACTTCTAGGTTGGATGCTTCATGCAACTTGAAGGGGAAGAAATTTTCTATTTTGGAGAATGAAGCTTTGGTTGAGAAAGGAGTCTCAAAATATGAGAATTAGAAGAAAACCAAAAAAATAGAAAAGAATAAGGTTCTTTCCTCCCCAATAGATGGGAAAGGAAAAGATCAGAATAACAAGATCCAAACTAGGAATAGAAAAATTATGGATTGTGGTTTAAAATCAAAGAACCCATGAAGGGTGTTTGTAAGAAATTATAGGGAGAGAGATATCATAAAGGATATTGTATATGGATTGCAACAAACCATCACAAACTTGTGTATGAAGAGCTTTCCCCTACTTAATAAATGAAAAACATCTCTTGGAATGTTAAGGGATTGAATAGTAGGATCTCCTAGCTAATCTTGTTAGACAATATAAGCTGGCTATTTTACTTATTCAAGAAACTAAGATGTTTATTAAGAAGTTAAGTACGATGAAGAATATATTTTTCAAGGACTATGGGCTCCATGGGGTTAATTATGTGGTTGCCTGTGGAAGTATTGCTATTTTTTGGAACCCCAAAGTGGTGACTAGTGATGCTTTGTATGATGATTATTCACATGTAGATACTAAATTTTATTGCATTAGAGATGATAAATCTTGGATTTCCTCTAATGTGTATGCTCACAATACTCATACTACAATGAAGGCCTTATGGAATAATCTTAGTGTTGACGCAGATGTTGTACACACACACCAACAAGAAGATAAATCCTTATATAGTACCATGGGAACCTACCTCTCTTGAATGATCCCATCGAGAAAACCTAAATCTAAGGTAATCTCAACTCAATCCCAAGGTTAGGGAATGTTAGGTCTTGACACACTAGGTTCACTCAGGGTTTATTGTGTAAATTTCTATTAAACACAAGGGCCTACAGTTGTCACAAATTACTTGGTATTCAGAATATTGAAACATAATCTAAGTCCGATCATTCACATGTCACTCAATAACTTCATGAAATCAAAGAATTTACAATAAATTTCATGAAATTCAAATTACTTGCATACATTCAAGTAGATTTAAAGCATTAAGCATTCAACAACTTCATGGAATCAAAATATTTGTAATAAAACTCCATGTATTCATCAATTTTGGAACATTTTCTAAAAATATAAAGCATCTACTCTAAAATAAAGCATAAAAATACTGAAATGTAAAGATTTCTCCTAGGTATTATCCATGTATGCCTCAAGAAATGACTAAATAAGATCAAACCATTTTATACTTCACTAGATTGCTTCATAGCTAGGCATAGAATGATGCAAGGAGTTTAAACAAAATGAGATTATTTGCACCGAATAGTGTCAGTATGCACCCAAATTTGGCGCAACACACAATCTTTTCTGATAGGAACAAATAATCAACTACGTATGGTTTGATATCAGGAAATGTCTTTTGAATTGGCTTCAATATTAGTTAATATCAAATGAAACATACAAGTTTTTAATATGGAATGGAACAAAAAAAAGGAAAAAGAATAAAAATTGAAAAAGTTTTAGTTCTTTAGAATCCACAAATTCTAAACTTAACTAAAATAGTACAACTCTTGGCTTTCTATAAGAACAAGAAACTCGAGAAATTTGATCAACACATTAGAGAAAATCCAAGGGACAAATTGTAGCAAAGCACGTGGCATGTTACAGTTGGCAAGAGAACTCCTGAATAAGTCAACAAAATTTGACCTTCTTCAACACTTGAAATCTTTGGACTTATGTCTTTGAAATTTGATTAGGATATCAAACTAGATTGAGTAGTTTTGTCAAAAAAAATGTAGGAACTTCCTGGATATTCAGAGTGATAAGGTGGAACTAGATATTCCAATCCACTAGAACTATGTTCCTACATTTAGACTATGACTTTGGGAAATAATATACCTAGAAGTATATCACTCTGGAACTAGGCACCTTCCTTCATTGCATGCGTAATACTTGGGTCCTTGGTTCCCCGGTTACCGATGTTTCTTCTCCATAAGCTTTGTCCTCGCATGAGCTTTCAGAGTGCACCACCCAACCTAGTAACATTTTTGGATCTTCTCGCAATCCAAATTTGTCCGACCATCCATACCAAAATGTTGTCCAACAATCTATTTTTCCTGCACATAATATTCCATATATCAATCCCCTTTTAAAACATTAATAAAACTTTCACTAACATAAAACCATAATTATTATTAACCCTTTTTAAAATAATTCATAAGTAACATGCTTTATGCATTCTTCCATAATCAACAACTTTGGGCGGGCTACTAGACATTTTATCATTCAGGAATAACCGAACAATAAACTTTAAACACTTTGGCACCGATGCACCATTTACCTGAGTACCCGGGTACTTGACTCCCAACATATTCTTCATTTTACCAAAATAAAACTTGACCTAACTTCCAACTTTTACCGGTCCTTTCACATCCCCGAGCCTTTACTCTTGGCTATAGTAACTTGTTACACTTCACTTCATGAACTCAAATTACCCAGTTTCCCAACACTTGGTATATTTAACTCTTGGTACACTTGAACCATAAATCATTTTCAAGATTTTTTTAATTTCACATATTTCCTGGTGATCATTAGCCAACCAACACCTGCCTTAAGCATTAATTTTCAACTTGGGTCCCTAAGCCTTGTATTCTTGGGGTGTGTTGTGAGTCCACACAATAACTTGCAACCACCAAAACTAAATTTAAAAGAAAACCCAAGAATCAACCACCCACCATAAATTATAACTTATGCATATTTTCGTGCAATAGCTCCTTTCCTTTTCTTGAATCCCATCATAAAGACCATAAAACTCCATTGGAAAGTACCAGTGTGTGCATTGATTTATTCCAATCTTTGGAATTTGATGAAAAGATTAGTCCATCTACATTGAGCTACCTAATTTAGCAATCTTTCATAGCCAACCTTCGATATTGCCTTGCTACCAATCAAACTTCCATAGCCCCGACAAGGTTATCTCTATAATTCCCCCAAACATAGCTCTACAACCAGCCATACATCAATAGCCCCAGTAGAGATATTTGGATAGCCTAAAGAGTTGAATTTTCTCTTTTTGATATTTCTTTGATATTCATTTTTTATTTATTTGATATCTCATTGTAAGCTCTTTTTCTTCAATGTGCAGGCAATGAATCCTACTATTAGGTTGGGAATTATAATGGTAGCAAAGGTTATTTTTTTATTTTTCACTCAATGTAAATATCCTTCATCACTTTCACCAATTCCCAAAAGATTCACTTAATGAATTTCTTGTATGTGAAAATTTTAGTGAAATTTTACCATCCTTATGCCAGACTTCAACTAATTGCAATTTTCTATCTGCTAAAAAAATAAGAATAAGTTAAAATTTAGCTACAAGTTATCAAACCACCAAATTACTTCTAAATTTAGAAACATTAGCTGCCACCCATCCATTTTACTTTATCCAGGGCAACCTGCTAAATTAAACTTGGCTGACAACTTCAAATTTGGTGGCTCTACACTTACATTAATGTACTAGGATTTTCCTAATTATACCTTAGCCCAAACATCATGCTCTTCATTTAATTCACACACCTAATCATGCATGTATTAGTTTTATCAAACTTCTCAAAATTTCAACGTGTGCCATCTCACCAGTCCAACTCTTCTTCCAAACAAACCACCTAGATAACTCATAAATAATACAACTCGATTGGATGAATTGAAATGACCACCATTTAATTCTGTAATCTCAAATTCACTTGGTTTATGATCTTCGTACTGGCCATCCTCAAAGCACTAAGTACCAATTTCATGAGAATTTATTTGATTTAACTTTCAATTTTGGAGAAAATGTGTACTTTCACCACCTCAACTTGCATTCCCAATATTTTATCTCCAGGAAACTATGCACCATAGATTTCTCATGGATTTCTATAAATACAACAATTTCCTTCAAATTGCACACTTCTATCTTCAATTTTCAATTTCTCTTTTGCATTTGATCTTGTCTTTAGGCTATGGATACTCCCATTTTCCTTACCAGTGTTCTCCACTAGACTGGTTTTTTGGGTCGAGTTATGAGTCAACAACTCAGAAAAGTATTTTTCCTTAGGACTTCTTCCACCAAATCTTTTCTACGTATGGTCCTTGGGGAAAATTTTATGAATGTTGGGTCTTATTATAGAGTGAATTCAGACATGTATTCATGGTTCGTGGCTTCTCTCCAAGACCTCAGTCTTTCTATAGCTGAAGTTCATTTTGCTACGGTAATGATAGTGCGACTGAACTATCTGGGAAATCTAGATGCTGTTCCATCCATTACTCAACCCGCCATAGGAATCCCAATGGCTGATGACATTACCTAATTCCTGCACCAAAGAGAAATAGTTCCTCTTCTACCTTTCCTCATTGCGCTGCACACTCTCGACCTAATGACCATAAAGACAATGCCTACCTAGGGTTTATATTTCTCTAGGATGAAGCACAAAAAATTGACTAACTAGTATGCCAACTGCTCTGACATATTGTTTTAAACATCCAACCCCTTTTTTTCCCTTTTTTTCCCTTTTGATACCAACTTACAATGATAATTTTGTATTTTCATGTATACACAAAATTATTACCATGAAACATAATGAAAATTGTGCTTTTCTCTATTCATGTGTGTATTTACTTCACATGGTTTAATATTTTCCAATTTTTAGTGGAATGTTTTCAAAATTCAATTACCATGTGTTTTGGATTAAGAAGAATCTGTTAATCTTGGGACCTAAACCAAAAAAAAGGGGAAAAAAGTACTAAAGAAAACTAACCTAACTAACGCAAATTTACCCTAATCAAACAATTTATCCTAATTAAATAATTTACCCTAATTTATATCACCAATTTCATAATGCTCTTAGTCTGAATCTTAGCAAGTTTATCTTTAAAATCACTCAAATAACTTTAAGATAACCTATTGAAATTGTGAATTATTCAAAATTTTGTGTTTAATAAATGAAAATTTGAAAACTTACTTACCCATAATTTTTCTAAATGTATGGAAATGACTTGATTAACGGTTGATTGAACACACCTTTTCCATGGCCTCAAACCTGTACCTTCCTCTAACCTTTTTTCATTACATTCCATTTCTTTTTTCTATGTTCCATGAACGGTTGCATTTACCCCTCAACTACCTTTCCCTTCAAGACTTCATCGGCAAGTATTTTTTCTTCCACCTTAAAACCACTAATTATTCCATTAGAATATACATCATCATGATTTGTAAAATTATCAAAAAGAGGGAAAGTAAAAGCCTGATACTCTATCATTTGTATAAAATCAAAGGTTTCCTCCCTGTTAAGTTTTGGATTGGTAATTAGGGGAAAAAAGCATGCATCTCCCACCTGTTTCGTCTATTATTTCTTCCAACTATCATCCACATGTGTGAAGAATGGTAGATTACTTCTTTCAAATTCACACTTAACACATGATATTCCCAAATTCTCATGACCTTGCTTCTTTTCCTACAAAAATTTCAAAATTTCCACTTAACAATCATAGTTAGCAAATTCATTTGATCAAATGGTCAGACCATTAAAAACTCTATCTCCATTCGAGTTATGCATTCTCCTAGAATTCAAACACCTCTCCAATAATGTCTCCCCCCTTTTCACACTCAAGGACATCTCCATTAGTGAAATAACTTTATGAATAACTAAAATTACCCTAGTCAAGAAAACCTTACAATAAATTTCACCATGGTCAGTTGTGTCATGAATTTTGCACTCTATAACCTGACCAAAAGTGAACAAAATCAAGGGTGAAAGCCTCCGATTAAGAATTTTCCAGATCTTTTCCATCTCTTTTTCACTCTCTATTCTAAGCTTTCTTAGACTCTCAACTCACAAGTGGACTTTGACTATGTAACCAAGACACTAATACCAACTTGAGGACACAAAGTTTCCCTCCTTCTAGCACCACTTTTTTTGGCATGGATGTTGTACACACACACTAAGAGGCAGATAAATCCTCACAAAGTACCATGGGAACCTACCTCTCTTGAAAAATCCCACTGGGAAAATCTAAATCTAAGGCAATCTCAGCTCAATCCCAAGGTTCAAGAATGTCAGGTCTTGACGTACTAGGTTAACTTAGGTTTCATTGTGTAAATTTTTGTTAAACATGAGGGGCCTATGATTGTCACAAATTAACTGGTATTTAGAAGATTGAAACATAATCTAAGTCTGATCATTCACATGTCACTCAATAACTTCATGAAATCAAATAATTTACAATAAAATTTCATGAAATTCAAATTACTTGCATACATTCAAGTGGATTTAGCATTAAGCATTCAACAAATTCATGGAATCGAAAGATTTGTAATCAAACTCCATGTATTCATCAATTTTGGAACATTTTCTAAAAATATAAAGCATCTACTCTAAAATAAAGCATAAAAATACTGATATGTAAATATTTCTCGTAGGTATTATCCACACATGCCTCAAGAAATAACTAAATCAAAGAAAACCATTCTACACTTCACCAGATTGCTTCATAGCTAGGTATAGAATGATGCAAGAGTTTAAAGAAAAGGGGATTATTTTCCACCAAATAGTTTTAGTATGCGCCCAAATTTGGTGCAACACACAGTCTTTTTCGATAGGAACAAATCAACAGCTACACATGACTTCATATCATGAATTGGCTTCAATATTAGTTAATCTCAAATGAAACATACAAGTTTTTAATATGGAATGGAACAAAAAATAGTAAAAAGAATAAAACTTGAATTTTTTTTAGTTCTTTGGAATCAAAAAATTCTAAACTTAACTAAAATAATACAACTCTCAGCCTTTTATAAGAAAAAGAAACTTGGTAAATTTGATGAACACGTGAGAAAAAATCCAAGGGATGAATTGTAGCAAAGCACATGGCATGTGACAGATGGCAAGAGAACTTTTGAATAGGTCAACACTTTGACCTTCTTCAACACTTGAAATATTTGGACTTATGTCTTTGAAATTCAATCAATATATCAAACCAGATTGAGAAAGTTTGTCAAACAAAATCTAGGAACTTCCTAGATATTCAAAGTGATCAAATGTAACTAGATATTCCAATCTACTAGGACTATGTTCCCTCATTCAGGCTATGACTTTAGGAAAGAATATACCCAAAAGTATATCACCCTGGAACTAGGCACCTTCCTTCATCGCATGTGTAATAATAGGGTCCCCAGTTCTCCATAAGCTTTGTCATCGTATGAGCTTTCAGAGTGCGCCACCCAACCTGGTAACATTGTTGGATCTTCTCACAATCCAAATTTTCTTGACTGTCCATACCAAAATGTTGTCCAACAATCTATTTCTCCTGCACATAAAATTCCATATATCAATCCCCTTTTAAAGAATTAATAAAAAATTAATTAGAATAAAACCGTCATTATTATTAACCATTTTAAAAAAAAATCACAAGTAACATGCTTTAATGCATTCTCATGTAATTATCAACTTTGGGTGGGCTACCAGACATTTTAAGCATTTAGGTAAAACTGAAAAACAAACTTTAAACACTTCACCATCAATGCACCATTTACCTGGGCACTGAATCTCGACATATTCTTCATTTTACTGGAACAAAAATTGACCCAAGTTCCAACTTTTACCGGTCCTTTCACATCCCCGGGTCTTTACTCCTAGTTGCAGTAACTTGTTACACTTCACTTCACAAACTCAAATTACAAAAATTCCTGACATGTGGTATATTTAACTCCAAGTACACTTGAACCATAAATCATTTTCAAGATTTTTTTCATTTCACATATTTGTTGGTGATCATCAACCAACCAATGCTTTCCTTAAGCATTAATTTTCAACTTGGGTCCCCAAGCCTTATATTCTTGGGGTGTGTTGTGAGACCACACAACACTCAAGAGTTTCAAATCTTCTCATACTAATAACATGTGGCTTTTGATTGGAGATTTTAATACTCCTTCAAAGGAAAAGGATAAGATGGGAGGGTCCCAATCTTTGTTGGATAGTAGAGGAGACTTTTTGAACTTCATTAATGATCTAGCCCTTATGGAACTAGAGATGCATGGTGCTAACTTCAGTTGGTTGAATAGGTGTATTGGTCATTTCTTCATTCAAGTGATATTGGAGAGAGTTATCATATCTTTTCATTGGTTATATTTTTGCTTTTATTCTCTCTTTGTTCTTTTTAGAATTGATTTAGACCATCTCCCATTTTTTTTATTGACTCTATGGTAAGAAGAAAAAAAAATTAGTTAGATTTGAGAAAATATGGACCCACCATCCTAATATTGAACACAAAATCTTAGAGTAGTGAGATATCAAGGTTGAGGTTTTGGCCATGATAGGGTCACCAAAAAGCTATCTAATGTTAAGACTAAAATTTGAGAGTGGAATAGAGATTCCTTTGATCATATCTTTTAGGATAAAAAAATATCGAGAGTAAATTCAAGTTTATTTAGAAGGATATTTAGCAAAAAGGCTTGGATGAAGATTTATTTAAGGAATAAAATATCATTTTTGATCCCCACTCGATCACTTACAAGGAAGAATATTATTGGAAGCAAAGGTTGAGGGTCGTATGGTTAAAACTTGAGATTAGAATACCAATTTTTTCACCTTACCACCTTAAAACACAAGTATTTTTATAGAATCAAATAAATCAAGGTAAATGGAGTCAAAATTATGAATGAAGTTGGAATCAATAATGCGACAATTAACTTCTTTAAATCTCTCCTTTTAGTTGAGAAGATGACTAATCTTGATGGTGAAATAATATTGGATGAAATTCCCAAAATTTTAAATAAGGATAATATCTGATTATACAAAATTACTTCTAAGGGGGAGATTAGAGAAATTGTTTTTTCCTTCAAAGGGAATAAGGCCCCAAGACCAGATGGTTTTCCACACTTCTTCCAATTGTATTGGATAATCTTAGAGAAAGACATGGTTGCAACAACTAAATAATTTTTTGGTAGAAGTGTGTTAAAGGAATTGAATTCTTGCTTAATTTTCCTTATTCAAAAAATTAGGATCTAACTCCTTTGGTGAGTTTGATCATATCAACTCGTGTAACTCAATTTATAAAATATTCTCTAGAATTATTGCCTCCAAGTTACAAGTTGTTCTTCCTAAGTTGATTTCAACTCAACTAAGTGGATTTGTCAAAGGAAGGAAAATTATGGACTCTATTATCACCATACATGACGTGCTACACTCCTTGTCGGTAAGTAAAAAGGAAGATTTTTTGTTAAAATTTGACCTCATGAAAGCCTATGATAAGGTGAGATGGGATTTTTTGATAAATTTTATGGATAAGTTTCACTTTCATAGTAACCTTCTAGGCCTAATTTTTAAAATGATATCGACTACAAATTTCATTTTCTTGATCAATGGTTCCTCGTCAATATTTTTAAATCCACAAGAGGTATTATACAAGGAGACTTGATATCTCCTATCATGTTTGTGATTGTGGTGGACTATTTGGATTTTTTTTTATCAAAATCTATTTCCAATGAAATAATTATGGGTGTTTATTATTCTTCCTCAAGCCCCCTTCGTTGCATTAGTAATTTGTTGATGATAATATGTTAATTGGGGAAGTATATGCTCAAGAAGCTAGACAAATTTGTATATTATAGGACTATGAAGTGGCCTCTGGACAAAATATAGTCAACCAAAAAGTACCTTATTGGATTCTCTAAGATAGATTAGCTAAGATACCTCAGATTCCCCATTATAGAGTGGATTCTCTCAGCCCTGACCGACAACAAAATATTTCAGTAGTTGAAGAATATACTGGCGGCCACAAAAATTTTCTGGCAAGGGGGGCACTTTTTTGCCCCGATGGCCTCCAGGCCATCAAATTTATGCTCTTAAAATGATGATGTCAGCATGACATCATCGTATGGCTGGCCCTCTTTGCCCCTCCTAGCCCCCATTTTCCATAAAGGAACACTTTTTTCCTTTTTGGCATAACTTGGGTATACAATATCGAAATCGGGAAAACAAGATATCACCGGAAAGCTGATTCCGAGCACTATCCTATGGTGTAGTTTATTTTTCAATATTTTTCTATTTAGCTACATTTATTTCTGTTTGAAGTCAGATGTTTATTTATGGCTTCTGAGCTCATAACTTTTTGCCACGATCTCCGATTTTCGTCTTCTTTGCGGCATTAGAAAGGTATTGAGGAGCTCTATGTTTTTTACCATGCACTTTTTTCTGTATCTATCCCAGGTTGATTTTTATTCCAGATTTTTCTTGATGGGTGTTTTGGAGATTACTTGGATGTTTTGGCAGTTGGAAGGGTGAAAATTGAATATTTGATGTTCATTTCAATACCACATCATCTTATTTTCTGTTTATGCATGTTTAACATTCTCTCCTTTTACAATCATTGGGTTATTGTAATAAATGAACTAAGATAAAGTTGCATCAGGGGGTTTCTTACATAATAATCTTATTAGAGTGTGCATGCACTTTGATCTCCATCTTCATCTTGTTATTGATGATAGCTCACATGAGTTATATCTGGTTTCTTAGTTTCTTTTGGACACATCTTGTCTTAGCTTGACACATATCAGATTCACATCGATTCACACTTTAGATTGAGAGCCTATGGTTAATGATCTGCATTGGATCCATCTCAGTTTGAGGGCCATGTTTTTATGGTTAATGTTCCAAAGTCTTTATGGTACTTGTTCCCATGGAATATTTTTAGTCACAGTTTGACATCAAAATCGAGATACATGGTTTCTAGATTCTTTCATCATTTCATCTACTATTGCTTCACAAATTCTAGGGTTGTTCCAGTTTATGAGTTTTCTAGTGTTCCATGGCATCGGGTCTGCTATCGCATTATTATGATTTCACTTTGGTTTCTTGTAGACAGAAGAATCTTTCCTTTCTTGTCGGATTTTGGTTCCAAAGTTACTCCACATTGTTCTTCCAGTGCTTCTTTGCAATAGTCATCTCATTGTAGGGGGGTTATGTCCCACTGGGTTTTCCTTCTCTACCTCATTATTGCATTTGTACATGGGTACCTAATCAGGCCTTGTTGCCGGGACCCATTCATGCTTTCTTGCATTCATCTTAGTTTTAGGTGCATGCTTTTTTAGTCTCCCTAAGTTGCACTTATGGGGGGGTGTTAGTGTAATTAATATTTAATTACACTTGCATAACTTTACTTGGGTAATATTTTAATTCCTAGGTTAATAATTGTCATCCTTATCTTGTTGAGCTATCTTGTTGCTCAAGATAAGATTAGGGTTATGCATACTTTGCTTTTATAAAGAAAATCATCTCATGTAATTATAAATTCTTGAATAATATTATTTTACACATCTTTTTGCAATAGCTTTGCTTTTTCTGATTTTCTCTTATTTGGAAGGTTTTTTGGTTTGCATGCCTGATCTTGGTTTCTAACAGATTCCACTTTTCTTTGATATGCCCCTTAGTTCCTTTTGGAGTGATCTTGTTAATAAATTCCTTTCTAAATTGCTATTGTGGAAGGTTTTTTTTGAGGAAAACTAGAAATTTCAACTTTTAAAGGCTACTTTGCAAAATTTACTAGTTTATGCCTTGATTCTTGTTAGAATACTTGTGAAGTTTTCAAAGAAGCTTGACCCAATTCAAAAAAATTCTAGTGGGTTGGGGTTGAGGAGAGAAAATGTATTCCTATTATGGCCTGGGAGAGTGTATATAGGCCCAAGAAGAATGGTGGACTAGGGATAAGAAAGATTAGAGATTTTAATCAAGCTCTTATGGAAAATACAACTTGGACATTGATGTTTGGTAAAAAGGAATAGATGAGGATCATCAAAATAAAATATCTTATTCATCACGTGAGTTTCCAAGTTTCTTAGGAAAGTTTGGATATACCTTTGGGTTCAACCACTTGGAAGAACATTGGGGATAATATGTCTCTTCTTAAAAGGCATTAAATAGAAACTTGGAAATGATGTATTGATGAAATTTTGGGATGATTTCTATCTCCTTGATTTTCCTCTATCCATTGTTGATTGGGTTGAACCTTTGAAATGTGAGTGTGTACAAAATTTTAGTGTCAATATTGTAGATTACTTGGTTTTGAGGTCCCTGAATCCATTTTGTGTTTTGTTCCCTACTACCCCTCTCTTCACTAATTCTAATAGATTGGAGTCTTTTCTTGATTTTGTCCATGTTCCCCTTTTTCCCATGGGGGATTCTCTTGTTTAGAATTTGTAGTCAACAATAAATAAATAAATAAATAAATGTGTTAATGTGTAATTAGTCCTCAATGGTTGGTTGGATTGGTATTTGTTGAAGGTTGGCGTTCTCAACCAATGTCAACTTCCTATATATTGTATGTTTGCACTTATAATCGAGGACCACATACATTTTATATTCTAAAATGACTGCTTTTGATGAATGAAATAATACATGACATATATTTTGTACATTTTTTTATGAGTAGTTGATATATTTTATTATCATTGTTATGTATTTATGTTTACTCTTTGTTAATAGTTTAATTATCATTATTGACTAACATTTGGCACTATTGTTGATACAAACCCTAGTGATACACAACACATAGAAGAGAATCATGGTGATGTAATGGGATAGAAAGCCAAATAATCTATGTAAGAAAATGAAGAAAGGGAAGAAACATTAATGAAAGACTTGATAAACCAATGGGACATTTCGCTAAAGGAACATGTACAGAGGGAAGCTCTCAAGAGATAGGTCACTCAAGCTACCATATGGGACAATATAACTACCAACCCAGAGGTCAATCATATTATCGACAGAACCAAGACTAATTGCTCATCACTACATCATCCTGCAAGATCTTGGGGTTGAGAAAGATATGGAACAACAAAGGAAAAATATAATACAATGTTATAAATAATGAAACAAAAGGGAAGAAGAAGATCATGATACTGATTGATGATGTACGTCAAAGAATTAATTCCATTAACCTTAAATAAAAATGGGAAATTAATACAAAGTGGTCACAAATCAATCAATGAGAAAATAATAAGGTCTCCAAGGATAAAATAAAAAAGAGAACGACGATGAATGAGGGGTGAAGTTGAAGAAGGCGAAGGGTTTCTAAAGTAAATATTGAGCCTATTCAATAGAAAAATCCATAATAAGGAGAGGAAGTGAACTATCAAGACGAGATAATATACAAAGGGAGAGTGGGTAGAAATAACTTAAAATTTATCACTTTCTGACTAAACATACAACAAAAGGGGAAAGTGAAGAAAATAATACTGCTAGAGAATCGTATAGACCATCACTAGTAGATGAAGAATCATCATTGAGTGATAAAGAAGGTTTGTTGTCAGGCAAAGGGGAAGGCAAGGAGGGAACCTCCAACCCAATTTTCCAAGCACAAGTCATATCAATAAAATAGGCCAAAGGGGAAGGCTAGATAAAACATACCATCGATTTGACAAAGACCATACACTAGACTGAAGACTTGAAATTGACGAGAGAAGAAAACATTGGAAGATTAGATCTAAAAAAAAGAAAAAGGGAGCATCAAAAGGACCCTAAAGGTAGCTCGAGGGTGAAAAATGTTGAAGAGAGATGAGTAGAGGATTGTGACATGTTTGAGAGTGTAGGGAACACATCAAAACATATAGATCAAAACTCTTCAAACATGTTATTGTCATAGAAGGTGCAATAGAGAGGTAAGATGGTGACTCCCTCAACAAGTCTGAATATGGAGTAGAAGAAACTTCCAAATTTCACCAGAAACAAGTCAGAGGACCCTATATGACATTTTAAAACATGTGAGACAATATTGGTAGTCAATCATCAAGACAAAATATCGTATTGGTTGAGATAATTTCTAAAAACTCTTAGAGGAATAGCCATTGATCGGAATACCAAATTGGAAGTCACTCATAATAACACATGGGATGCATTGAAAAAAGTGTTCCAAGAGGAATTCAAAATCTTAAAAGATGACAATGAAATTGTAGCAAAGATATATAACACCAAAAAAGGAAAGCATAAAAATGTACGAGCCTACAATCATAGACTTAAATAATTATTGATCAAACTAGAAAAATAGCCAACCGATGGATTGAAAAAGAGATGGTTCATTGAAGGATTAATTCCTTCATTGAGAAATAAGATGAAGGTCATACCTTTTTCATTGTACATTGATGCCTGCAATCGGGCAATGTACATAGAAAGTGAAGATAAGACATCATTTTGAGGAAAGAGAAGGATGGAAAACAATGATAGCACAAGCAATAATAATGATAATGATTCAAAGAATATTCAAGCCTTAAGAAAGGATATGATGAGAATGATGAAGGAATTGAAAATTGAGAAAGAAATTACAAGGGAAAGTAAGGAGTTGTGGTGCACCGAACGCAAGGTAGAAGGTCACACAAAAAAAACTATTCAAAAAAAACTATTTTGCAACATCTGCCAAATAATGAGACATTCCATAAAGGAATTCCTATACAATTTGAAAACAAGAAGAAAAAAAGTGCTATTCACTCAAGGGGAACAATAAGCCCCTCCAACAGCACCCCCAAAAACACAAAATACTAATACCAATGCATCTCCTGGAGGATATTAGAATAGATAGGGGAATAACAATTGGTTCAATAACAGTGGACTAAGTCCAGTAAAATCCAATATGATGCAAAGGGAAGACTGATGATCTATTACAAAAATGTAACAAATGGGGTCACTCTTCTAGATAATTCTAGAGTAACTAAAGCAAAATGAGGATGTTGTGTAAGTGGCATGGACCGGGTGATCATGAGGGCATCAACTACTTGAAAAAAAGTGCATCAACATGCTATACGTGGAGGAATGAGATGAGAAAGTGCTGAAAATTACTAGAGCACAAATGAAGAAGGAAATATACCTAGATCCTCACATAAAAAAATTAAAAATGTGAGAAGCCAAAGCTAAATTAGAATAGGTGCTAGCAAAAGAACAAAGAACTTCCCACAAAACTAGAAATACCTCATTGTGGTCAAAGTTTGAAAGGAACATTGTATGACATATGCTACAGATGGATATACCAATCAAAGTGATAGGTATTCTCCAAACAATGCTAAAATTAGGAGTGATAATAAAAAACATGGTCGGTGATGATCATAATCGACAACAGGAAGGTTGAGGAAAAGGAATGATAATAGAACCACCACCCAAGGGTGAAAAATACATCAACCCAATATTGTTGATGGTGAACATATGGAAGAAGTTGATTTTTGTACAAATGGAGATAAAGGGAAAGATCCTAAAAAAACTATTGTCGATGGAGGATCAAGAGTTAACGTACTGCCCAAAGATACATGGAAGTGCACTAAATACAAGGGAAAATATCATAAAAAATTTATGAAGAAACTATTTTGTGATATTTTCCAAGTAATGAGACATTCCATCAAGGAATACACATACAATTTGAAAAAAACAAACACACAAGTGTTCATTACTCAAGGGGAACAATCAACCCATTCGACCAAACCCCACAAAACAAAAAAATACTAATACCAATGGATCTCTTGGTAGATATTGGAATAGATGTGCGAACAACAATCACTTCAATAAAAATGGACCAAGGAGTAGAATCCAGTATGATGATCTAGTGAAAAAATGTAACAAATGGGATCACTTTGCTAGATAATGTTAGAGTAACCAAAAAAAAATGAGAATGTTGTGTAAGAGGTGTAGACTGAGTGATAATGAGGACAACAACTACCTAAAACAAAAAGGCATCAACATGTTGGACATGGAGAAATGAGATGAGGAAGTGTTGGAAATTACTAGAGCACAAATAAAGAAGGAAATATACCTAGATCCTTGTATAGAAATGAAATGACTGCAAGAAGAAAAAGTCAAAATAAAATAGGTGATGGAAAATGAACGAAGAACCTCTCATGAAGCTGCAAGTACTTCATTTCCATCAAATTTTGAAAATAACATTGTATGATAGATGCTATAGATGACCATACCAATCAAAGTGATAGACCTTATCCAAAACAATGCCCCAATTGGGAGTGGTAATCACAAACATGGCCAGTGATGATTAGAATCAGCAATAGGAAGGCCAAAGAAAAGGAATGATAGTAGAATTGCCACCTAAAGGGAACAAGTCATCGATCCAATGTTGTTGATGGTGAACATAGGGAAGAAATTGACTATCATACAGATGGAGATCAGGGTTAAAATCCTAACAAACATGATTGCTGATGGGGAATTGAGAGTCAACATACTACTTGAAGACACATGGAAGTTCCTTAGGAAGAGAACACTCTAGCCATGAACATTCCAATTGGTGGGTTCCAAATAGCATGAATCAAGCCATTGGGAATGTTGATGGTGCAAAAGGTGATGATTGGGACCAAACCATTCCTATTAAACTTTTTGGTCATTCCATTTGAGTAAAAGGTGTGCAATGAATTACTCAAGAGAGGATGGATGATTGTAGCAAAATAAAACCATAATTGGAAAAGAAACACACTCTCCATAGAAAAATGGGAGGAATTACGTGATTGATTTAAGAAATCAAGCAATGAGAAAAGAAATGGCATCGTTTGACTCAGAGTCCAAAGGAGTATCAAGATTAGATGAAGAGAGGAGATTCATGGAACCAAATGACAAAGGTTTCCTTGACCTCCAACATTTCTCAAGGGATGAAATGAGATCACTCAATAAAATATTCCACTAGAAAATGGAGGACTATGAAGTATTCTAGCAAGATTGCAATATGTTGCAATTACAGGAGATTGAAGAAGAAGAAAAGGAAAAAACCTCAACAAGTCAAGCATTTCCATCGAAGTATGAAGAATACAAGGAGGGAGTGGCCAGGGTGGATGACATGCCAACACATAATTTTGAATGAGACAAGGTGATCAAGTATGAAGAACTAAGAATAAAGAAGGTGAACTTAGGAGAGGAGGATATCCCCTAAATAATTCTAGTTAGAGATGATTGGAATCCAATGCTGAAGGTGACAACATTTAAGATCTTCATGGAACATAAGGATGCCTTTACATGAACCTACAAAGACTTGAATTGCGTACCTCTAGAACTATGTGTACACACAAATCCCTTGGTTCTAGGAGCACAACCCATATGGAAGAGGCCCTATTGAATGAACAAAAATTATGCTACAAAGGTGCAAGAGGAAATTGAAAAAATATTAGAAGCGGGTATAATATTCAAGGTAAAAGTAAACCATTGGTTGTCTTCAATTGTTATATCACTGGAAAAAGAATCTAATTTTTTTGGATATGTGTGGTTTTTTGAAGCTTGAATTCAGTAACTATAAAAGACCCATTCCTGATTCCATTCACCAACTCTATATTGGAAGAGGTGGCTATTCACAAAATTTCTTCCTTCATGAATAGATTCTCCAATTATAATTAGATAAGCATAGCCAAGGAGGAAAAATTGAAAACAACGTTTGTGGTTGAAGACAAAGTGTATGAATACAAATAGATGTCATTCAGTCTATACAATGCTTCAACTACTTTCCAAAGAATCATTCTCCATAAATTTGATAAAATATTAGTGGGAAAATTTAAGGCATTCTTGAATGACTAGTCAATCTATAGTGATGAAGATACACATCTAAAGGCTCTATGAGAATGTATGGAATGATGTAGAGTAGCACGACTGGCATTAAATATGAAGAAGTGCCATTTCATGGTGCCTTAGGGAAAATTTCTTGGACGCATAGTTTGTAAAGCTAAATTCAAGACTGGTCTAGACAAAATATGGGTGAACATACATATGGATGTTGGAGTACATAAAACACTAAGAGGGGGGGTGAATTAGTGTTTTAGTATCCAATTTTAATTCAATTGTTTTTTGGAATAAATAGCTTCTTTGTAATCATGGAATGTTCAATTTCAAGTATGTTTTCAAATATGATAGTCAATGTTAGATCTTGAAATCAAATGAAGAACTCAAATATTGCAAAGTACATAAAGAAAGTTGCAATACTAAATTGCATGAATCATGATAACCACATAGATCACAAAATAACCATAACACAACATTTTCATGAGTGGAAAACCCTCACAGGGATAAAAAAACCACTCAAGAAAATGCCTCATTGGCTTAATAAAATCCCATTGAATATAGAGCGTCACTGGCAAAGCCTCACTGGCTACAAAAATGCCTTACTGGAAAAGCCTCACTAGCTACATAAAATGCCACACTGTATTTTCAATGTTGCTACAACCTCACTAGATTTTTAAGTTAGCAACTGCTTCACTGGAAAATACATGGCAACTGGCTCACTAGCATAAAGATGTCACATTAACATTGATCAACAATCAAGATAAAAAGTAAATGACTGAAGATTACCCTGTTTCTCTAATGCTCATATTAGCTTACAACCTTAATGCATTCCATGTCATCTAAACTCCATTTGAATTGAAGTCTTGAACACACACAATACATTAACCTTATTCACTATCTTTTTGAAACATTTTTTTAAGCACAAACTTTTGTTTACAACTCATTCAAGATTTCAAGAATAGATTTTATCAGTCAACTGCAGTATAAGGTTTCAAAAGAAACCTCTCTTTACAAAACAAAGCAATCATAAAATCTAAAACAAAAAGAGTCTAGCAATGTAAATCTCCAACTCATAATGTAACAACATTTTCAAATGCTTATTTTCATAAAACTAGGGTTTTGAGAGAAACCTCTACATTCAAAGCACAATGATCATAAAACAACTGAAAACTAATTCTTGCTTTCTCAAAATTTTCAGTTTACTCTCTAACCATAAGGTGTGCTCAAACATCTAAAATACATAGCAATGAAAAACCAACCAAAATTCAATAACACCAAACCTCTATTTAAGATCGAATGTAACTAGAAACTACTCATAGATCTCAACTGTATAAACCATCGTATCTTTAAACTGTCCATGACCACCATTGTAAAATAATTTTTTTACATTTGCTGCTCACCAAGCCTTGACTCATGTGGTTGTATCAAACCCTAAGTTTTCTGCATATACACCAAGCTCTATCTTTGCAATATGTGCAATATACGTTATTTTCAACATTATACAATGTTAACTGGCTAAACCGGTATGCCCTAGAAAGGGTCGGTGAAAGTAATGCTATTAACTGCCTTCAATCCTTTCCTCAAACCATATGACTTGCTAGGCAGGTTACTGTTAGGGTTAGAAATGGCAGATATCTAACAATTAAATGAAGATCTATATAATAAACATAGAAACTAAAACACACACACAAAATAAATCATAACACAGATAATTTAACGTGGTTCACCCAATCCGGGCTACATACACCAAACCGCAACCATCCAATACTTTTATTATCTAGTGTAAAACCTATTACAATCTTGTGAATAATCATGTTTTTCATCATACTGAAATACCCATCCGAACCCATTTTATCAAGCTTAGAAGCTTCTAGATTTTTGGGTTCTACAAAATCGAATTTTTTCTTTTTCATTGATTTTTCCCTTTTTCGGTGATCACGCGAAAGAGTAGGAGGAAAAATTTTCTCGAGGGCTGCTACCCCTGAACCCTCACCCAGGGCCCGGCCTGGCCTCGAACCCCAGCAAGGATAGGGGCCGAGGTGTACAGTATACCATGGGCTATACAGTATAGCATGATCAGTCGCCACATACCAACAGATACAACTTTTTATTTATGCCTTTTATCACTTAGCACAAATACCATTGAGTATAGCTTTGATGAACATGGCTGCCTTAAGACATAAAATATCAACCAACATTATATTCCTTTCAAATATGCACCAAGGAGAATGCCAAATTCAAGCAATGTCAAAGGGGTCAAAAAACTCCCCCTTTGGAATTGATGTCAAACCCTGTTACAACCATCAAGAGATTATTAATTGTATCAAGATTGTCGAATTCCTGTACAACAATGAATTAGATTCAAGTATGTATCAATAACCAAATATGTACAAAAATTGCATTTCAAATATGTATCAGAATGCATTACCACTATACCCACTGTACTCGCTGTCAAGAACAACATCAAGAGAAGCATGTACTGTTGTACATCACAGTAAATGCTACTGCTGTGCATTACTATAAATGCTCATAAACATGAGTCATAGTGTCAATTTAAGCACAAAACTATCAAAAGAAAATATTACTGTACATGATAAACATGCAATCCTCTTATATAATGAGACCAAAATACATTATACATGTTGTCCTCTATGTAATGAGGCCAAAATACATGCTGTCCATAAATTGAAGCTTGAATACCAAACATGACTACCATTGTTCCTCTATGTAATGAGACCAAAATACATGTTGTCCATAAATTCAAGCTTGAATACAAAACATGACTACCACTATTCATAAATTGAAGTATGGATACCAAAGCATGAATACTGAGTATGAATACAAAGAAGACCACTGTTCATCTCCCCCTTTTGACAACAATGCCAAAGAACAAAAAGGGGGGCAGAAAAAGAAATTGTGAAAGTAATGTATACCTGCTGGATAAACTGTGTAAAGAATCCATATATCAAAATACCAACTAAACAAGCCTTATGAACTTTTGTCATAGTGAACACCAAAACATTGTTAGACTCAAACCATAATAAAAGCACTGTCATACGAAAAATTGTCAAATCACATATGCCAATACTATCATGAAAGTAATAGTACTATAGAACCATGATATCTAGTCTATTATAACAACCACATAAATGCATCACACATACAATGTGAATCAAAACTGATTGAAGATAGAAATTTAATAGCAACACAATGAATCACCAAGAATAAAGAATGATCTGGGAAACTCCCCCTGAAATTGTATTAGCATGGAAAGCAAACTATCCAAAGATGCACCAAGAAGTCTCGTAAAGAAATAAGTAGTAGTATGGAGCATCAAAATTTGAAAAATAACCATTGTATCCTTATTTTGCATAAGACCACAAATAACCACAAGCTGAAACATGGAGGACATGCAACAATTTGTCATTACTGTGAGAGGTATGCATCAAAAACACATAGTGAAGGCATCAAGAACTATCACATACAAGCTCAAGCCACTGACTTAAATGTTGTTTTGAATGATAAATATCTAACCATACAGAAAAATATGAACCATTCATGGGCCAAGGATGAAGAATAAGCTTGAATCTCCCCTAAAGTTTTGCAAGACTAACTTGTACTATTGAGGAGAGCCAAGGGAGAGAACACCGAGTCTATCCCTTAGTCGTTGAAAAACCTCTTTTTCTAATGGATTTGTAAAGATATCAACCATGTGATCACATGATTCCACATAATTCAAAACAACTTCATTTGTTAGAACCTTTTCCCATAAGAAGTGATAGCGAATAGCTATATGTTTGGTTCTTGAATACGTCATAGGATTTTTTGAAATATTTATAGTACTAGTGTTATCACATAAAAAATGAATAGGTTGAGATACTTCAACTTTGATATATTTTAGTTTGTACCATCCAAAAAACCTAAGAACAACATGTGGCAGCAACAATGTATTCTGCGTCAGTAGTTGAAAAAGACACAAAGTCTGTTTCTTGTCGTGCCATGCTACCAACCTGCCACCTAAGAAAAATGCTCCTCCATAAGTGCTTTTTTTTTCATCAATGCAACCTACCCAGTCAAAATCATTGTAGGCAACTAAAGTAAAATCATCATGCCTAGGATACCACAATCCATAATCAATAGTACCATTGATATATCTTAAAATTCTTTTGATAACATTAAGATGAGATTGCTTGGGAAAAGATTGAAATCTTGCCACCAAGCATTCAACATGCATAATGTCAGGCCTTGAAGTAGTCAAGTACAAAAAACTACCTATCATAGACCTGTACATAGTGTGATCTACATTAGGTAAATCAATATCTTGGCCTAATTTGTAGCTAGTTTTTCCAACCGTTCTTCTTTCATCCATTTGAAATCTTTTCAACATGTCTTTTGTATATTTCAATTGAGAAATAAAGATACCCTTCTCAAGTTGAGAAACATGTAACCCAAGAAAGAAAGATAGTTTTCCAAGCATGGACATTTAAAAATTAACTTTCATAATATTAAGAAAAGTAGAACTCATACTTTCATCATTTCTCCCAAAAATAATATCATCTACATAGACAACAACAACTAGAATATTGTCACCTTTTTTCATGAAATACAGATTTCTGTCAACACCTCCTTTTGTGAATCCATGTCCTTGCAATTAATTATCTAGCCTAGAGTACCGCATTCTAGGGTCTTGTTTCAAGCCATATAATTATTTTTTAAGTCTATAGACATGATCTTCTTTACCCGCACATTCAAATCCTTTAGGATGTTCCATGTACACTTCTTCCTCAAGCTCACCATTTAAAAAGGCTATTTTAGCATCCATTTGAAACACTTAGAAATTTTTATAAACAACAATAGCTAGAAATATTCTTTTATCTTCAAGTCTAGCTACAGGGGCAAAGGTTTCATCAAAATCAATACCCTCAATCTGAGAGTATCCTTTGGAGACAAGTCTTGCCTTATTTCTAACTACATTGCCCTTGTCATCAAGTTTATTCCTAAAGACCCATTTTTCTCCAATGAAATTCTTGTCCTTGGGTCTAGGGACAAGTTCCCATGTCCTATTTTTCTCTATCTTCCCTAACTCTTCTTCCATTGCTTTAATCTAGAGTTCATCTTTACTAGCCTCTAAATAGGTTTTAGGTTCAAGTTATGAAATCAAACATAAATGTACCTAATCACTTGCACTGGAAAGTTTTCTTCTAGTTTGAGCACCAAAAAATCTATCCCCAATGATTTTTTCTTGAGGATGATTCCTTTGTACCATCTTTGAAGGAGTCTTAGTTGCTGTTTCCACAGGTTTTCAAGAGTATTTTCTTGATATTTCTCTTCTTATGATTTTAGATCTTTTTCAGGTAGGTGAACTTCTTCATCATCTTCTTTTTGTTGTTCAATAGCTACAACACCTCATAAATTTTCACGTTAGTGCTTTCAACCACTCTTTTCAATATTTTATTAAAACATTTGTAAGCATTTCTATGAGTGGAGTAGCCTAAGAAAATACCTTCATCACAATGAGATTCAAAATTACCTAGACTTTCATCATCTCTTTTAATAAAACATTTACTGCCAAAGATTCTAAAATACCCTACATTTGTAGATTTTCCATACCATAGCTCATAAGGAGTATAGTTAGTTTTTACTCTTAACTACACTTTGTTTATTGTACAAATTGTTGTATGGACAACTTATTTCTAGTAGATGTTAGGTAAGTTTTCATCTTGAAGCAATGTCCTTTCCATTTCTTTAACTGTCCTATTTTTTCTCTTTGCTACACCATTTTGTTGTGGTGTTCTAGAGGCTGAATATTTCCTCTTAATGCCATGTTCTTCATAGTAGTCCAAAAATTCTTTTGATGTGTACTAACCACCTTTATTTGACCTTAGAAACTTGATTTTTTAGATCTAAATCCCTTTCAACCATCTTTCTGAATATCCTGAATCTGTCAATTTTTTTTGATTTGTGTTTCAAAAAGGTTACCCAAGTCATTCTGGTATAATCATCAATAAAGAGCATAAAACACCTTTCACCATTCAATGATTTTTTCCTTGTAGGACCACATAAATCATAATGAAAAAGTTGTAAGGGTTTAGTTGAAGAATACTCTTTAGATTTAAAACTTACTTTTGTTTGTTTACCAAGTTGACATTCCTTGCAAGTACTATTGCTAGGTTTAGAGATGGCAAACATATTTCTTACATTTTGATTCTTGCTGATCTTGACAAGATTGTCATAATTGATATGCTCAAGTATTATGTGTCAAATTTTACTCTCTTTGACCTAACTCATGAAATAAAAAAGTCCATCTTTACAATTTTTTGTGGTCTCATAAAGATTATAGATGTTTCCTTTTGTTCTTAAACCAATTGCAATAGTTTTTGCAGATTTCTTACTGATTTCACAACTTTGAGCAGTAAATGTGACTTTGAAACCATTATCATAGATTTGACTCACACTAAGAATATTGTGAGTTAAACCTTCTACATAATATACATCATGTAAGGGAGTGTCATTATCTAGAAGTATGGTGCCTTTTCCTTTGATTAGAATACAAAAATCATTCCCAAATTTGATTGAACCATTAATGTAATCTTCATATTTGACCAAATTTCTCTTATCATTAGTCATGTGGTGAGAGCACCCACTGTCTACAACCCATAGATATTTCTTTTGGGCGTGTAGGGCTATTTGGACAAGCATTGCTACAACCTTTTTTCCAACTTTCTTTGGTTTCCAAACTAATTTTGTTTTGTTAGCACTAGAAGATGTCTTGAGGTAAATGCTAGTTTTTCTTTGCTGTATTGCAAAGGTAGGTCTACAAAACTTAGCTATATGTCCAATATTCCCACAGTTACAACACTTCAATTTTTTCAAAAACTTGAAAAGATTTCTATTTACAAGACTAGGCTTCCTTCTAGGCATAACCCTACATTCACTTGCCTTGTGCCTGTATTGATTGCAATAAAAGCAATAACCAAAGAAATGCAGATTACATCTAAATGGATTACCTCTTTTGTAAATGAGTTTTTCACTTGTAGCATCAACATGTTGAAGTTCATTGGAATATGAGCACTGTCCTTCTATAAACCCTAGACTAGTCTTATCCTTTTGGTCTTTCTGTTTATTTAAGATGTCTACCAACTTGTCAGTGTTGTCACACATGACAAGTTTTTTTATCAAAGCAACAATCTCTACCTCTAGAGCATGACATTCCTTTTCTTTGATATTTAACTATTCTTGAGTAACTTCTAATATTTTCTTGTTTTCCTCAAGTTAAAGTTTCAGGCTTGTGATTTTTTTCTCAAACCTAGTAATTTTGTTAATAAAATTTTCAGTATCTTTCTGAGTTTGGTCTTTCTACACTATGCCTTCCTTTTTGAGTTTCTTGATTTCACTAAGAGCATAAATAAGTTCACCTTGAAAATCAATTTCACATTCATCTTCAACATACTCTTGTTCAAAATCACTCACTAAGTGATCTCCTTCTTTGTCTACATTCTTCACTACAAAATCATCTTTTGTACTAGGTTTATGTGGTGCTTGTTCAACATTCTACTAGGTATTTCCTTTTCCTCTATTTCTTTTGATTTTTTCCATACTGAGTACTCCACTACTAGGAACCCCTAATTTGGTTAGACTTATGCAAGGGTATGGCTTTGGAATTAGTGTTTTAATAACCAATTTCAATTCAATTATTTTTTAGAACACATAGCTTCTTTGTAATCATGGAATGTTCAGTTTCAAGTATGTTTTCAAATATGATAGTCAATGTCAGATACTGAAATAACATGAAGAACTCAAATATTGTAAACTACATAAAGAAACTTGTAAGACTAAATTACATGAATCATGATAACCACATAGATCATAAAAAACCATAACATAGTATTTTCATGAGTGGAAAACCATCATAGGGATAAAAAGCCACTTGGGAAAATGAATCACTAGCTTAATAAAATCCCATTAAATACAAAGCCTCTTTGGCTTCTTTTTGTGCCTCATTGGCTACAAAATTCCTTACTAGTAAAGCCTCACTGTCTACATGAAATGCCTCACTGGATTTTCAATGTTGCTATAGCCTCACTGGATTTTTAAGTTAGAAACTTCCTCACTAGCATAAAGATGTCACATTGACATTGATCAACAATCAAGATAAAAAGTAAATGACAGAGGATTACTTTGTTTCTCTAATGCTCATATTAGCTTACAACCTTAATGCATTCCATGTCATCTAAACTCCATTTGACTTGAAGTCTAGAACAAACACAATACATTAACCTTATTCACAATCTTTTTGCAATAATATTTTAAGCACAAACTTCTATTTACAACTCATTCAAGATTTCAAGAATACATTTTATCAATCAACTGTAGTATAGGGTTTCGAAAGAAACCTCTCTTTACAAAACAAAGAAATCATAACATCTGAAACAAAAAGAGTCTAGCAATCTAAATATCCAACTCACAATGTAACAACATTTTCAAATGATCATTTTCGTGAAACTAGGGTCTTGAGAGAAACCTCTACATTTAAAGCATAATGATCATTAAACAACTGAAAACTAATTATTGCTTTCTTGAATTTATTAGTGCACTCTCTAACCATAAGTTGTGCTCAAACATCTAAAATATATAGCAATGAAGAACCCACCAAAATTTGATAACACCATACCTCTATTTAAGACCAAATGTAATTGAAAACTACTCATAGATCTCAACTGCATAAATCACCATATCTTCAAACTGTCCATGGACACCACTGTCAAAGAATCATTTTACATTTGTTGCTCACCAAGCATTGACTCATGTCATTGTATCAAACCCTAAGTTTTCTATGTATACACCAAGATCTATCTTTGCAATATGCATAATATACATTATTTTCAACATTATACAATGTTAACTGGTTGAACCAGTATGCCCTAGAAAGGGTCAGTGGAAGTAATGATATTAACTTCCTTCAATCCTTTCCTCAAACCCCAATGACTTGCTAGGCAGGTTACAACTTTTAATTTATGCGTTTTATCACTTAGCACATTAAAACCACAAATACCATCAAGTATATCTTTGATGAACATAGCTTCCTTAAGAGAAAATATCAACCAAAATTATATTCCTTTCAAATATGCACCAAGGAGAATTCCTAACTTGACATCAATTCCAAATTCAAGCAATGTCAAAGGGGTCGAATCACCTCAAAACATCACCAGAGTAACAAAATTCTTGGGTAATGTTGGGTACTATAGAAGGTTTATAAAAAAATACCATATATCCTACTCATTGGACATACTCACAAGGAAGGATCAATCATTCATGTCGACAAAAGACCAAGAGAAGGCCTTCAATGAATTGAACATATGATTGATAAGTTCACTAATCATTGCATATCTAGATTGGAGTAAATATTTCCACATACATGTTAATGCATCAAACTGCGTGATCAGAGAAACATTGGCACAAGTGGGATCACAAGGATTAGACCACCTAATATTCTTCGATAGTCAGTTACTATCAAAATCAGAAAAATAACTATAATATGATAGAAAGGGAAGCATTGGAAATGGTTTATGTTATACACGAGTTTAGAAACTACTTGTTAGCCACCCCCTTCACATTCTATGCTGATTATTAGGCCCTTATGTACCTGGTGAACAAGCCAATACTTCAAGGGTAAGAAATTAGCTCTTGCTATTATAAGAATTCATGTTCATTATTATTGTCTGATCAGGGAAGAGCCATCTCATCATTGAACAATTGTCTTAGATCAAGTCAGGTGAACCTCTAGAGGGAGTAAATGAATATTTCCAAACAAACTTATTTCAAATTGCAGCACTATCCCCATAATACAAAAGCATTGGAGAATACCTTTCTACTTCTATGTTTTTGAAGGAGATGCCATCAAGAGAGTGAAGGAAATTGATATTGAAGAGTAAAAAATTCCAACTTATCAATGGATTGTTATATAAAATGGGGTTAGACTAGGTACTACAATGTTACATCATGGAAGAGGAAAGTCTAAGAATACTTAAAGAATCACACAAAGGATTGGTTGGAGGGAATATGGAACTATATGCTACAACCCATAAAATCCTATTGGTGGGTCTATTATGGTTGAAATTACACACCGAAACCTAAGAATGGGTAGTGGGATGCGACACTTTCTAGAGAGTTGGAAAACCAATGAAGAGAGATTACATATTGCTATTCCCATCTCAACCTCATGAAATTTTTGAGATGTGGGGACTTGACTTCATTGAATTGCTAAAATTTAACCAATTGCATCAGTGCAGATACATAGTTGTTTCCGAGAAGCACCTAATAAAATGGGTGAAGGCTCAAGCACTGCCAAACAACATTGCAATTAGTATAAAGAGATTCATATATGAGTAGATTGTCACGAGGCATGACATACCAATACAAATCATTGGTGATAGGGGAGGACACTTCGTCAACCATGTCATTCACTTGATGACAATGAAGTTTTGAAATTTTCACAACTTATCAAGCCCATACTACCTGAGAGTGAATGGAAATGAAGAATCCATAAATAAAGTACTCATCTTGATCATTCATAAGTCATGTGGCATCAAAGAAACTAACTAGGAAGAAAAGTTGTCGGCCGCAGTATGGGCTTACCATATGACATATAAGATGACAACACTCCACACGACATGCCAATTACTATATGGTTAGGAAGTTTTAGTTCCTATAAAGTTTATGGTGTTGAGTCTTAGGATTGTCATCAAGAATCAACTAGGTGACATGGAGAGATTGAAGTAAAGACTATTCCAATTAAAAAATTGGATGAACAAAGAGTACTCGCCCAATGGACAATAAAGGTGATGTAGAAAAGAAGGAAATATTGGCATGATAAACACCTTAGATGAGAAAACTTCCAACTAGGACTGTTGGTTTTGAAATATAACAGCCATAACAAATTGAAACCCAGTAAGTTCAAAGTGAGACAGATCAGTCCCTTTAAAATTTGAGAAATATCAAATAATGGAGCTATCAAAATAGAGACTCTAGACGAAAATATAATGAAAGATAAAATAAATAGGTCTAAAATAAAGCCATATAAGGAGAGATTGATCACAATAAAAATGGTGGATTGGATGGTAGATGGGAAACCTACCATGCAAGTATAAAAAATACTTGAAGGAATTGAGGACGTAGTAGTAAAACCTATTCTAAAAGAGTCTCAAGGTGTGGAAGTACCTAGAATTCATCAATATTTAACAAATTCATTCTTTAGGCCACATTCAAAATGGATTAAACTACATGGAGGATGACACTTGAAAGCACCATCTTTATGACCAAGAAAATGATACATCACCTACAAGCTAGATGAAAAGAAGGAGAGGAAGACCACCAAAAAATGGTATACAAAAGAACACTCAAATGATTGGGAGGAAGAAGGACCTAGCCTACGACCAGTGTTCATGGAAAAACATTAATTTTTAGCAAAATAGGAAACATACAATGAAGATATAATTCAATGTGAAATAGAACAAAACATAGAACTGCCTCTATTATCAACCTCCAACAAGCTATGGTGCATAGTACAATCTAGTGGCACCGTCGATAGCTGAGTGAGATGAAGTGAAATGGTATTAGAAAAAAGGAGGCATGTACATTGACAATAGTCAAAGTTATAAAGGTATGAAAGATCCACCATTGTTACAAAAAATATTTGATCTCAAATTTGTAGGAACCCTTTGTGAATATGACTATTATAAAAGGTTGTGGGTATTTAGAAAACAACATCCTGCCTCAAAAATAATATAAATAGGAACAAACTATGAGAATATGAACTATAGGAAGCTATAATTAACTAATATACGAGATCAAGCCTCAAAACTAAAATTAAAAGAAAAAATTGAACAAAGAGGACATAAAAGATGATGTGGAAATGAAGAAGGAAAAAATTTAAAATTTAAAATTTAAAAAATGGAGTAAAAAATTATTAAAGTTCAAAAAAAATTACCGAGAAAAAATATTAAAGTTGGGAAGTATTATAAAATTAAAAGGTGGGTATATAGAAATATTTTTGTGACCGACGGATTAGTATAGGACAACTACACTTGATCCATGAGGATTCGAAGTATAATTGAGCCACTAAACATCGGTCCAATAAGATTATTCTATAAAAACTAAACTAGGAATCCATTAAAACTGACATATTAAATCATGAAAGCTCCCAAAACACTTATCGTATTGGGGGAGTTGTGGAATGGCGACCCTTTCCCAATCTCATGGATAATGAGCCTGTTTTGATTGATTCTATTGAAGAGAATTGATGAAACTGATGAAAGATGTGTATGAAAACGTCATTTAAAATCTAAATTGACATGATGCAACCTATTTTAACATGATGTAGGCTAAGATGATCGATATGGGTGTACACAAAGCTAATCTAAATGGTTTTTAAGCTAAAAAGATTAAAGCCCTAATTACACAATAAACTAAATGGATGCATTTATGTTATCATGGAAGCCATTAATGGAAGCTAAGCTAATATGATACAAGAAATTAACCTAAAATTCCTTTTAAAACATGAAATATGAGTGCAAGATGAAAGTGATTTTAACAACATGAGTTTGATCTTAAAAGATGGATCCATTTCTCTCCAAATAGTGATCTATTTATAGGAGGACAAATTAGAAATGAAGGGTTGAGATTAAAAAGGTAAATCAATGGTCAAAAAAGGAGGAAATATGAAACATGGATCATGGATTCTCATCAATGGATGAGAATCAATGATCACTTGGATCAAGGAAAGAATCAAGGGCTCATATTCTTCCAAACAAACCCACTTTCAAAACTTGCACAAGAAGTCTTGTTGAAAGTTTGTTGTAAGGAGGAATATTCCCTTTTTCCAATGAGTGAAGAGAGATAATATTCTTTGGAATATTCTCATGGGTGAGGGGAATTATATATTTAGAAAATTAAAACAAAGTTTTAATTTGCAAAAGGGGGAAGGAATATTCCATGGGAATAATCCTTTTGAAGGAATGTGCAAAGGACGAATATTCTCTTATAATATTTCCTTGCAAGTGGGAAGATTATATTTATTAGTAATTTGATAATTAAACAAAGGTTCAATTATGAAAATTAGGGGAATTTCATGATATTCATTAAATAAATGATTTGGGTTGGGGCCCTAGCTCGGTTGGCTAAATCATTCCTGTTGCAGGAGGTTGGTCACGAGGTCTAGTCTCCCCCACCCCCGTGGTACCAGAGGGCATGTCGCACCAGCGCCGCCGGTCACGTTAAAATTTTTACCAGGCGCACTGCAGTTTATATGGGGTCGTGCTACCCGATTCCTGCAATCTAAAAAAATAAAAAAAATTAAATAAATGATTTAATGAAAAGGGGGAAAGTGATATGATATTTAATTAAATAACATAGGGTTATTTAATTAAATATCATATCACTTAGGGATTTAAATTAAATAACATGACACATTTAATTTAATAGGATGAAATGTTAGCATGAAAGGGGTTGAATTAACTTGATTAGATTAATTAGATTAATAGATGAAAATGATGCAATTAATTAAATAGCTAGGCTAATTTAATCAATTAAGCAAAAAGAGGATGGTTTTTTAGGATGAAACAGTGTTAGTATATCCAATTCGAGTGCATGATATCATTTAGGAAATTTTTAAGTGTCTAAATTTTGCCCCTCTTTGAAGTGAGGTACCTACTATGTTGGTTCAAAGACTACCGCTTTTCAGATTAAAAACTACTACTCTGATAAAAATAAAATAAAATGATTTTTTAGATGCCCCATTGTTGCCCCAATGGAAGGAATAAGCTGGTTCCCTACTCCCTCAAGAAATTGGGCAGAAATTTTGAATTTTGGGTTGATTTCTCGATAAAGGTTAAATAAAGGTTCAGGTGCCAAAACAAGTCCCGAGATGCCAAAAATGGCCTCAAAAATGCAAAAAACAACACAAAGTAGGTTGCATAGGGTGCAAATAGGTAAAACAGGTTAAAACCCTAGCTTTTGGCTCAAATTAGGGAAAAAACCCTAATTTTTAGGCTTAAATATGTGAAGGGTCACTTTCAATTCATTTGTGCATCCACACCCTTAGAGATATTTTCCTTTTGAGCTCTAACCTTCAAACGAAATGGTGCAATGAGTGCTTCCTCTTCACCTTTCAACGCGAGTTCGAGAGTACCGGCGGTGAGTAGACATAGGACCCCGGGTATGTGATTCAAAAATTTGCTCGATTTTCGCTTTTAGGTGCAATTAATAGTGCGTCAAAACTAGGTCCCTAGGCGCGTTGTTGTATAGCAATGCATTTGATGCATTGGAAGGGTCACTATTGATTTTGTAGTGACGCACCACCTGTTTAGCAACACACCTCAATTTTTTCATTGGGCAACGCATTTGATTTGGGGGTCACTAGGTTAATAGAGTGATGCATAAGATTTTTATGTTTAGCATCACTCATAAGTGGGTGACGCACTTAGGTTTCAATGACACACCCCAATTTTTTAGGACATGAACTAACCAATCTAATGAGTTTCTTGTTAAATCTCTATTTTACATGTGTTTTTAGCTACAACGATGCAATTGATAAAACACCAATGCATTTGATATTTAAAACAACGACACATATTTAATTCAGAAACACATATTAAATTTTGTCAATGCCTATTAAAATAGAGACGTTAACTTTATTTTTGAGCACCCCATAAATTTTTATTTAGCGATGCAATTGATATATCAACACATTTGACCTCATTATTTTCTGTAGAGAAGTGCTATCAATTTTTTAGTATAGCAACACACTTGCTATATGATAACGCTATTGATGAAATTCAGTGACACAATTGATTTCAGTGTCGCGATTTATTGGTAAATAGAAATTGAACATAATTTTTTGACACATGCTTTAATTTTTTACTTTATTTGATTGCTAACATGTCATTGAATTCTCATTTTCTATGAGGCTAATTGGTTTTGCAGGTTTGGACGATAACATTCAAAGTGAAGGAGCATATCGTTGTTTAAATATTATAACTATAACAAGTGTTTTGACACTTATGGGAAAATTATAGCCCATTTATGATGCTTTATTTCATGTTTTAGGACCAAATTAGATTTTCTTTTGGGCTTTAAAATGAACGTTCAAATTGGTTAAAACTAAACCCTCACATCATTATGCTTGATTAGTTTAAAATTGAACACAACTTCCACACTTTGTTTGATGCTTAAAAATGAACTCATTTTGCTATGATGGATTAAAATGAACATGTGTCTAAATTGTTTAAGTATGCTTGTTGTGTGTATCCAATCCCCTTGTGCTTCATGCTATCTTGGGTGAAGAGAAACACATAAGTATACCTTTTTTTCGTGGAAGTGCTTATCCTCTCCCCTACGCCTTTTGGAAATATTGGGTGACAAAAATCATTCTACGCTTCAAATATGTGTCACTTTTAGAAGGGCCTGCCTCCCAACTTGTGAGAGGGAATGACCCAAGTGGTGATTTCATTTCGGTCTACTATATAAATAATTGGTTGTGACTAAAGTCATTTACTCGTTGGTTGTGGTTGTCCCATACCAACGAAAGTCTCCCTTAGTATCCTTGTGATGTGTTAAAACCCTTAGATATTTCTAAGGGTTGTGAGGCCTCTTAATTGAGTGAATCACTGTGTGTATGGCACCAATTCATCCTGAATATGGTTATTAAAATCTTTTTTTTTAGTGGCTAACCAAGTCCAATTCTGAAACGTATTTCAAGGTAGCGCATGGGAGTAGCACTGTGCCCAGAAGTTACTTACCATGTCTAGTTTTTGATTGAGGCAATAAAGCAAATGGGGAAGGGACTCCTTTTCTTGGCATGTCAAGACATTACATTTCCTTGACATAGCCTATTTTTCAATTTCATCTTCATGGATTAATAATATCTTCCAATGATGGTAAGCCTACTAAGAAATACATACCCACTCTATCTTGGATTGTAAAAGCTTGTGAGTCAGTTTAACACTTGCTTGATTCCAAAACAATTGAAAACAAACATCAACAAGTCTTTTCAAAATTTCAAACCCTTTGGTCTAAGTATGGATACTCTTTGACAAAACCTTGATATTGATGCTTGTCCTAAGGATTTATTCTTAGATAATTCTAAATATTGTGGTTTACATCTCAATCCTATTGCAAGTATGAGATAGTTTGGTGGTGTTGTCATTAATATTGTCATTGATGTCAACACAGTTCAATATGTTGCAGATTGAAAATGTATAGTTGAGATGCTATGAGTACATGGAGCCATCTTTATGTCATTGCAGATGTGCTGTGTTGATAAGTTTCCAAGTGATTTTGAGAAAATTAATAAAGAAGAAAAGTAAGAGTGATGAATGTGTTTAGAATGTGCTTGGTATGTGTTCCGCGTTTCTCATGTGTTGATCCTATGCTTGTGCGGATCTGAAGATTTGATAATGGTGATCTTGTGGTGATATATCCTAAGTTTTAGCTTCTGGTGTGATAGTACATGAAAGCTACATTCACCAATGTGTGAATTGTTCTGACAGAGTTAATCTTCTATAGATTGAGAATTTTTTTTTGCTCTATGGTCCTCCATTGTTTTGTTTCAGATCTTGTAGATATGGGATATTTCTTGAGATGGTGTTCTCTAGGTTTTGGAAAAGAAGGTTGAAGTTTGGTGATTCAGAAGTCATGTTTCAGTGTTTCATTATGAGTTTGCACAGTCCAGATGGACTGGTGAAAGGTGTTCAGAGTTTGAAGCATATTGCATTTGCTACAGATGTATCTAAAGAAATTTGAGATATATTCTCGTGCATAATGAATCATGTTGTGGAGTCTGCATGTCATTTTCTAGTTGGGAAGCATGTACATCAATGTTCATTTGTTTTTCATTAGGTTTGGCCGACCTGGTGTTTACACTTCATTCGAAGAATAAAATTAAATTAAGGAAGCATGTGGTTGATTTGAGATATTATATTTTCTATCTTAAATTTTTTTTATTGGTCCAATCTCATTCCTTTCCACCGTGGGAATGTTGAGTTGCTGACCTAATTTAAATTTATGGAATGAGGCATTTGTGGCCGACCTTGGAGAAAGTTTCTAAGGTTGAGGATGGTATAAAAGCAAGTCGAATTGTGAAGAATTGTATGATAGTGTGATGCAAAGTGACAAAAGTGAGCCATAAATCATAAGAGAAGTGTGTGTGTGAGTGAGTTGAGACAACAGTTCTTTATTGTGTTGGATTCCTGAAGGTAGTGAGCTAAAGGTTTGTGCAATCCTTATTCAAAGCTACGGATGTATGTTAATTGATGTGGTGGATCTTTTGTTCTCATTTGTATCTGTAGGAAGTGAGCCTCCTTGTTGGACAATGAGACTTTGTACTTGGATAGTGAGTCCTCTTCTAGGTAGTGAGCCCTTGGAAGTGAGCCTTTGTATTCAGTTTTATAATCTCTTTATATTGTGAGTTAACCCTGACTATGGTTTTTCCCTTATTGGGTTTTCCACGTAAAGATATGGTGTTCATTGTGTTGATTTACCTTTTTTTATTTGTGTTTCATGCTTAATAATAGAATAGCGTGGTTGTGGAATTGATAATTGTCGAAGTCTTAAGTTTGAATTTTGTGACAATTGATTCACCCCCCTCTCAATTTTTCTGTGCTTGTTTAACAAATCCATACTTCCCAAAGTTAACCTAGGGAACTATGCCCCTAACTTCATCCTTTTCACAAAATGAACTTTGTGAGACAGATGATGTTTTTGACATAGGAATTTAGTTTGAACTTAAAGAAGACAAGTGTTTGTGGTAAAAAGAAACTCATTTAAGCAAGATAAATTGAAAAATTGAACCTCACATGACCATTTGGCATTCAATCTCTCTAGTTGAATAACCAAACCTTACACTCACTATCATTCAACCAAAATTTAAACTCACTGAAGGATAAAAAACCAATATAATTAGTAGTTTGAGAAGCTTCACTTTTGAAACAAAGGAAATAACAACCCAGCGGAGAAACACAATATACATCTTAGATGAAGAAGAGGAACAAGTTGATATTGTTGTTGGAAGGCCCATATTACCACCTCCCACGTGGTAATAAATATCCTCTTTTTCATGATCTTATACTTCTCTAAATGATCTCATGCAAAATCAAAATCCCCAAGAGAAGGTCTACATGTTGTCACTTCAAACTTAGACATCATAGTCCAAAATCTATCAAACAACACATTGTGGAACTCTACCACAATAGGAACATCTTGGTAAGAAATTTTTATAGGCATGTTTCAATGAATGATCCAGACATGTATGCCCAATATTAACCTCTCATTTAAGTCAAACATTGGTCTTTTTCACAATCTTAGGCTTGTCTTAAATGATCTCACACAAAATCAAAATCCCCAAGAGAAGGTCTATATGTGGCTATTTCAAACTTAGACATCATAGTTCAAAGTATATTAGAAGACGTATCTTAAGGCTGTACTGAAACTGAGATAAATCACTAAGGAGACATTTTCTACGTTATTTCATGAATGAACCAGATCTACACATTTCACAAGAACTTCACCTTGATCATAATATTTGAAAACTTTAGAGTTCTAGCATGTTTCTCACCACCTTGGTCTTTGAAAACAAAGGTTTACTCTAGGTCAACATTAGGTCAAAACATTTAATACACCCCTTGTCATCTTTCACACTTCACCTCACCAAACTTTGAATTTTTTTTTAATACACCAATACTTTTTTACTTGGAAATATATTAACCCAAACCCTAACTTAGCTACTTTATATGTGAAATGAATCCTTTTCCATGCATTTAGTCAAGTTAGTTATCATATTTGAACTAGTCTATCTCAAAGGTCACAAGTCTACCCTAAAGATTCACAAGTTCATAAACATCCTTTATCCAAACATCAAACTCTAAGTCAAAAGTGTTGTCCCAAATTTTTTGCAAAAATAATTCCCCATATCATTCATATTTTCATCTCCCATTACCATCATTTCTCCAAAATGACTTAGAGCATCCCTTTTACCTAGATTTGAGTCAACTAGAGAGTTCAAACATTACAAATCTCAACACAACTCTCCCATAGGTGACCTAATATTTATGGTAAAGACAAGATCACAACACAAGAGAATAATGGAGAAAACCAAAGTCACATTCACCTCAAGTGATCCCAATCCTCAAGAATTTGATCCAAGAAGTCAAGTTACCCCATCACAACAACCTTCCTCTCCATCAGGGCCATATGAGATAGAAGACATTATGAATAACCCATTTGGACTTACTAGGGAAGAAATCATGGAGTACAAACAAGAACATCAAGCCTTAGAAAATGTAGCTCCAATTTCCCCATCTTTTGTTGCACAAATATTAGCTTTATCCACTATTCAAACAACTCCATCACTAGGGCTATATCAAACACCAACTCCTAGTATTTTAGCTCATCTTGCTAATGAATTTGGCCATACTCTTCCATTCAAAAGCAACACACTTGTGGGTACCCTCAACACCAATCCTCCTCAAACTACCACTTGTCCACCAACATTTGGCACTCCCCCCATTCTCGAGAATCCTCTACATCAACATAAACCACTTACACTTCATGAGTCCACAACAACCTAAACATATCGAGGGTACCAATCCTCATCCATCCCCACAAGTACCACAAGTGTGCCCAACATCACACAAGGAAGTATAGACCAAGTGTCTCAAATGGACCCAAAATGGAAAGTTAATCCCCTTTCACAAAATCAATGTTCAATTCCATATGGGACATCTTCATCAAATCCCCCAATTGGTTCATTTGCACCATTGGTTTCACAAAACACCTCCATCCCATCCATCACCAACCCAACTCAAAACAACCCCTTGGTCACAAACCCAATCAACCAAGGTAATACCTTGACCACATCCCAAGCACAAGGAAATCCCCAAAACATCGGTCAAGGGAATCCTTTCAATCAATGGACTCAAGGTCCTAATGTTCCATTACCATCACAATACCTAATGGTATCATCATCATCTTTATCCATGGTCCCCCTCACCAAGAAAAATCAAATGGGACCTCAAACATACATTCCTCCACTCCAATCCACCATCATGCAAGGAATGTTAAACCAAGGGAACCTCTCATCAACAACCCACAACCCATGCAAAATATCAACCCATCATAGATGTGCCAACCACTAACCGATTCGACATTGCAAGCACATGCCTTAGCTTTATAGCAAGAAAAATAGGCTTATTAGCAAGCCATCTAACAAAAACAACAACATTCAGCCCTAGCAGCACAACAACAACAAGCATCCTTAGCAGCACAACAACAAGCAACCTTAGCAGCACAAAAACAACAAGATCAACAACAAGCCCTAGTAGCACGACAACAAAATAAAAAATAACAAGAAATCTTAGTCATACAACAACAACAAAAAGTAGCTTTAGCAGCACAAAACCAAGCTCTTGTGGCCCAATAACAACAACAAGCCTTACTAGCTTAGCAGTATGCCCAACAACAACAACAAAAAAAAGCAAAAAGGTTCCTACTATAATCCTCAATAGAACATCATCAATACAAACACACTAGGTGTAGACATATAAAAATGGCTTAGACCCACAAGCCACATTTTTCTATGTCAAAAATCCTCCTCACATAATTAAATTATTTAATGATGTACTAATGTCATAATTCCTAACTATTTACTCCTAATTATTTTTAAATAAATAAAATTTATTTATTTATTTAAATACGTCATTAATTTCTTATGTCTTCTTATAATTAAATAAATTCCTATGATTTATTTAATTATTGTCACCTTGTGCATTTTCTCCATAATTAAATAATTAATATTAATTATTTAATTATCTTATTGATTTTTCTTCTAATTTTAAATAAAGTCATTTATTTAAATTCCCCACTTTCTATTTTCCCACCAAGTAAATAATTTGAAATAATTATTTACTGTCACATGAACCCACCACTCTTGAATTAAATTATTTTTTAATTCAAAAGGTCAACATCACCTCTTGAATCAAATAATTTTAAATTCTTATTTGATTCTCCAATAGCTTCTTTTTCCATGCCCAATATCTTCTTTTTCCATGCCCAATATCTTCTTGTCACATGCATTCTTGACCTTTGATTTGATTTTCCTAAAATCAAATCTCATCCCTTCATTTCAAACTTTTCCCTAACCCTAATTGCTAGTTGTCACATGCAATTTCAGCCTTTGATCTTAGGGCTTTGTCAACTTTCAATCCTGGCCATTTATCCAAAATTGACTTTTTATAAAAAGGAAATATTCTCCTCATTTGGACATCTCATGACATCTATCATGCTTGCACATTCATACTTCATGAATTCATGCTTGCAATTTCTGAGTACACTTGCAATTTTGAGTCAAATCCTTCAATATTTGCTTGTCTTTGTCATAGGTGTTGACCTCCTACAATGATTTAACAACTAGGCCATTACATCTATGATTCAGAGATTGGAAATCTAACCTGAATAGCCATTTCAATCATCATGAAGGTGCATTAACTTGTCAACCTAGGGATGTGAACTTGAAATGGGTCAGCACAGTATGTGCACTAGGAACCCCAAAGTAGCCATTTTCATTCCACTACTAAGAAAGACATAATGCTGAAAGTAAATTGCTTAGAAAGGAGTAACATAAATGCTAACCATCAATCAACAATTAAACCAAGCTGAAATGCATAACAAAAATGAAAATCCGAGCAAACAAACATGACACTACTCTATCTACTTTGGCTACAAGAATAGTCACATAATGGAATTCTAGTGGCTACAGGAACAGTCGGTGTCGGATTCTTAACTAACTACTAAACATAAAGTAATACTAAACTACTAATAAACTAAATAATGGATTACTCACCAAGTGGGGCCCCTTGGATAAGTATCCTCTAAAACTAATGAGAAATCAGATTCTCAAACTTAGAATTTCATTTCATTCACTGGAATTCATGAGTGCGAAAGAATAGCATAGTTGTATTGCTGAAAGCTTAAGAATGTAAGTACAATCTCAGCTCGTGCAACCTCTAAAGAAAGAGCATTTGATCCTTATTTATACTACCAACTAAACAAGGTAGTCAACTCCACAAATTGAGAGGACGCCATTTAGGGAAAATAGAGAAAGTGGGGCGACGGTTATGCATGCATGGAGTCTAGTTAGATGTGCATGTCCAACTGTGGATTTAGCGTTGCAATCACATGCATGTTTTCTGAACATCAATAAAGACCACTACAAGGTGGTTACATTTGGTTTAATGGGGAATCTCCTGCCATCGACCTCCTTTGACCTTTGAATGATTCCCTTGTTGGATGTTATGGTGCATGCCCAGCTAGCGGTGTCTTCCTCAATTTAGCATCCTCAAATTAAATTTGCATGGAAATGTTAGTACGCACAATAATTGCACATCTGTAACCACCTTAAGGAACATTCATTGACCACATGCAAGATTAATATAGACAGTCCATATAACATGCCATTATCATTAAAGGTTTGCAGAAATAAGATTAAGCCCAATGTCTATATTTTGAGGAAATATCATAAAAGTATCAACACTTAACGTCAAATTCCATGGTAACTTCAACAACTAAATCATAAATTCTACCCAAAATGAGACAATAAACTAGACTCATCACTCCCCCCAACCTAAGATGTTGCTAGTCCTCCAACAAGGGAAGGGCTATTCTTTTGCTTGATCAATGCTCTAAAATTTGCAACTGACAACTCTCCCACATCAGAGTGTGTTATGCGTGAACCAAGATCCCAATAGAATCCTCCCAATCTGTCCAATCTGCTCCATCTCTGTCTCTCTACAACAATATCATATTGGTAGAACCTGAAGTTCGGTACATGCCACATTAGGATGGGTGGCTGAAAAGTCAGGGGTAGCCAAAATTTCCCTTTTGTCCTTCCAATGTGAATATATCTGTCAATTCCTTTAAGATTTGTTGCATAGTTTTGGATGGAATGAGGCTCAACCTGCTTGAGATCATTAGTTAGGTTGTTCTATCTTTTTGAGAGGTATCTCTTCATAGTTTCCTCTTTTGCTTTTTCCTTTGCCTCATATTCACTATAAACTGCTTCTATCTAAGGCATAATCCTATTACCATAGCTGGGTCTGAAAATCATTCTGTGCCATTCCCTGAAAATATCCCTTAGATTCCTTGATTGAACCCTAATGGATAGGGGGATATTATATTCCATTTTCTTATAAGCCCCGTATTGTTGTTCCCAACTAATCTCATTTTGCAAACAGGACATAAATTCCCTTAATTGGACATCCCCAACATACAACAATGGATTCCAATCATGGTCTTGAGTTATAGCATAATTATGCAATAAAATTCACACAACAAATTCTTCATTTCAGGGGAAGCAATCCAATAAGCATTGAAAAATTCAGTAGGGGTCTCAATAGAAGGGTTTAAACCTGATACAATCCTTGCCAGCCTAAAAGAAAGATATTTCTCCTTCAAATGTAGAGCATAGACCCTTGGAGGGGTCCTGCATTCTAAAATATGTGGTACGAAAGCTACCATATCATCCACCTTCTTCTTTAAGGTGTAAATTTTTGCATCCTTATCTTCAATCTCCTCATCTCTCTTTTGAATTTCCTTTTTCAATATGCATTTTTCCTCTTTCCATTCTTCTTCTCTTCTTTTCATCTCTTTCCATAAATGCATGGATACCTTGTGTATTGAAAAATTAGGGGGGTTATGTATTCCTACTAGTATTTTTCCTGGCACTAGTGCTTGCTCTTCACATGGTACTAACTACAAGGATTCAGGCTGTCTCGTCAATTCTAGCTAAAAGGGTACTGATTGCTCACCCAATTTGGGCTATTGCTACAGGGATTCCTACTCTTGTTCTAGCTTTTTTTGCAGGATCTCTTACTGCAGGACCTCTTGCTACAGGATCTCTTGTTGTAGCAAATCTTGATTTTCCTCATACTCTTGATTTTTGACTTGTTTTGCAATACTAGCAAGATCAACCAATGTTATGTTTGTTGTTGTCTTAAATATATCCTCTTCCTCGACATTCTCCTACCCCATTAGAGCTTCTGTGTCCCCTTGTGATATTTCTCTAGATTTAGGGCTTTCCTGCGGAGGCATACCAAAGGCTGGCCTGACTGGTCTTTCTTTCCTAGGAGGGCTCTCATGTTTTTCTTTGGCTGTAGGATAAAAAGTGTCAACCTTTCTCTTCTTAGAGCTTGGCACCTCTTTTTCTGTCAGTTTCCTTTTGGTCTTTCATTTTCTCACTTCTACTTCTCTCTTTTGTGCCCTAGTTTTCATTAGAATTCCAAGTGGAACATCATCATCAGAGTTAGGGGAAGAACTTTCTTTGTCTGAGTGCTTTGTCCTAGAAGAGATAATTTCTATGATTTCTTTTGCTACAGGAGGGTTTACACTAGGGTCTGCACCAGATATTGAAGCACCAAGAGTGGCTTTAGCCATGCTCAATCTCATGCTATCCCTACGAGGTTGAGGTAAAACCTAGGTTGTAAATGCTCAGGTCAAATTTGATCAATTTTTATGAATTCTTTCCAGGTCATTCCAGACACATCATGCAGAGACTTCTCAACTAACAATTTAATCAGACAATGGTGGGAAATGGAATTGTCCCTACCTTTCTAAGTCTCGACTACCATGATTGAAAGAAGGTTGTATAACACATTTGGCACATTCATCCTCCTTCCATGCCTTATGTGATTCAAAATCTTGAAGTGTACATAATGAAAATTCGACTGGCGACCTTCACAGGTGATGTACTTTATGACATAAACAACTATCTGCTTCCATGGCTCAGGCAGAGCCATTCTCTTTGCACCTTGTTTATCTATGCTCAACGGAGCATCGTTCAACTCTATAAATTCAGCCCTAGTTGATCTCGCATCTCTGGAAGTAGGGTAGCTTTCAACATCAATAGGTAACCCTGTGACTTCTGCAATTATTTATTCAATTGCTATGACCTCGAACCCTTTTATCGTGGTCTTCCCTTCAGACAATGTTTGGGAAAACTCTAGTGCAATGTCTTTATCAAAATCATCCAACTTCAGGAAGTAGTCTATCCACCCGCAATTTCTGAATTCGGCTAGGCAGGGTGCATCCTGTAGTAATACATCATGCACCATGGGTTCATTTCGAATTAACCCTCCTCCCATTGTCTTGAATCAAAAAAACACTCTACGGTTTCCTTCCTACAATTTTGTCTGAAAACCAAATTATCCTTCCTGCAACACTTGCTAACTTTCCAATGCTAATGTCGACTGAATTTTCCCTTTCTAAATTTACCTTTTGTTTTCAACTTGAGATATGACAAGGTGAATAATGGTAAGGAAGGAGTAATAAAGGAAAGCTATGATGGAGAGAAATGGCAGCAACAGTTGGTGTCACCTTACACATGTGAGCCATCCTCTTACTCAGATCTCAAATTGACTCAATTTAAATTTTTCTGACGTAGACCAGCATGGACTGACACATGGGAAAAATATTCACATCTTTTTCCTTCCCCCCAACCTAAATTTGGGCATACGTCCTCACATGTAGAATGACGATTTGACAGGGTAGAGAATATTGGCATGCTATGGTGAACATCCATACTAATGTACAACAATTAAATGAATGCACTTAAAGACAATTAAGATATAGAAATTAATGCATACATACCTAAATGTGTGGAGGATTTGTTGCAAAGATTATGGAGAAAGTACCATTCACCTTTTTAGGAAATAAGTTGAGCAATTAATGAAGATGAGGTGGAATGAGGTGGAGTGGAATGAAGTAAAGTGATGGAAGAGAGAGAAAGGTGGAGATGGATGGGCGGATGGGTGGATGGGTGAAGAAATGGACTCCCACAAAGGTGGAAGTCTTTATTATGACAAATACATACCTTAATTAGCTAGAAGGAGGGACACTAGGTCTACTTCCTTCAGCTGCAAGAAGCTCAAATGTTGCATGCTGAGTGAATTGTTATAGGAACTCCTTGGAATTTGGCTTGTGATACAATCTGAGACAATGACCATTGAAAATAAGCTTAAATCTAACTGGTTCAATAGTAATGAGTTGTACAACACCATTAGGGAATACTTCAGCAATCTCATATGGTCCTAGCCACCTTGTTTGCAATTTTCCTACATTGTCCTGATATCTTGAGTCATAGAGTAGCAATCTCCTGGTTGGAATTTCTTGTCCTTGATGAGTTTGTCATGCCACTTGATTCTCTAATTTTGCACTACCTCTATGTGATGCAGGGTTTCTCTTCTCATCTCATCCAAAGCATTTAGCTGCAAGATTCTCTCTTTTTGTGCCTCAGAAATATCCATCCACAAATCTATTGCAGTCCTAAGAGTCTTATGTTCAAATTCAATGGGCATCATGGCGGTCTTTCCAATTAGCAACTCAAATGGAGTGAAGCCTGTAGTCTTTTTCTAGGTAGTTTTGTAGGCCCAAACAACTTCTAGTAATCTATTTGCCCAATCCTTCCTATGGATAGCTATTGTTTTGGTCAGAATAGCTTCAATTTCTCTATTGGTCACCTCAACTTGGCCATTGGGATGGGGGTGATAAGGAGTATATTTTTTATGTCTTATGTTGTACTCATTGACTAGTGCTACAACAAGGTTTGATGTGAATTGAACCCCTTGATCAGTCAATATCTCTTGTGGAACTCCATACCTTGTGAAAATATCCTCATAAAGAAATTCTGCAACCTTTTTATTTCTTGCATGCTTCATGGCCTTAACTTCTACCCACTTTATTACATAATCAGTGTATACTAGGATATAAGACTTACCATTTGATGGAGGATCAATGGGTCCTACAAAATCCATTCCCCACTTGTCAAAGGGAGTGATTACTACCTGAGGGTAAAGTGGCATCTCATCATATTTGGTTGGCCTACCCATTCTTTGGCATCTGTCACATTTTCTTGTATACCTTCCTGCATCCTTGTGGAGTGTTGGCTAGTAATATCCTATGTTCAAAATCTTCATTGTTGTCCTCTTGGCTGCAAAATGTCCTCCACATGGTTCATTATGGCATGCATGGAAAATATCATATGTCTCATCTTCTCTCACAAATCTCCTCATGCAATGGTCTAGTCCAGTATAAAAAAAACATCCAACAATCCATGAGAAAGGAAAAGATTTTCAAATGAGTCCCCTTCTCTTTTGGAGAGAAATGAGAAGGAACTCTACCTATGACCAGATAATTAGCTATGTCAGCATACCAGGGTGTTTGTACACTAATAGAAAATAGATTCTCATTAGGAAAAGAGTCATATATGGCTTGATTATCCCTTGATGTAGTCAACCTTGAAAGAAAATATGCAACAACATTGGCCTTCCCTAGCTTTTCCACAATGGTTATGCCAAACTCCTCATTAACAATAACAATCTTGCTAGCCTACTAGAAATCAGAGGCTTATTCATGAGATACCTAATGGTTGCATGATTAGTGTGCACAAAGATTTGGTAACCTGTTATGTAATGCATGAATTTGTTCAGGGCATAGATTACTGCCAACATTTATTTCTCTAACACTGTATAGTTGAATTTAGCTCCCTAGAAATTTTTGCTGAAAAAATAAATGGAATTTTCAATAGCTCCTTTTTGTCCTATGACTGCTCCTATGACATAATCTAATGCATCAGTATAGATGTGGAAAGGAAGTTCCCAATTAGGTCCTTTGAGTATAGGAGCATGAGTCAAAGCTACCTTCAAGTCAGAAAATGCCTTGTCACAAGCTTCAGTCCACTAGAATTCAACATCTTTAGTGAGAAGAGTATACAATGGTGTGGCTATTTTGCTGAAATCCTTGATGAAACGCCTATAATATCCTGCATAGCCCAAGAAACTCCTAAAATCCTTTTGTTTTGCAGGTGTGGGAAGATTTTTGATCACCTCAATCTTTGCAGGATCTACTTGAATTCCTTTGTGGGAGATGTAGCGGCCGAGAACTACACCTTCCTGCATCATCATGAAGCACTTTTCACTATTTAAGGAAAATTTTGGTCTTCACATCTCTGTAGGAATCTCCTAAGATTTTCCAATGCTTGATTAAAATCAACACCATAAGTGGTAAAGTCATCCATGTAAATTTCCATGCAATCAAGAGAGATATCTAAAAATATGCTGATGACTGCCCTTTGAAAAGTTGTAGGTGCATTGCATAAGCCAAATGGGAGTATTGAGTAGGAATAGGTCCCCCATGGAAAAGTAAAGGTGGTCTTCTCCTGGTCCTCTGGTGCAATTTGGATTTGGTTGTAGCCACTGAATCCATCTAGAAAAGAAAAGTATTGCTTTCTTGCAAGTGTGTCCAAAACTTGATCTATGAAGGGTAAGGGAAAATGGTGTTGGAATTGTTGCCTCAATCTCACAGGCTAGAACCTCTGAGAAAGCATGGTCACTGTGACATTCCTGTTGTCTGGACGACTGGCAGTTCAATAACCTTCTATTTTTCTCATGTCATTGTGACTTTGCTTCTATCTTGCCAAAGGAGCCTATCACTATGACTTGGTGCATTCGTTGTAACCCTTTGCCGAGTGGAGATCTCTTACCGATTGATGGTGTTTATTGGATATAAGGGAGACTTGGCCGAAAGGTTTACATTTTGGTATGAATTCTTACCGATATGAATGTCTCACCGATAGAAGTCTTCAGAGTGACATAAGGGCTCAGGAAGATCTCTTGGTGACAGTCGGTATGTCTCATCGATGGACACTCAGAGTGACATAAGGGTCTTAGTGTGAAGTCTCAGCAATGAAGGATTGTCTTGGCAACAATGTAAAACTCAAAGGCATCGGGGAGACCCTTGGCCGAAAGGCTTGTTTCGATATGATGTCTCATCGAATATCGAAAGTCTCACCGACAACACATGGGGTCATCGATTCGGTGTGACTCTTGGCGAATAGTGGTTTCGAGATAACATGGAAACCTTGGTAAGAAGTCTTGATGAAGGTTGATTCTCTTGTCGACAGTGGAACACATCGGTATGACTTGAAGGATTTTCTATGAAGTCTTGGTGAAGAGCATTTGTCTTGCCAATGGGATCTTGATGTCGGTATGACCTCTCAGTGAAAGATGGTTGTCTTGCTGACTGTTGCTCACATCGATATGACTTTGGAACATCGATATGATGTCTCATCGAATGGCAATTTTCTCGCCGATGAGAATACTGATGTCGATGTAACTTGTGAACATCAGAGTGATGTCTTGGCGACACGGTGAGGTCTGCGCGATAGATTTCAGGACTCGGTGTAACGTCTTGCCGATAGTGAAGACTCTTGGTGATAAAGACAATATGGGCTCTATGGCATCGGGGAGACACGGTTAGTGTCTCACCAACATGCCAACACAGGTTGAACATTTTTTGACTGAATGAAGGCTGTCTGACATGGTGTGATTTGGACCTATCAGAGAAAGAAGGATGTGAACCGTTTGCTGAACCATTTCTATGTGGAAGTTGGAAAACTAAAACACGAGGAAGTGGAAACATCTAATGATGCTGGGCTGGATGATTCATGAGTTCTGATTTGACAGTTGGAAAAGAACGAGTTCATAGAGCCTCTTGAGAAAAAATGCATATATGTATGCATTGGACATTCTGTAGAGCAGTAGATAAGCCAAGGAGCTGAAGAGCTGAGAGCCAGAGAGAGAACGATAGAGAGAGGATCGATTGGCTAGCCGAAAGGCCGAGGCCATGAGGTCGATGTAGAGGATTGAGAGGTAGAGTTGAGCTACCAGAATCTCTCGTAATCATGATTGCTTTGGGTGATCTCTCAGGGATAATTTTCTACTAGTTGTATCTAGAATGAACAAGATGAAATCTCTGAATGGCTAAGAGCCTGAAACTATATTGTGACTTTTTGTTGCTAAATAATACAATGGCTCAAACTTTGGAGAGTGGGGTTTTTCACCCTAAAGGGTTTTCCCCACATAAAATATTTGTGTTATGCTTTTGTCTCATCTTTCATGTCTATATTGATTCTGTTAGAGAATCTGTTAATGCATGTTGTTGAATTTACATGTGTTTTTCTCAGAAGGATTAATGTGGGAAATAACTGTGTCTGTTTCCACTTTAGGACATAGTTGTACGTGTCTTTGAGGTAATCTAATCAAAATTAAAGTTATTGAAGCACTACTATTTGGAGTTTTCATAAGATGCACTCCTAGATTTCCTTACAAGTGGTATCAAAGCCTTCTTCTAGTTGTTGGTTCTGGATATTTCTCCTATGAAGATTTCTTAGCTTGATGGGCTAGAAGAAATCTGGAGGAATGGACTGATGTATTGATCCTTTGTTGAGTGGAAGCCTTGTGGTATTCTGAGATAGGATATAGCTTGAAGGATGGAAAAGGGAGTTGATCATGTTGTGATTTGTGTCTCTTGGTTGGTAGAGGTATAACCTTGGAGTATGAGGTGGATTTCTTTGCTCTATGGCTGTGTAGCAGTTAAGCTTTCATATTGGGTGTCTGTGTGTCAGGCTCCTGGGTGATATGGAGAAGCCTTGGTTGTTTCTCAGCCATGGAAGAGAGTGCTTTTGCTAGGTGGTGGTTCCTGGTGTTGGAAGGCACTGTTTCCTGTTAACCTCGGATATTAAAAGGCTATGGAGTTAATCATTAGATGATTTGCAAGCTACTGAAATAGCCTTTCTCTCTTTCTCAGATGCATGTACATGGTGGTGGTTTTAGAGTTGGTTTGAAAGGGGCCTGGATTCTCTTGAACTGCTGGTTTTCTTTCTAAGGATGATTTGTACTTGCATGGCTCTGTGGTTTTGCAGGTTTTACATGGTTAAGCAAAACATGTGATCATGTGGAGTTTTTGTTAAGCTATTTTCTAGACACTGGCCTTTTGGGGTGTTGCTGGATGAGATAGTTGCAGGTCTGCATGCATGCTTGGTGCATGGCTTGAGGAGGTATGTTTTCTTCTCTGCATGGGAGTGTTGGTACGTGGTTTGTCGCTCAACATTCCTATGGCGATGCTTGTGGGTTTCTTGACTATGGTACTTCTTGTGGATGTGATTGGCAAATTAGATCTGAGCTTGATCTGGTGCTTGAGTCATGTTGTCTATGTGATTATTCTCTTTGAAATCTCACTTTTGCATTTCTAGTGTAATGATGGGTTTTGCACATTTCTGTTGAATGGATCTACGGGTTGTGAAATGTTGTGGGCTGTCTTTACCTACATGTTTTCTATGAGACAACTCGGAAGTGGACTGTCTATATCCACGAGGTTGATTCATTGTTGGTACAAACTTGTTAGATGGCCTTGTCTGTGGTCACTTGTGCATTGGTGTGGTGTTTTGAGATGAGAGGATGGATACTATTGAGTACCTGAATAGTTGGTTATGGGAACCTATAGTAGGTGTTCATGATGCTTGGAGAGCTCAGGTGTCACGTTTTAGTGGGAGCTCTAGCAATGACTATGAGTTCATCACATGGTTGGTGAATGGTCTTCTTTAGTGTTGCAGATGTTTCTTGGGATCTTGTTGCTGTAGAAGGGTTATTTCACATTTGCATGAAGATTATTTGAAGATGTACAACATCTTGGAACCATGGAGGATACTTGGAGTCTTTGGCTAAGGTGTTGGTGGTGCTTGACAGGTGATGTTATTTTTAAAGTCTATTTGCTTTATGTCATGGTATACTCTTGTTTGTGCACTGGAGTTTTGGCATTGTGCATTGTACTTGAGACAATGGTGAAGTCACCTAGAGCATGGTATCTCCTATGGGGATGTGTAGATAATGATTTCATGATAAGTTCCTGATTCAGATGATTGGAGCTTTGATAGTAATCTAGTAATTCTTTATGTATTGAGTGCTTTGATTACTTGCTTGATACTCCATGATAGTGCAGTAATGCAGTTGAAGTTTAGCATGAGATGATCAGTTGCTAGTACTCATGGATACATGAAGAATAAGGTGAGGCTGTTTTTCTCTTATGAGAGAAGTGTTGCTACTTGTTACTCTTGTTAAAGCTTTTCAGCAGAAAGTCCGAGAAGCCTACACCTTAGTTGAACATGAGTTCAATAAGAGACCTATGAGGAGATTGGTCTTGGATTAGTCATGATGACTTGTATATCTTGAAGGAGTATTCTTGTTCCCACTCTTGGTCTGCATGATAGTTTATCTGAGATGTATTTGTCCCTTTATATCTTTCAAATGTGTTTTATGTTTACTTTAATGATATGGATCTTGAATTGTAGTCTAGCGGTTTTGAAGGATTCATAGTGGAAGTTGTACAGTTTTGTTTTATCTCCTTGTTGCTAATGAGAATTGGTTGGAGATGTTGTATGGGCTAATTTCCTAAAATGGGGAATGAACTAGTTTGACCTTCTTTGAGATGCTTACATCCATGTTGGTTTTAAAGTCGGTTTGATCTTGGTGATTGAACGGATGGATTTTGTTAAGGATTTTCTTTTGGGATGTGAAGAAGATCATTCTTGACACAACTGGATGTTAGAAGTGTATGTAGGAGGATGCTCTACAGGAAGATGATGTGTAGAGTTTCTCTCTGTGGCTGTGAAGGTTTGTGGTGAGGGAAATATTTCTTGTGGTAGGTTGTTGCAGATTGTGCATATCATTGTGGATATTTCCTTGGTACTACAGGGTTACATTTTCTATATGTTGGAAGTGGTAGACTTGTGATTACTTTTGATCTTTCAGATTGAGATTACTCAGGTAGTGGGAGTTCCTATATGTGTCTTGTCGTCTTTGACTGGTTAACACTTGGAGCTTGTATTTGTTGTTGATGAGTTGGTTTTGGATTGGCAGAAGTTTACTAATGGTGATACCTATTGAGGTATGTGTGATTGGAAGGAATAGCATGAGCTATGGGTGCTATTTTCAATTGTGTGGGTTTATCAGTTGGATTGAAGCAGTCATTCTGATTGTTGTTGTAACTAGTGTTATTTATCTTGTTTCTGGAGGACGACTTCATGGTTTGTGTTTATTTTGAAGGTTTGAAGCTGATATTGCTTCTATATAGCATTTGAGCACAGTGAAGTGGTAGCAGTATCTTGTTGGTGATATCACTAGGATCTTTTGCTTGTGTTCATTGGAATGGTGCTTATACACCCTGGCTTTGTATTCTTCTTCCACAAGTGGCATGTTGGAAGATGACAGGATTGTTGCCTAAAGGTGAACATCTTGGATGTTGGAGTAGAATTCTTGATGGAGCATGAGAGCATGTTTGGGATCTATGTGGTTTCCTAGAAGGCTGTGATCAGTTGCATTGTTGGTTAGTGAATTGCAATTGGATGCCTAGTCTTTGTTGTAGATTGTCTGGTGGACTGTTATCTGTTGAATCATGTTGATTGGGTGTCTTGAGTATTGCAGGGTTTGAATTGGTAGAGCTAGTGTGCTCTTAGTTCATGGTTGCTTTGGTTCCTGTGTGATCTTCGTCAAGTGAGAGATTGTTGGAATTGTTGCCCCAATCTCATAGGCTGGAACCTCTGAGAAAGCATGGTCACTATGACATTCCTATTGTCTGGTTGACTGGCAGTTCAGTAACCTTGTGTTTCGCTCATGTCGCTGTGACTTTTCTTCTGTCTTGCCGAAGGAGCCTATCGCTATGACTTGGTGCATTTGCTGTAACCCTTTGTTGAGTGGAGATCTCTTACCGACTAATGGTGTTTATCAGATATCGGAGAGACTTGGCCGAAAGGTTTACATTTCGGTATGAAGTCTTACTGATATGAATGTCTCACCAATAGAAGTCTTCAGAGTGACATAAGGGCTCGGGAAGATCTCTTGGCGATAGTCGGTATGTCTCACCGACAGACACTCAGAGTGACATAAGGGTCTCGGTGTGAAGTCTCAGCGATGAAGGATTGTCTTGGCAACAATGAAACACTCGAAGGCATCAGGGAGACCCTTGGCTGAAAGGCTTGTTTCGATATGATGTCTCATTGAATATCGGAAGTCTCGTTGACAACACGTGGGGTCATCGGTTCGGTGTGACTCTTGGCGAATAGGGGTTTTGGGATAACATGGAAACCTTAGTAAGAAGTCTTGCCGAAGGTTGATTCTCTCACCGATAGTGGAACACATCGGTATGACTTGAAGGCTTTGCTATGAAGTATTGGTGAAGAGAGTTTGTCTTGTCGATGGGATCTTGATGCCAGTATGACCTCTTAGCGAAAGATGGTTGTCTTGCTGACTGTTGCTCACATCGATATGACTTTGGAACATCAGTATGATGTCTCATTGAATGGTGATTATCTCGTTGATGAGAATACTAATGTCGATGTAACTTGTGAACATCAGAGTGATGACTTGGTGACATGGCGAGGTCTGAGTGATAGCTTTCGGGACTCGATGTAACATCTTGCCGATAGTGAAGACTCTTGGCGATAAAGATGATATGGGCTCTGTGGCATCAGGGAGACATAGTTAGTGTCTCATTGACATGCCAACGTAGGTTGAACACTTTTTGACTGAATGAAGGTTGTCCGACGTGGTGTGATTTGGACCTATCAGAGAAAGCAGGATGTGAACCGTTTGCTTAATCGTTTCTGTGTGGAAGTTGGAAAACTAAAAAATGAGGAAGTGGAAACATCTAATGATGTTGGGCTGGATGATTCATGAGTTTTGATCTGATAGTTGGAAAATAATGAGTTCATAGAGCCCCTTGAGAACAAATGCATATATGTATGCATTGGACATTCTGTAGAGCAGTAGATAAGCCAAGGAGCTGAAGAGCCGAGAGCCAGAGAGAGAACGATAGAGAGAGAACCGATTGGCTGGCTGAAAGGCCGAGGCCATGAGGTCAATGCAGAGGATTGAGAGGTAGAGTTGAGCTGCTAGAATCTCTCATAACCATGATTGCTTTGGGTGATCTCTCAGGGATAATTTGCTACCAGTTGTATCCAGAATGAACAAGATGAAATCTCTGAATGGCTAAGAGTCTGAAACTATATTGTAACTTTCTGTTGCTAAATAATACAATGGCTCAAACTTTGGAGAGTGGGGTTTTTCACACGAAAGGTTTTTCCCCGTGTAAAATCTGTGTTCTTCTTTTGTCTCATCTTTCATGTCTGTATTGATTCTATTAGAGAATTTGTTAATGCATGTTGTTGAATTTACATGTGTTTTTCTCAGAAGGATTAATGTGGGAAATAACTGTGTATGTTTCCGCTTTAGGACATAGTTTTAAGTGTCTTTGAGGTAATCTAATTGAAATTAAAGTTACTGAAGGCACTACTATTTGGAGTTTTCATAAGATGCGCTCCTAGATTTCCTTACAAATGGTCCTTTTTGGTGGCAGCATTAAGTTCCCTGTAATCAATACAAACTCACCATTTCCCTCCTTTCTTGGGAACAATCACTAATAGAGACACCCACTAGCTATCTAAAATGGGGTAGATAAATCCTACATCTAGCAATTTCTACAGTTCCCCTTTTACAATTTCTCTCAATGTAGGGTTAATTCTTCTTTGTGGCTACCTCACTAGAGTGCAATGATCTATGATGTAAATTTTGTGTGTGCAAAGTTTAGGGTCCAATCCCTTCATATCATGATAATCCCATGCAAATGCATGGTGGTGGGTCCTCAATAAGTTTTCCAATATCAATTGGTGTTCTTCACTCAGTTTGTTGTTAACATTCAAATATCTTTCTTCTGACACCTACACTTGTGTAGTCAACTCTATCATGGATGCTTCATTAATGCATGGTACCTTTAGTTCATATGGCAGCAATGTATGGGTCATAGCTATTGTTGTAGGAAGTCTAGCTATAAGAAGAGTGGTTGTAGGAAGAACATCTACAGGAAAAGTGGTTGCAGGAAGAACAGGCATAAGTATCTTGACTGGAACAACAAAATGAAAAGATGATTATTTTTCCACTTCACAATGATTTTAAATGATGTTAGCCAATACTTCATCCTCATCTTGAAGTTGCATAAAAGAGCTTCTGCCTAGCATCATAATATGGGCCATAGAATTAACTTCCTTGGCCTCTTCACCAACATGTGGCCATACATGATCATTCTTATCATGAGATGGCTAGGCAGGAGGATAAATAAAACAAATTTAGTGCTCTTCCCATCTAAAATGGCCATGTCACCTGACCAACATCCAATATATGCATCTGTAGTTGCTAACCATGGCCTTCCAAGAATAATGGGATACTTTACTAGTGTAGCTTTAGGAGAAAGAATCATGAAGTCTATTGGGTACTCCCAAGAGTCTAGAACTACCACAAGATCCTCCACTATACCATTAGGCTCAACGGTAGAACTATCATCAAGCTGCAGGAAAGTGGGAATAGATCTCATGCTTGCAATATTTAGTTGTTGCAAGATGTCCTTGGTCATTGCATTGATTGTTGCCCCTAAATCAATCAAAGCATTCTTTATTTGGATTATGTTTATAACAACTGCTACCATAGGACTACCTGGGTCATTGTACTTAGGGATAGTCACTTTTCCAAGCATAATGTTAGCTAGTTGTCCCACCACATGAACTGTAGTTGGGTCCTTTTTCCTACCTGGCTTCTTGAGGCATGCTTCCCTGATTGCCTTTCCATAGATTGAGACATCATTTATGGCCTAGAATAGAGGGATCTTGACACATATATGCTTCAGCTGATCCAAGATGTCAAAAGTGGTATCCTCTTTTTCTTCCTTTTTCTTGGAAACTTCCAATCTCAGAGGAAATGGTGGTTCTTGTTCAGTCTACTTGGCTAGGACTGGTTTAGGACTTTTAGGTGCACTTGGCTAAATGGGATCATTTAGAGGTTCCTCTTCATCTTCCATAGGAAGCTCAGTGATAATGGGCTTGGAAGGGGCTAATAAAGTAGTTCCTAAACACAAGTGGATTCCATTTGCACTCACAACATATGCAAGGAATTGATTTGAATCAGCAGAGTATACAGGTTGCTCCTATAGTTTGTTATTTGGATTGGGTGTGGGATGAGCTGGTAGCTGAGTAGGTTTAGGTGTGTTTGAGCTTGAATTAGAAAGTGGAGGCATTATAGTAGGCTACTGGGGATGAGAAGGTGGTTGCATGTAACTATTTTTCTAGGTTGGCCATTGTTGTCCTCCCCTCCATTGATTTGTTTTCTGCCAATTTCCTGGAGGTGGTTGCCAATGCCCTTGATATTGCTGCCAATTCCCCTAAGGTTGCTGCCACTAGGGTGGAGAGTTTTGATGATTGGGCCAAGAATTTGGAGGGTTACCCCAAGGCTATGGTGGATATCCTCCATAGCTAGATGGATATGGGGGTTGCCATTGGTTACCAAATGAATAGGAATTGAAAAATGGCTCAGCATAAGATAGTAGATCCGGTGGCATACCTTGTCTTGGAGCCCAAGGAATCCTTTGTACAACATATTAGACTCGATCTTCTTCAATCTAGATTGGTTTTAACTCAGGTGGAATATGCTTACTTTCAATATTAGCTACCATCTTGCATCTATAGTCCTTCATCTTCTATCTGTAATGGGGGAAATACTCTGCCAACATTGCCTCTACCTCCTCTTATTTCTTCTTGGATTGAAATGTATCCAGTTGAGTAGCTAGATTGTTTATGATGTCTTGCTTGAAATCTGCCAGCAAGTGTGTGATCTCCATCCTTGAGACTCCACTGGTAGATGACTTACCCATAGAGGATTGGCAAGCTCTCCCTTTCTTTGAAGCTTCCCTAGAGTAGTTCTGGTATATTTTATTGATGTCATCCCAAGGAACTTGGGTGATATCTCCTCCTACCATCAAGTCCAAGGCATCAGTGCAACTCTCATTGATTCCTCTTAAGAAAAGAAGCTTTTGTGATTCTTCTTGAGGGTATGGTGTGGATATTTCTATAAGCATAACAAAAACCTTGAAATGTAATCCTCTAGGCTCTCATCCTCCTTTTGTTGCATCCTGAAAATGCCATCTCCTCTGATGTCACTTCCCCTGCAATATTCTTTGTATTTCTCAAGGAACTTTGTCTTCATGTTTTCCCAAGTTTCCATAGTATCTCTGCCTAGGCTCATGAACCATCTTAATGCAGCTTCTTTCAGAGTGGTAGGAAATAGTTTAAGCCTATGCGCATCAGTGGTATAATCATAACTCCTATAGATTATGTCAAACTCGAACAAGAAGGTATCAAGATATTTTGTAACAAGTCCATAAAACTTAGGAAGGGATGAAGAAGAGATATTTTTGAGGTTGTCAACTTCATTCTGATGGGCAATGGGGAAAGAAAAAGCTGGCTGGTTAGGCCTGTTTCTATTTGCATCACCCATGCCTACTTGATGGATTTCCCAATAAAAGGGATTCTCAAACTGATTTTTGTTTTTGGTGGAAGCTTTAGAATTGGTTAGATCAAGAAATGCATCAACAAAGGGGTTTGGCTCTTCTTCTTTGTTCCTTGGAAAATTTGGAAGCTCTTCTAGCTAGAATGGATCAGGATTGTTAGGAAGGAATCTTCCATAATCATCTCTTCTTCTTCCTCTATGCATGTGGTATCAAATCACTATCAGTCAACTCACAAAAAAAAATGATAAAGAATAAGGGAGGTCATTACTTCCTAAATGAGGGATATGCTAAGAAAAACTTTCAGAAATACTACAACAAGAAAACTATCAATGACTCCAAAGAACTTCCTAGTTTGATACCATCCTTGACAACGATGCCAAAAATGTCAGCCTCCTACAATGATTTAACAGCTAGGTCATTACAGCCATGATTCAAAGATTGCACATCTAACCTGAATAGCCATTTCAATCATCATGAAGGTGCATTTAACTTTTCAACCTATGGACATGAACTTGAAATGGGTCAGTACAGTATGTGCACTAGGAACTCCAAAGTAGCCATTTTCATTCTACAGCTAAGAAATACACAATGCTAAAAGTAAATTGCTTAGAAAGGAATAACTTAAATGCTAACCATCAATCAACAATTACACCAAGCTAAAATGCATGATAGAAATGAAAATCTGAAAAAACAAACAAACAAGAAACTACTCTGTCTACTTTGGCTGTAGGAACAGTCACATAATGGAATTCTAGTGGTTGGAGGATCATTCGGTGCCAGATTCTTAACTAACTACTGAACATAAAGTAATACTAAACTAAAGAAAAAATTACTCACCAAGTGTTGGATGTTATGGATATGGTTGTTGATATGTGGTTTTCATTGATTTCAACACTATTAGCATTTGGTGTACAAAAGGTTGTATATGTCAAGGATATTGAGAAAATTGTAAAAGGAAGTGTTCTAGGTTCCTAGTGGAACTGTGCAGGTCATGAAGGTGCTTTGTTTTGTACATTGAAGATTAGATGATGTGGAATAAAGGGTTTATTGTTGAATGTTTCTAGATCATCTACCAGAAGTTTTAGATGTCTGCAAGAAGTTTTGAGTATGTTGTGGTCTGACAGTGTTTCTGTGGTCTTTGTCAGTATTCTTGAATGAAGATTGTGTGATTCTGGTGATCTTAGTTGTTGTGGATGTTTCTCTATTGATTCTTGGTACTCTTGGATGTCTATATATCATTCTCTATCTTTGTGGCATGCCCACATTACTCTGTGTGCTCATGGTCGAAGATCTTTTCTTGTGCATGTTCATTTTTCATGTTCTTGGCCGACATGTTGAAGGTAGCGTGTTGTGGATCTTTGTGGAGAAATTAATTAAAGTATTTTTGTGTTGGAGATATTAATTTTGGTCCCCACTATGTTGTGACTGACCTTGGTGGATTTGCATTGGAAATTTATTTGTAAATTTGGGCCGACATTGAAAATATATTTTATTTTTCTAGCTGACTAAGTTGTGATGAAATCCCATGTAGCAGATATATAAGAGTGATTGGTTGAGTGAAGTTAGGGTGTGCATGAGTGAGAATGTATGCCAGAGAAAGTGTAAATGTGTGAATAGTGTTTCCATCATTCGATTACTGAGTAGAGAGTGAAAAAGATTGAGGAAAGTGTGAAGAAAGTTTTCTAAGCTTAATTGGATCTGTAATCAGGCTTGTACAAAAGGTATTTTCTTAGTTCATACTTTGTGGATATAATCCATATTTCTGTATTGTTGGACAATGAGTCCTCTTTTGTATTTGAGCAGTGAGCTCTAGGCATTGTGCCTGAACGCATGTGCATTCCCCTTGTTATTTATCTTTATACTTTTAATAGAGTATAATCTTGTGGACTAACATCCACCATGGTTTTTCCCCTAACAAGGTTTCCATGTAAAAAATATTGGTGTTATTTGTCTCTCTGATGTGTTAATTGCTTATGGTTAAATTGTTTATTCACCAGATTTGAGATTATAGTTAAGATAAGTTATAAAAGTTTTAGTTTCTGTGACAACCGATTCACCCCCCCTCTCAGTTTTTTGTCCTCATTTTTCCAACAATTGGTATTAGAGCAGGTTCCTCTTAAGAAGTCTAAAAGCTTGAAGTGATCCAAGATGGCAACAACATTCAAGAAGGACAACCCAAAATTTGATGGCACTAACTACTCAATGTGGAAAGTTAGAATGCAATGTCACTTAAAGTGTATTGGTGAAGCTTTCTAGAAGATTACAAGAGATCCATATACTATTCCTCAGAATGGTCCCTCCACTGTTGATGAGATCAAAGATGCTGAAAATAATGTTAGGGCTATTGAAGCTTTGGTGAGTGATCTGACAGATTCAGAGATGGCTAATGTGTTAGGTTTGGAAACAACTCATGAGATTTGGATGAAAATGGAAACTTTGTATGAAGGAGATGCACAGGTCAAGATGGCTAGGCTACAAAGCTTGAAAGGAAAGTATGAGAATTTGAAGATGGGAGAAGATGAAAATATCACTTCTTTTATGCAAAGAGTAAATGAAATAGTGATGGGTATTAAAGGTGCCGGTGGTTTTGTGGATGAGGATAAAATTGTAGCTAAAATACTCAGATCCTTGCCTCCCTCCTACAAAATGAAGGTTCATGCTATTGAAGAGTTCAGATCAGTAAATAAGATAACAAGAGACACATTGATCAGGAAGCTTGCTACTTTTGAAATAAGTGAATTTGGTGAATCTACACCAAAGAATGTGTCTGCATTCAAGGTCATTGTATCAAGAAGCAACATACAAAGATATAGTCTGGGAGAGAGTTCCATAAAGATATCCAAGTATGATGAAGAACTGAAACAACTTGAAGATAAACAAAGAGAGGTAGAATAACTAGAAGCACTAATTTCAAAGCAAGAAGGCAGAGGAAAAGGTAAGTATGAAGATGTATTGCCTATTAAATTTTTTTAATGTAGTAAAATAGGTCATTTTGCATCAAGATTTCTTGAAAGAGTTCCTAGATCTAAGCCTAAAAAGTCTAGATTCCAAAAGAGATGCTACTTTGTTGAAGAAGCAGTGACTGATGATGAGTCTGATAAAGATAATGGAAAAGAAGATGAACGGGCTTTCATTTCTACCATTGGAGATAATCCTGTGGCTACTAAATCTACTAAAGATGAGAAAGCTCTTGCAGCCCAAGTTGAAGAAAAATATGAGTGGGTTATTGATAGTGGATGTTCACATCATATGACCAGTGATAAAAGAAAATTTATGAGTCTAGAGAAGCATGACGGTGGGGTTGTAAGATTTGGAGATAACAATGCTGGTGTGATTCGTGGCAGAGGATCTATTTTCCTTGGTGGTAAGGATAACATTGATGATGTACTCTATGTTGAAGGCCTGAAGCACAAATTTTTGAGTGTTGGACAGATGGTTCACAAGGGATATGATCTTCAGTTCAAAGATGGAAGATGCAAGATATGTGGAAGTTCTAGAAATATGATTGCATCAGGAAAACAACAAAAGGTAATATTTTTCATTTGAATACTGCTAATGGAAGTTGTTTAATTGCTCAAGTAGATGAGAGTTGGTTGTGGCATAGGAGGTTGTGCCATGTAAACTTTGACAACATTATCAAGATAAGTTCTACTCAAGCAGTAAGAGATATGAATAAATTAGTGAAGCATGCTAATGTAATATGAAAGGAATGTTAGATGGGTAAACAAAATAGAGTCTCTTTCTGGAGCAAAAAAAATCATTGAAACTATTTGTTGGAGCTACTACATACTGACCTTTGTTGTCCCTCTAGAGTCAGAAGTATTAATGGAGAAAGGTATTTTATGTTGGTTATTGATGATTACTCTAGATTGATTTGGGTTTCCTTTTTAAGAGAAAAATGTGAAGCATTGGAGAAGTTCAAAAGTTTCAAGGCTATGGCAGAAAATGAGAAAGGTTTGAAAATCAAATGCCTGAGATCTGATAGAGGTGGTGAGTTTATTTCCAAGGAGTTCAATTCTTATTGTGAAGAGCATGGAATTAAAAGATAGTTATCTACTCCCTGAACTCCTCAATAGAATGGAGTTGCAGAGAGAAAGAATAGACCAATTTTGGATGCTACCAGAACAATGATGATGGAAGGAAATGTATCTCAAATGTACTGGAGTGAAGTAGTAAGTAGTACTATGTATACTTTGAACTGGGTGAGTGTTAATGGAAATTATGGTAAGATGCCTTATGAGTTATGGTTTGGTCACAAGCCTACTGTTAAGTACTTCAATATCTTTGGAAGCAAGTGTTATATCAAAAGAGATGATGATATAGGAAAATTTGATGCAAGAAGCGATGAAGGAATCTTCCTAGGTTACTCCACTAAAATCAAGGCCTACCGGTGTTATAACAAAAGATTGAGAAAGATGGTTGAAAGTGCAAATGTCAGAGTTGATGAGAATTTTGTCAAATCATCCAGACATTGTAGTTATGATTCAGATGAAGATATTACAAGCCAAGGGAAGAATACTTAGATACAAAATCTAGTTCAGATTATTCCATATGTTCTAGTGAAGCAACCTCAATTTGTTCTGGTAAATCAAGTCAGTTAGGAGATAGACAAATGCAAGTGTAGAAGAAAGATCAGAAGAGTCATAAGTTCAAGAATGTCCCAAAACTCCAAGGTATGTAAAGCTGAATCATTCTGAAAATAAAATTATAGGAGACAAGAGTAAAGGAGTGCAAACTAGAAGAAAAATTGTAGAAGAATATTGTCTAATATCCAAGATTGAGCCTAAAAGTGTCATTGAAGCCTGTTAAGATGAAAATTGGTTGGAAGCTATGAAGGAAGAGCTGACACAGATTGAAAAGAATGACACATGGATATTGGTTTTGAGGACTAAAGACAAAAATGTGATTGGCACTAAATGGGTATTTAGAAACAAGCTAAATGAAGAAGGTGAAGTGGTCTGGAATAAAACAAGACTGGTATGTAAAGGGTATTCTCAAATGGAAGGTATTGATTTTGAAGAAACCTTTGCCCCTATTGCTAGGATTGAAGTTGTTAGACTATTTCTTGCTTATGATGCACACAAGAACTATAAAGTCTACGAAATGGATGTAAAGTCTACATTTTTGAATGGAGAACTAGAAGAAGAAGTGTACATTGAACAACCAGATGGATTTCAGCTAATAGAAAAAGAAGATATGGTTTTTAGATTGAAGAAAGCTTTGTATAGACTTAAGCAAACCCCCAGAGCCTAGTATGCTAGATTGGAAAAATACCTACTGAAGCTTGGATTCACTAAAGGTACTGTCGACAACAACTTATACTTCAAATTAGATAATGATAAGGAGATAATTATAGAAGTTTTTGTTGATGATATCATTTTTGGAGGGGATGAAAATCTATGTATGAAGTTTGCTGATGAGATGAAGAATGAATTTGAAATGAGTATGATTGGAGAGATGAAGTTATTTCTAGGATTGCAAGTTACTCAGTTGGACAAGGGGATGTTCATATCTCAGTCTAAATATGTGAAAGAGTTGTTGAAGAAGTTCATAATGGATGAATCCAAACCTGTTGGTACTCCCATGGTGACCGGATGTAAGTTGGCACAAAATGATGACTCTCCTAAGGAAAATCAAACCAGATATAGGTCAATGATTGGTGGATTTATTTACTTGACTCAGACTATATCAGACATTATGAATTTTGTATGTATGGTTGCTAGATTTCAAGTGGATCCAAAAGAATCACATGTAATTGTTGTGAAGAGAAATTTTCAAGTATCTGAAAGGAACAATTGATTTTGGACTTTGGTATCCAAAGGATGATGATCTCACTTTATGTGCATATACTGATGTAGATTGGGCTGGTGATGTAGATGAAAAAAAAAGTACTAGTGGTGGTGCTTTCTTCCTAGGGAAGAAGTTGGTATCCTAGTTAAGCAAAAAGAAAAACTCAATTTCTCTATCTACTACTGAGGCAAAATACATTGTTGCTGCTAATAATTGTACTCAAGTGATATGGATGAAATAGATGCTGAGAGACATCAAGGTGACATATGAAGAAGCTATTGCCATATACTATGACAAATCAAGTGCAATAAATATCTCAAGGAATTCGGTGCTACACTCCAAGACTAAACATATATAAATCAAGTTTCATTTCTTGAGAGAGAAAGTAAATGAGAAAGAAATCAGACTGGAGTATGTTCCTACCAAAGAAAATATTGCAGATATCTTTACTAAGCCTTTGCCGAAGGATACTTTTGAGTATCTCAAAGGAATGCTAGGGGTAATCACCCCTCCTGATATGAACTAAATGATGCATTTTCTTGCATCAATCTGTGAACTTCATTGCTATATTTTGATCCATATTGATGTTTCCATGGCTGCTACTCAGGGGGAGTAGTAAAATGTACAGATATGTGGTTCAAATCATGTATTTGGAAAGGTAATTGTTACCTTTGCCATTGATGTCAAAGGGAGAGAAGTGTAATGTGAAAAATATTTTCAAGAGGAGAAGTTCAAGGGAAGTAAGTGTGTTGGGTTGATGGTATTTTTCACATCATGTGTTTCCATTAATGCCAAAGGGGGAGATTGTTGGATTTTTTGGATATGGTTGCTGATATGTGGTTGTCATTGATGTCAACACTATTAGAATTTGGTGTACTAGAGGTTGTATATGTCGAGGATATTCAAAAAATTGTAAAAGGAAGTGTTCTAGGTTCCCTATGGAACTGTGCAGGTCATGAAAGTGCTTTGTTCTATACATTGAAGATTAGCTGATGTGGATTAAAGGATTTATTTTTGAATGTTTCTAGATCATCTACTGAAATTTCAGAGGTCCGCAAGAATTTTTGAGTATGTTGTGGTCTAACAATGTTTTTGTGGTCTCTGTCAGTATTCCTGAATGAAGATTGTGTGATTTTGGTGATCTCAGTTGTTGTGGATGTTTCTCTGTTGATTCTTGGTACTCTTGGATGTCTCTAGATCATTATCTATCTTTTTGGTATGTCCACATTACTCGGTGTGCTCGTGGTTGAAGATCTTTTCTTGCACATGTTTATTTTTCATGTTCTTGGCTGACATGTTGAAGGTAGTGTGTTGTGGATCTTTGTGGTGAAATTAATTAAAGTATTTTTTCTGTTGGAGATATTAATTTTGGTCCCCATTATGTTGTGGCTGACCTTGGTGGATTTGTGTTGGAAATTTATTTATAAATTTGGGCTGACATTGAAAATATGTTTTATTTTTCTGACCGACTAAGTTGTGATGAAATCCCATGTAGCAGATATATAAGAGTGATTGGTTGAGTGAAGTTAGTGTGTGCATGAGTGTGAATGTATGCCATAGAAAGTGTAAATGTGTGAATATTGTTTCTATCATTCGATTATTGAGCAGAGAGTGAAGAAGATTGAGGAAAGTGTGAAGAAGGTTTTCTGAGCTTAATTAGAATTGTAATCAGGCTTGTACAAAAGCTATTTTCTCATTTCATACTCTATGGATCTAATCCATATTTCTGTATTATTGGACAGTGAGTCCTCTTTTGTATTCAAGTAGTGAGCTCTAGGCAGTGTGCCTGAATGCATGTACATTCCCCTTATTATTTATCTTTATACTTTTAGCAGAGTATAATCTTGTGGACTAACATCCACCGTGGTTTTTCCCCTAATAGGATTTTCACATAAAAAATATTGGTGTTATTATTCTCTCTGATGTGTTAATTTCTTATGATTAAATTGCTTATTCATCATATCTGAGATTAAAGTTAAGATAAGTTAGAAAAGTTTGAGTTTTTGTGACAACTGATTCACCCCCCTTCTCAGTTGTCTGTCCTCATTTTTCCAACACCAAGTGGGCCCCCTTGAATAAGTATCCTCTAAAACTAATGAGAACTCAAATGATCAAACTTAGAATTTCATTTCATTCACTAGAATTCATGAGTATGAAAGAATAACATAACTGTATTGTTGAAAGATTAAGAATGCAAGTACAATCTCAGATCAGGCAACCTCCAAAGAAGGAGCTTCTAATCCTTATTTATACTACCAACTAAACAAGGCATCAACTCCATGAACTAGGAGGATGCCATTTAGTGACAATAGAGAAAGTGGTGTAGTGGTTATGCATGCATGGAATCCAGTCAGAAGTGCATGCCCAACAGCAGATTTAGCATTACAGTAACATGCAAGTTTGCTCAACATCAATAAAGACCACTACAAGGTGGTTACATTCAATTTTCATGGGGAATCTCCTACCGTCGACCTCCTTTGACCTTTGAATGATTCCCTTGTTGGACGTTATGGTGCATGCCTAGCTGGCAATGTCTTCCTCAATTTAGCATCCTCAAATTAGATCTGCATGGCAATGTTCATATGCACAATAATTGCACATTTGTAACCACCTTAAGGAACATTCATTAACCACATGCAATATTAATATAGACAGTCCATATAACATGCCATTATCATTAAAGGTTTGTAGAAATAAGATTAAGCTCAATGTCTATAGTTGAGGAAATATCATAAAAGTATCAACACTTAACGTCAAAGTCCATGGTAACTTCAAAAACTAAATCATAAATTCTACCCAAAATGAGACCATAAACTAGACTCATCAATAGGTCTTTGTTGCTCCTTAAAATTTGAGGGAAAATATCATTTTATAGCAAATCAAGAAGGGAAATGAAGGTTAATCATGGAGGGCATGAAGGCTGTTTGGTGAAATTTTTCATTTCTTTTATGCTATTTTCCTCCTTTGTGCTTCATTGTTTAGCTAGGGTTTGTTTTATGCATTTTTTTTCATGCTAACTTAGATTTTTACCTTAGTTACATTGGTGAGCCCGATGTGAAGGACACATTTTGTAGTTTCTATACGGCCTTTTCATCATTTTTTGTAGGTACATATATGGAACATTGTAAACACCATTTCCTGAGCCACATTTGATGTGTTGCAATGCACCTGTGTTCAGGAATGACTCATCCACAAAAATGAGGTGCATTCAAACTTTGTAGAGATGCATTTGATGTGTTGCAATGCACCTGATAGCTCAAATGAAGCATCCATGTTGAGCCACATTTGACAGGCATAGAGATGCATCTGCCCGTTGCAGGTTTACTCTCTATTTTTTGCAACATTTTCCAGTTTTCTCTTTTCAGTTTTAGTAGGTTAGGAATTTTTTGGTTACTAATCTTTGTTGGCAACATGTGGCAAGCTGGAAGGAGATACTAACCCTTGTTTTGTTGTTGATTTTACAAATCTTTTTTCAATTCTAAAGCAACAAACAAACAAACAACCACAATTATAAATTACATATCACACTTCATGGTTTAAAATTAATTGCATTCGCACTCATGGGATTAAAATGAACACAACTTGCATCTACACTCATCAAGGTTAAAAATTTACTTGCATTATCATAGCATTGGCCTAAAAAGAACTTTGCTTGTCTCATAATAAGTTGGGCTAAAATGAATAAGTGTTTGAGGTGTCTTGTGGTGTAATGATAACTCCTTAGTGTGTATGCACTTTTCTTGCACCTTGTTGCAATCTTGAGAATAAAAAACACTTAGGGGTTGTTGCTTTTCCACCCACATATTTGGATTTGGGCATTAAAATGAACATTTTGCGATTGTGAATTGAAAGTTTTGTGTATGCACTCTCCTCACGCCTTAGTGCGATCTTGGATGACCGAAAAAAAGTTGTCAATTCACTTTTTTTTACCTTTAGAGGGGCCTACCTCGAAAGAGGGAACAACTCAAACTGGTTTTTCGTTCAGGCCGGTATATAAAAGGATAAGAATAAACTGTCAAGTCCTTATGGTATGTAGGCCTTACCTGTGCAGTTTCATTTGAAATAGGGTACCTACCTTTTCTTTTAAAGGTGTAAGAGCCCCTAGTGGAGTTATTAAAGCCTTAAGTGGCTTGATGGATGCTCACGAGGTGCCATGTCCCTGAGTGTTCACTAAGAAACTTTTTTATAGTGGCCAAAATCCTTTACTATTCGTTGGTGCAAGAGGTCAGACCTCTGAAGCTGCCCCACATACTTGCAGTTCTTAGTAGAGATGAAGAGTTTGTCATGGAAGATTCATGATACCTCGAAGCTTGGTTGATCTGGAGAAGTGATTGCCATGGAGGGGAGCCAGTGTGGCCAAGCTTCTAAGTCATCCGCTAAGAATAAGCGCAGCTGGTTAATCCAGGTGGGAATCCAGTGAATATAGTCCTTTCCATCCATAGGATTTGTGCTTGTTTTCAATGTGCCTGTCTCCAAAAATTCAAGAAAAAATCAAGTGTTTTCCAAATTTTTGTTGATTCAATGATCTACACATAAAACACCTTTTACAAATATGGAAAATCACAATCAAATTGAAACAACTTCACTAATTTGTCAAAATTGCAAGAAAACCAGACCTTATTCAAATTGCAACACAACTAAGACTCTATAACATGCATATAAATGTACTGAAACACATTTGATACAAAAAGCAACATATCTAAATTAGTGAACCACATTCACTGTCTGAAACAACGCATTTGATAAAACTACAATGCAACTGCTATCTGAAACACCATATCTGCATGTCACTTAGGAAAACAACTGTTACTTTCCTAGTCTAAAATCAAACATTTTGAATCTATTTCTAAACATCTTTTCTCAGTGGTCTTTGTACAAAAACCATAAAATATTTTCTCAAATTGTCCATCTTTACACCTTTTAGTTGGCATCTAGCTTTTACCATAGGTTTACCATTACAAAATTCTAGTTGCATCCTAGGATCCATAATTATTTTCAGCATAGAAAAACTCTTAGGTCTTCATTTTGCAGACTTTAGAATAGGGAAACTTTCCATACTTTGTGAAACCATTGCCTCCAAAAGTAGATTGTCATTGGACCAAGTAAAAGATCACTCCTTTAGTCTTTGTCATTTCATGTGAGATATTTCCAGCTCATAAGTTTAGTTTGGGAAACTCACTTTGTCATTTCACTTGGTCTTACAAAAATTCCTTTGAAAACCAAAATTGGAACATTGGCCAAACTTTGGATGGTTAGTCAACCTCTTCTAAAAATCTCCCAAAGTTGATTACATTTTAGAGTTTTCTTGTACCTTGCATTTGCATTGTCATAACATACCCCAAAATACTTTAGTCTTCCATCATTTTTCATTCCTTTTAGTCCTCACTATCACTTTTCATTGGACCTTTTCTTTAGACAGTATTGTCACCTTGCATCATACATTATTGCACTCCTTATTCCAAAAATACCAAAAATATAGTTGCATTAACATTGTCTCCTTATAACCAAAAATCCAAAAAACATAGATTTATTGTCATATCATTCTCATACATAGACTTGGTTGTCATTCACATTATCCCTCCTTTATTTGAGAAAATATTATATGGTTGAGAATAGACTACAAAGAAAGAGAAGAGAAATGGATCCCTTTGGACAAGGAAACAATCCTTACAACTATCCTAGTGGCATGAACTTAAACACCATTCACAACAACACTGACATGGGGACAACTTACAACAATCCTTTTAGTAACACAAACATTGTATCTTCATCACACAACAATCCCTTTGAAAAATTCATGTGTAGAGATGAAAATGGACAAGTGTACATGGAAGACATAGATGCTACTGCCCAAAACCCTAATGTGGTTTCCTTTGTAGAAGAATTGCTCTTACAAGATTCAAAACAATATTTAGCCATGCTTCTACATGGAGGAGCTAAATTTCCATGAGGATTTGATGTTAATACCTTGAGAGCAGCATCACCTGACCATGGCACACAAACTAGTCAACCTCATTCAACACCACTACATAATGATAGCAATACCTCCATTGGCACAACAACTCAAAACAAAACCAATATAGTCAACCCAACATCTTTGGGGACATCAACCATAGCGCAAACCATATCAAAATCAATGCCACAAATATTGAAAATTGTGTCACAAACTGTTGGGTCTACATTTGGGTCCTCATCCAATGCTATGGGGATAACCTCATCAAACCCTTTTGGGAGAAAAAAATACAAATCATCATTCAAGGATCTCAGCCCAACGCCAATACCTCATCACAAAGCACTCAAGTCAATACCAACACTAGTGGTCACCAAAGGCAAAACACAAATTTCCCACATGGCCATATTTATCAATTTGGGAAAGGAAATTGAGTGTCATAACACATGAATCCACTTGGTCATCAAAATATTCAAGGGAAACAAATTCCTAAAATACAATTTAACACTGTTGGAACACATATTCCCACATACGCATCCCATATTCATACACAACAACAAATTCCCACTCAAAATGCTCAACACCAACAAATCCCAACTCAAAATGTGCAATATGATCAACATCAATACATTCCAAATCAAAACATACCATCACAAAAAATGGGAACCCATGGGATACAAATTACTAGCATGTGTGACACCACCAACAATCCTATAGTAGATGCACTAACGACCCAACTTGCTGCCTTACAAAAACAAGTGGAAATGCAATTATAAAACATGAAGACCCACACATCCTTTGATTTATGTCCATATCCATTCGACACAAGCTTACACATGCCACCATCCCCTCTAGGATATGTGGTACTAAATTTCTCCAAATACAAAGGAAAGACCAATCCCATTGAACATATAAGAGAATTTGTGACCAATTGTGTAGACGTCACATACAAACACACTTATTTGATGAGGCTCTTTCCTAGAAGTCTTGTCGGTCCCACACTTGATTGGTTCACACTCTTTCCCAAAGGGATAAAATAATGGGATGAACTCGCTAATAAATTTGTGGAAAATTATGCCTACAACATTGACACTAACATTACTATTGCCACATTATGTAAGACCACCCAAGAAGAAATTGGTGAAACATTCATTCCATTCTACCAAAGATGGCAAGGTCTAGCAAGTTGATGTCCTGTTGAGATACCCGAAAAGGAGAAAGTACACATGTTTGTTCAAAATCTTCTTGAACCATTGAAATACAACTTGCAAGTCCATTGTTGCACTACCTTCATAGACCTCGTTGAAAAGGGAGTTCAACTTGAAAAGTCTCTCATTGCAAAAGGTAAACTTAAATATTCCAACAAGAGCATAAACACGAGCCCAACTAATGATAAGAATAAATATTGGGTCAAGAACAAACATATTACCAATGATGGTGTTATCGATGCTAAAGCAGTAAATACAACGGGTCTTGCAATCACACTTAGGGGATCTCAATCGCAAAACGCTCCTTTGACCACCCCAACACCTAAAAAAAATTCCATTCAAAACAATCAAGACCAAGGACAACAACGACAAACTTGACAATTTCCCAAAAAGCGTACATACACCCCCTTGGGAGAACCAGTTGAAGTTGTCCTCAAGAAACTCATCTAGTCTAATGTCATAACATTGCAAGACCCTAAACCGTATGAACCAAGGCAGTTCAAACCATCATGGTGGGATGATAATTCCTTTTGTGATTATCATCAAATAAAAGGACATAGAACCTCATCCTGTAGACAGTTGAGAAATATCATACAAGACATTATTGAAAGTCGTGTCATTGAAATAGAAGTTCAACAATTTTCTTCTAACTCGGACCATACCATTCACAAAAATCCACTGCAAGATCATGGTTAAGATAATCCCTCTTTATCAGGTCAAAAGACTAACAATAGAACCAATTACACTCATACTGCCTTTAAATACTCAAGTGGACCTATAATTCATCACCTTCGAGCTATTGATGAACATGTTAATACCATCACCATTAAAAAGACTTCGAAGTGTAATGTCACCACTCGTCAAGGATAGATCACAATACTTGGTCCTTCTGCTAAACATCCACGACCCAAAGGACAATTCAACCTTGTTGACCAATTGGGTAAAACTACTGCACATATTGCCCAAACATAAAGCTATCCTTGATAAGGCCTTAAAGAAGTCTTTCATTCCTACCAACATTGATGTCAACCACTTTGAAGCTATGGTCAGATATTTGACTACTTCCCATCATGTCACCTTTTCAGAACAAGATTATTCCTCACCTAAACCATCTCATAATGATGCATTACACATTGAAGTCTTCATCCACAAACACAAGGTCAGACGAGTCTTAGTAGATGGCAGAGTAGGATTGAACATATGCTCCTTAAAATTGGTCAAGGCATTAGGCTTCTCTGATGCATGTGTAGATGCTACCAAAAGCATAGTCATAAAATCATATGATGATGAGGAACACTCTTCTAAGGGCATTATCACACTCCCCATTTGTGTGGGGCAAACAATTATAGATACCACATGTTAAGTTTTGGATCTTGAATTTCCCTACAACATCCTTCTTGGTCGACATTGGATTCACAAATTGAAGGTTGTACCCTCCACATATCATCAATGTATGAAGTTCCCCTATAATAGCATTGAGATTTCCATAACTGGTGATCCTGACCCCTTTCAATATTGCACCAACTTAAGGGGCATTTTTTAATGTCAAGTGCCTATCAATCGAAAGGCTTCAGCTTCAATCACCACTCCATCTAACTACATTGATCCATCCTCATTAACTAAATCCTCCACTCCATTCACTGCACCATCAAACCCTAAGATCTAAGTCGGTGATATGGGATGTCGAGAATATTGCATAAATAATTTTTTGGAAAATGAAAATGCTATTGCTTCCAAAGAGGTTCAAACTTCTAACAATTCCATCAAGAGAGTTGCAGAGGGAACACAAAAATATGGTTGTGCTTGGAGCAAAAGCTTTTGGGATCCTGATACCACATCTACTTTTTCCCTAGCTGCTTCCACTCAATCCTCCCATGTCTATGATAACCCATTCCTTGATCATGATCCCGTTGAGGGTATTCAAACACCATCCCTCCATACCGCCTCTCTTGGGTTAAGGTATGTCCCCCCTATTGTCACTTCTACTAAGCCATCTTTCCAATTCAGTAACAATGTGCAAGCTTCCTTTGGTGTTAGCAATACTGAAAAGACTAGTCCCAAAGACAACATTGTTGAAATCACCACTCCCATTCATTTTCCAAGAATTTTAGTGACTCCATCCACTCCATTCATTCCACTCACGTCCATCCGCATCATAGACATGTATCAACAAGACATATCTAAAGAAAAGGACAAAGGAAAATTCCTTTAAAATGAGATCACAAATTAAAAGACATGTTGAAAAGAAAAGAAAATCAAGAAAAGTTCTTTGGCCAACACAAAAAGCTATTGTACCAATTAAGGGTTGAAAATGAATCTCAAGACACATCTTCTAGCCAACATAAAAATCTACTGGATGAATCAAAAATAAAAATCAAAAGTGAATATCAAAAAGCATTCGTCTCCAAGAAATCTCTTCCACCACAAATCACTAGGGGAATCTATCAGCACAAAAATTCAAACAAAGAGCTTGTTGATCCAAGGTCTTCATCTCCATCACTTTCACTCATTCCATACATTCCATTCAATCTGTCCATATTCATTTGTTATCTCACTTCCCTTGGCGATGTCTTTCAATGTACCTTTGACGATGACCAATTGGCATACTCTAGCTCATCAGTCACCCAAACTCCTTTCTGTCTGAAGCCCGGTTTCCCACATAGTGTGCACATTAGGGAGAATACCATATCCTCTTTCATCTACCAATTATATCACTCATCATATTTTCTACTTGCATTTTGCATCCATATCAAGTCCTTTCATCCAACACGGTCATCTGAACAGGATCAAGGAATCATCAAGACTTATTAGTTCTATACATAGCTTCAGAAAGCTTGGACAAGACCTTAAAAATACAAAAAAATATAAAAAATATAAAAAATAATAAATAATTTTTTTTTTTCCAATAGTGAAAACCACTTTAGTGGCACTTTGGATAAGTACCATGGTGAAAACTTGGCAAACATGTGCCATGCGTAGGAAGAATTTTCTTTTCCATCTACTATCATTCCATCTACCTTTGTCCATAACAAATGCTCAATCTTCTAACACCCTCACGACATTCGTCATAAAGTCTTGCTATTTCTTTCCATGGATGACAATGGTTGACATCATGTCTCGCATATCCTCCACCTTTCATCCCGAGCACATCCTTTTCCATCTCATTCAACTTGGATAGTCCTAGACTTGACTGGGGGTAACACCCTTATCACTTGACTATATTGGGTCTCGTACATGGTCTCGTAAATCATAAAATGTCCTAAAAAATCCATAAAAATTGTAAAATGTCCTAAAAAATCCATAAAAATCATAAAATATCTTGAAAAAATCCATAAAAATCATAAAATGTCCTAAAAAAATCCATAAAAGTCATAAAATGTCATGAAAAAATCTATAGAAATCATAAAATGTCCTAAAAAAATCCATAAAAATCATAAAATGTCTTGAAAAAATCCAAAAAATCCAATTTTTTTTTTAAAAACACAAAAACATCCAAATAACTTGCAAAAATCACAAAAACAAAGTCACAATCAGTTAAAGTCAAGTCATAGTTAGAACTGTCAAACTATGAGGTCTCTATGCACTTGCTATGTAGGCAAGGTTATCATTTGATGTACCCCCGAGGCCCCCTAGGTCCAGTCCCTTAGAGTTCGTCAGGTCAAGTCAAAACATGTCAGTTCATCTTCAATATGTCAGTTGCGTCCCTATCAAACTATGATGTCTATGAGTGTACAACGTAAGAAAGGCCATCTGTCTATGAGCCCTCGATGCCACCTAGGTCAGTCCTTTAGGGTTCATCATGGCAGTTAAATAATTTAGACATAGTCAAACTCAGACACAAGACAATAATCAAAACGTCAATATTCAAATCATGAACCAATAGACAACATAGTCCAATCAATCATCAAGTCAAACATCAGTTAAATTGCAAAAAATAATGTCGACCTAGTCACTTTATGGTCCCCTCCAAGATGCATCCTTCTTGGAATTGGGCCCCATCAAAATGTCATTTGCCTGAGGCCCCCTAGGTTCGGTCCCTTAGGTTCTGTTGAGTTAATTGTCCTTTTGTCGTGAATGTACTAAATCAAAAAACTCTTAAACAAACTTTGGCAATCATTTAATCAACATTTCAACTAAATTGGCATGTCAACACTGGCATGCGGTCAATTCGATCATCTAGTCAACCTTGGTCAAAATATCATAACAAGTCAACCTGTCAACTCTTGGTTATTCTTTGGATACATCTTTCTGAAGAACAACCCATGTCATTTATATTTGCTTTAGGATATGTCTTTCTTGAGCAACAACACTATCATCTGGCATTTTGAGGGATTCTCTTGACATTTGAGGATCGATCCTCTCGTCATTGACATCATTTAGGATGTGTCCTTCCTGAATTTCGAATTACCTGACATCCATCACACATTATCCTACTCAACATAAACCTAGGATTCATTAAACTTGGCATCTTGACATCAATACACTTGACATTTGAACACACTTGGAAAACACTATCTTTAATCTTGTCACACTTGTCATCTAATTTTTCATCATGCTACGAGTTCCTCAAGGATGTCCTAACATCAGGATTTATAGGAGAAATGACGTATCATGATGATTGTCTTATCTTTCCAAACTGTCATGCTACTTGTTCCTCGAGGATGTCCCACATAGGATTTAGAGGAGAAATGACGTTTCATGGCTTGTCTTTCTTGTTTTTGGTTGGTTGTGACAAAAAAATTTGGGCAACTGAGTTCCTTGTCTACGACTGCTTGTTCTATGTGATGGTGCGACCATGTACACCATTGATTTATGTCATATCATGGTGTTTTTTGGCCATTGCAATAATCCACCCAATGATGATTAAAGCAAAACCTATTAGTACTTTGGAAAATATTGAAGTATTCCTTTTTTGACCTAACATCCATGTGTTTCGCACTAACATTTCTTCTATTCCTTCATCCTCTAGTCTTCTCATCCATTTTGAGAGCACACTTGTGTTCTTTGAACTCGCCTGTCCTCTTGAGGGGGCATACCACTACCTCCTCATCTTCCTTCCTCTCCTCACTTTCATGACGGGGCATATTTCAGACTTATTTTCTTTGTCACAATGCGGTAAACTGCATTATGACAAAGAGGGGCAAAATGTACACATAAAAATGGCCTAGACCCACAAACCACATTTTTATATGTCAAACATCCTCCTCACATAATTAAATTATTTAATGATGTACTAATGTCATAATTCCTAACTATTTCCTCCTAATTATTTAAATAAATAAACTTTATTTATTTATTTAAATACATCATTAATTCCTTATGTATTCTTATAATTAAATAAATTCCTATGATTTATTTAATTATTGTCCACCTTGTCCATTTTCTCCATAATTAAATAATAATTATTAATTATTTAATTATCTTATTGATTTTTCTTCTAATTTTAAATAGTCATTTATTTAAATTTCCCACTTTCTATTTTCCCACCAAGTAAATAATTTGAAATAATTATTTACGGTCACATGACCCCACCACTCTTGAATTAAATTAATTTTAATTTAAAAGGTCAACATCACCTCTTGAATCAAATAATTTTAAATTCTTATTTGATTCTCCAACAACTTCATTTTATGTGCCCAATATCTTCTTATCACATACATTCTTGACCTTTGATTTGATTTTCCTAAAATAAAATCTCAACCCTTCATTTCAAACTTTTCCCTAACCCTAATTGCTAGTTGTCACATGCAATTTCAGCCTTTGATCTTAGGGCTTTGTCAAACTTTCAATCTTGGCCATTTATCCAAAATTGACTTTTTTTATAAAAAGGCAATATTCACCTCATTTGGACATCTCATGACATCTCTCATGCTTGCACATTCATACTTCATGACTTCATGCTTGCAATTTCTGAGTACACTTGCAATTTTGAGTCAAATCCTTCAATATTTGCTTTAGTCTTTGTCATAGGTCTTTTTTGCTCCTTAAAATCTGAGGGAAAATATCATTTTACAGCAAATGGAGAAGGGAAATGAAGGTTAATCATGGAGGGCAAGAAGGTTGTTTGGTGAAATTGTTCATTTCTTTTATGCTATTTTCCTCCTTTGTGCTTCATTGTTTAGCTAGGGTTTGTTTTATGCATTTTATTTCATGCTAACTTATATTTTTAACTTAGTTACACTAGGAATGTATACGCCTCCACCACAATCACCTTCACAATATCTTACACCCCCATACACACCATACAAGACCTCGTCATTTCAAAATCCCACATACAATTCATCCATCTTTTCACCATATGTTCCTCCACCAAGCCCACAAGACAATATGGCATCACAACTCAAGGTGCTATCACAAGAAATGTAGGATCTTCGAATCGGCAAGATGAAGAAGCCCCATACACATAACCTATGCCCATATCCATTCAATCGAAACATTACAATGGTACCATTCTCTCTTAGTTTTGAAGTACCCAAATTTGAAAAATACAAAGGGAGGGGAAGTCTTGTAGACCCTGTCAAAGAGTTTAATATCATGTGCATGGAGGTCACCTACAATGAGTCCTATTTGATGCACCTCTTTCCATGAAGCTTGATAGGCCCAACTATCGGTTGGTTTTCTCAGTTAACTCTAGGTATCAAAACCTTCCAGGAAATCATTGATAAATTCATAAATCACTTCTCCTTTAATATTGACATGGACATAAGCCTAGAAGAATTGTACACTCTCAAACAAAACAAAGGAGAATCTTTCACCAATTTCTTGCAACGGTGGAGACAAAGAGCTAGTAAGAGTAAGTGGCCCATTTCCGATGAACAACAAGTGGGGATTATCATAGCAAATATAGATCCAGATCTATCCTTCCACTTAAAGATGTAGTGCATTACCTCTTATGACGAGCTTGTTCCTAGAGCCGTTAACATCAAGAGAGCTCTAATCTCACAGGGAAATACTTAATCCTACAAAGACAACCACCCATCAACTAATTCAAATGACAAGCCTCGTGTCTAGGCTAAGAACAAGAACATGACTAATGATGGTGTGGTAGATACTAAGGTGGTCCTAACTTCTCCTAGGCGAAACACTAGTCAAAGTTAATGCTCAACCAAATATGCAACAAACAACATCACCACAAAAAAATTAGATCAATAACACTGAAACTCAACAGAGAAAAACTCCCAACAAGAACAACTATTTGAAATGCAAGTACACACAGTTGTTGGGACCTATTGAAACCATCATGAAGAAGTTGGTAGATTCAAACCTAATAACATTTCCCAATTTCCAAAACTACCAAGAACAATAGGATAAACCACCTTGGTATTTAATGAAAAAGATCTTTGTGACTTTCACAAAATCAAAGGACACAAAACATCGAATTGCATGAGGCTCAAAATTTTTATCCAAGATCTTATTGAAATTGGAGACATATTTGTTGAGGTACCAATTGGAAATTAGGATCTTAAGAATATACAAGAACCTTATGCTAGATCATAGCAAAGGAAATAACACCAGAAAAAATAAGGATTACATGAACGTGCAACATACTTATTCCAGTGTAGTCGCTTCTATGATAGTGTCATCACCATCGTCACCATCAAAGGGCCTAGTGCAGAGTGTGGAGTCATGACGCGATGTGACAAAGTCACCAACCAAGGAGTTTCATCTCAACCTAGGGTACAACCTACATTACCAACATCAAACCCTAGTAAGTATAATCTCCTAGATCAGCCTAAGAAGACCCCTGCATAGATTTCTATCTTATAACTATTGAGGCTATCACCTGCACATAGGAAAATATTAGAGAAATCTTTGTTTTCATCATTTGTCCCTAAGGATATTGATACATAATAGTTTCAAGCTATGGTAGGGCATATCACTAATTATCTTCTCACCATCTCATAATCGTGCTTTGCACCTTGAGGTCATTATTCATAAGAACAAGGTTAAAAGAGTCTTAGTAGATGGAGGTGTTGGCTTGAACATTTGGACCCTTCAGTTGATCAAGAACTTGGGCTATTCAGAGGACACCATTGAGAAAAAAAAGAGTGCCACTATCAAAGAATATAATGATCAAGAGTGGGTATCACAAGGCATCATTATACTACCCATCCAAGTGGGACCAATCATTGCAAAAAATACATGCCAAGTTTTAGACCTTAATCTCACCTACGGCATCCTACTTGGCCAACCATGGATCCATGCCCTAAAAGTTGTAGCATCAACCTATCACCAATGTGTAAAGCTTCCTTTTGAGGGTAGAGAAGTTATCATCCATGGAGATCTTGAGCCTTTTTACTACTACAAGAACCTTGAGGCCAAGTTTTACAAGATGCCCCAGATCCCTAAAAAATGATGAAGGGCCTACACCATCCTCCTCATTTGTTGACCCATCATCCCTTGCATCGACCTCAAAAGAAAAAACACCCATTGTGTAGAACATTCTCTAAATCAAAGTAGTGATCTAGGATGATGGTTGCAGAAATTATAAACTAACAAAGGATACTTTTGTGTTGGGAGAGCTACCTATTTCTCCCAAATCCCATGGGAAACCCACATCTAGCAACAAAGTTCCTGAAACAATAAAGATGGAAGCTACCACCTTCACCAAGCGGGGGGATTTGAACAAAGAGGATGTCAATGAGGAGGATGTCTCTAAACTACTATATCAATATGAACAAACCATCCCCATTATTCCCATGGAAGATGAAACCAAAGGCTTGTAGCTAATGAAGAGTTGGGGATACAACAAGAACGAGAAACTAGGACAAAATGATAATAGTTTTCTAGACTCCATCATTCCAAAGAAACATCTAAAGAATCTAGGCTTAAGATGTACTACTAGCAAGGTTGCGCTTATTGGAAAAGGTACTTTTGCTAAAAGGGTTGAGGCTTCCTTGCGGTTACCAACATCTCATAACACGACCTTAGATGACTTCTGTTGGAACTATAAAAATCTGGTGTTTTTACATGAGTTTTCATTCATAAATTTCCTGATTTGATCCTACAGTATGCATATTTCATCTATTTTTTTCCCTTTTGCCCCTCTGAGTTCATCCATGTTTGCATTTGCCTCATTTTGGTCCTTGTCGGTGTAGGTTCATTCTTGTCTCCCCGATCAATTCTGTATTTTTTTGCTTGCATGAGTCTATATTGCCTATCGAAAAGACTCATTTAATGTCACAACGATTGAAGTTTGTATGCAGGTGGCATTCGATAGGACTTCTATATTGTCACAGCGATTGGTTTTCTCCTTCGGGCTATCGGAAAGACATTTATGTGGTTGTGGCGATAGTGGGATCTTCTATCGGCATATGTTGTGGCTATCGGGGTGGTGTCTCACCAAGTTCTATATGTCTCCCCGACTTGTACGCATGGAACGGTTCGTCGGCGTGAGTCAGATGGTCGGGCTAACGTCTTGCTGAATTCAAAATGTCTCAGTGACGGGTGCACTTTGGGATCCCTTCGGCGTATGTTATGATCTGCGGCAAGAGGTCTTGGCAAGTTTCATCTGTCTCACCGACGATGCTAACGCTTTCTTTAAAATGACTTTCGGTAAGACTATGATGGCTTCGACGAAGGGTCATAATGAATGGGTCGGGTCTTGCCGATAGGTAACGATGGCTTTCGGCGAAGGTTCTATTTTCTCTTGGAAAATGGGTATATGCTCAGGGCGCTTCAGGAAAACATGGTGCATTATATAAGAGGCCCCCCTGACATTGCTTTGTCTTGCCGATAATACACATGGGCACTCTGTCGGCAGGAAAATCTAAGGGTCTTGGCAAAGATGTATAACAAGGGATGCTTCGGTATAGGTTGGGGCGATCGCCGTAAGGTTTCAGCGAGTGACCTTCGGTCTCGCCGATGGTAAATAGGAGTATCTTTGTCAACGTAAGAAAAAAAAAATGGGGCCTTGTGGTATAACAAAGTGAAGTCTATGTGAGGTCTCCCCAACGTCGGAAGCTATGGTGACAGTAAATGAGACAAAAGGTGCATATCGGTAAGAAACTATTTGTGTCTCAGTGATTGAAAAGCGTATGGGGGAGCCCCTCTCGGCATAACTGATACTAGTCTATGGAGCTTCTCACTGACAACTGAAGGTTACGGCGACAGGAAACAAAGTGTGATCTACGTGATGTCTCCCTGATGTTGCAGGGTCTAGGCGAAATACAAGTGTAGGGGATGAAGCGTTTGAATTTCCTTCGGCAGGACGATATGTTTTTTCTTGCCGACTGTCACTGATAAAAAATAGAATTTCAAAATACTGGGCCGACATGTTTCTTCTTGGATGACCGTTGCTTTCCAGCTCGATTGGAGCCCGAATTTTGTGCTGGGCCGACATGTGATCTCAATATGATATTTTCTTCAAATGCTTGTGTATAAATTGGTATTTTTTGCAATTGTAAAAGGATGATATTTTTTAGAGACAAGCTATTAGTTATTTGATATACAGTAAGCAATTTCTGATGGATATAGTACTATAGATTCATCAGATCAAAGACTATGATGAATGTTTTCAAATTGAAGGTATTTATGAAAGTCAATTGATGTTGCTGCACATTTTTGGTCTCAATTATTTGTTGAATTTGATGAAAGTATGGCTAAGTTGTCTCCAAGATGGACTCTTTCTAATTTTTTAAATTGATATGACAAGTTTGTATTCGATTTATCAGTGCACATTTGTTGTACTTGTGTGATTGATTGATTGGTTCTTTTAAGTAAAGACTAAATCCTTTTAGTTAATCACAGTAATCAGAGAGATTCAATTGGATTATTCAAGTAGAGCTTAGTAGTCACAGTTTTGCATGTTTATTCAAGTTGTAAACATAATATATGCCAAATAATTTGAGTTTTCTCCAGTGAGTGTTGCTCATTTGATTTCATTTGACTCCGCATACCCAATAAGGCACTGGTCTCTGTATTTTATCATTTTGAATTCATCCATTTTCTTTATATCTTTTAAAATTGAGCATTTTAGAATCTACACCAGAGTATTGTTACCATTTTCAAGTTGAATTATAATTGTTCACTCCCATCTGCCATTGTGAACAAGTTTTTATAAGAAGATTGATTACAAGTTAAGTCTACATTATTCAGAAAGGTACACCCACCCAGGTTTTGTAGCACCTAAAGAGTAGAAGGTTGAATTCTTTCAACCTTGTCTGTTACCCTGAAGCATATCAAGAGATTGGCAGCCTCTTGAGGCATCTTGCCTGCATTTTTGAGAGCTAACAAATTGGCGACTCTATTGGGGAACAATCAGAATCAAGGCCTTAATCATAGAGTTAGAAAAAATTGCACAAACTCCGCTAGGAATAAAAAGTATCAAACTATTTTCTCATTTTTTTATAAAAGTGAGTGGCAACTCTGACAAAAAATTTGTAGATGTTCATCATGAATGGAAGAAGATCTCAGTACAGGGGAGGTCATACTGGAGCTCCTGCTGGTAGCAGTAAGTGGACACATAAAGATGACAAAGCTGATAAGGGAAAAGGAATAAATGAGGATATGTGTTTGATAGATAAAGATAAGACATCAAGAGCACATAATTGTTTTGATACATGGAGAGATGATTCAAGTGCATAACTTTATACGCTTGAAGATCGAAGAAATCCCTTCCCTTCTATTGATCGTCAGAAACAGGCTGAATTTGAAGGTGCACTTGAGTCTGAACAAATTAGAATTCAACATGAATATGATCAGAAGATGGAAAATGATCAAAACCAGATTAATGAGAATGCGATTTATCAAACTGATTATGAGTCTTTGACTTATGAGGAAGTCAAGGCATAGTTTGAATCTCAGAAGAAGGAGAGAGAAGAACGGGAAAAGGCCCGGATGATACAAGCAATGAAAGAATTTGAATCGCAGAAAAATCAAAACATTTCTTAGATAGTTGATCGCCCCCAAAAGTATGTGCCACCTCATAAGTAGGGAAATCATGGTGCAGGGCCTGCTGGTCCACCTGTATCTCCTCACCATCAGACATGAAATTATCACAAGCAGCCAAATCATCCACCTCATATCCCCGCACAACATACAAATGTGCATCCACCTCCTGGTCAGCATCACATCCCTCAACATAATTCACAATACAATAATCCTATGCATCAGTATCAATATCCACCTATCTCTCCCCCTCACCAATACGCAGCAATGATCAGGTAGTTTGATTTGGCAGGGTTCAATCCATGCCCTTACCCTATGGATAGCAGCTGGAGAGGTCTAGTTCCCAAGTTTATAGGGAGTAATGCAGTCACTGCTGAAGAACATCTAAGGAATTTCAGTGTGTTCATTCAAGACATAGGTATGCCACATGAAGATTTTCATATGAGGCTGTTTATGATGTCACTTATTGAAGATGCCAGGGATTGGTTTAATAGCTTGCCAGTGTATTCAATTAATTCTCTTCAAGCATTCCACGATCGATTCCTAGAGTAGTATGGGAATTTGAATGCACCAAATGCAACTCTTCATGAATTAATGCAAATTCAGAAAAATCAAAATGACGCAGTTTATGAGTTCAACCAAAAATTCAACAAATTACAGAATTAGGTACCTCCTGGATTAAGGTTGCTAGATTATGTAGCTTTAAGTTTTTATTTAAATGTGTTTGATCCCAAAATAGGGTATGAACTGAGAAATAGATTTCCAAGAGATCTGGCTGAAGCACAAAAGATAGCATTGACAATTGAAAACAACAGGAAGGCTGTTGGTATAACTAATAAAAGAGACAATTTGAGGCCTCCTCAGCAAAGCAATAATTATCAGTACAGGAAAGAAAATACATACATAAATGAGAACATGAATGAAAGGCTGAGACTGCATGATATGCCTTACAATATAGACTGGAAAGATGGGAAACCTATGTCATCTAGGCCCAAAAATAAAGACACTCCTGACCCATTAAGCAAGAAAGGAACTTACATGGTGAGTAATAATTACTTTTGTGAAGTTTGTAATCAGCCACATTCTCTAGACTATTGTGTTGTAGCTCAAAGGATGCAAGAACAAGGAATGATGATGGATGGAGAGGATCACACGGTGTATTTGACTTCAAGTTTTTTTCACCATGTTGAGGAAAGAAGTTCATCTTCAGAGGATGAAGGCTATGAATATGATGTTTCCAATCAGAAGTATAATGTCCATATGGCTGAACATCAGATCTTTTATGATTCTGATGAAGATTACACAGAGCCCCATCTTGCTGAGGCGCCTGCTCAGTGTAATGTAAGGAGACTCACTGAAGATGAAATAGAAAGAATAACTGTTGCTGCAGTTGAGAAAGCCAAAATTCAATACTGGTTGAGAAACAAAAAAGTAAATGAGCTAGATGGAGTTCTTGGGGGAATTTTTATAAAAGATCAAAAGGCAACATAGGAAACTGAAAAGAAGCCAGAAAACAAGAAGCATGATAAAGTTGAACAAAAGCTAGTCCAACACAAAAAGTTGAAGAATTACACAAGGAAATGCAAAAGTCTGATCAGCCTAGTAAAAAAGAAAAAGAAGAAAGCAAAGGAGAAATACCAGAACTGAAGAAGACTGTTAAGACAGAGAGCTCCTCTTTTGACTTCACACAGGCATTATCCCAGGTAAAAATGTCTATTCGACTACTTGAATTGATGAAAATTAAGGAGTACAGAGATAATGTTGTTCAATTGATTACAAGTGGGAATGAAAAACATATGAATTCTGAAGAAGTGAATAGGAAGGAAAAGATAAATAATTCAGAAGTCTATTTAGGTGATGTTTTAACACCCCCCCACAAGTGGATCCTTTCTTCACCACATTGCTTATAAACAATAAATTATTGAGGAACTGCATGATAGATTCTGGTGCTGCTATAAACATTATGCTAGTCGGAGTAATGAAGCAGCTTGGCATGTGGGTTGATACATGTGAAGGGAAGTGATATGCAGTGGATAACAGACCTATGCCTATGGTGGGAATTATGAGAGGTGTTGAAGTCAAATTGGCTACTTATCCACAGGTGGCTTATAATAAAGACATAACAGTCATTGATACTCCTCCTCAATTTGGAATTCTTTTGTCAAGACAGTGGACAACAACTATTGGTGGAAACGTTCAACTTGATTTTTCTTATGCTACCATTCCAGTAAATGGGAAAGAAGTGAAGTTATACAGGGAGCCAAGAATGAACCAGCTTGTTGATTATGTGCCTCATGATCAAATTAATTTTTTTTGTGATATTGATCTGGGGAGTTTTAAAATAGAACCAGCTCAGCCAGAATTAATTAATAGTGATCCAATTGAGAAACATGTTGCACAGAATTGCAATGACGTATGGAAGATGTATTTCGATGGAGCCTACAGTCAAGAGGGTAATGGAGCTGGGATTGTATTTGTTTCACCTGAAGGTATTAATTTCAAATATTCATTTTTGTTAGCATTTGAATGTACAAACAATGTGGCAGAGTATGAAGCTTTATTGACAGGCTTGAACATAGCTGTGAAACACAAGATTAAGTTGCTAGCTGTTTTGGGAGATTCTGAGTTGGTTGTTTCACAAATCAAATCAAAATATGCAGCAAAGAAAAAAAGATTAAAACAATATAGGAATGATGTATGGGATACAATTGAATTGTTTGATGCTTTTTCAATTGAGTGGATTGACAGGTCGAAGAATATAATGGCTGATTTTTTAGCAAATGTGGCACTAAAAAGAGATGACATCACATTGGTTGGGGTATCAAAGATTGAGTTTAAGACAAGGCCTATTGTGCCTGATAGCATCTATAACTGGCAATTTTTCAATGATGATACTGATCTTTTGAAATTCCTCAATTGTATAGATCAATATGAGACCCAGGAAATTGACTTCAATGCTTTTGTTGAAGAAGTGGATGGGAAGCAAACAATGTTCAGAAAGGAAATATTGCAGCTCAAAACAAATAAACTACCCAAGGGTCTAGTGGCATTGGAGAGGCTATATGATGGAAATGATAGATCTCTAATGAAACAAACGCCAGTCAGAAAAGAAGATATTGAAGAAGTCAACTTGGGGACTGAGATAGCACCAAGAAAGGTATACATTGGAAAGAGGATCAACCCTGCAATTAGAAGAATGCTGATAGAGTTGCTAAGAAAGTACAAGCATGTTTTTGCTTGGTCTTATGAGGATCTAAAAGTGTACAGGGAAGATTTGTTTCAACATGAAATACCACTAAAGCTAGATGCCAAGCCTTTCATACAAAAGCAAAGACCCATAAATCCAACGTTGGAACCTAAAATGCAAGAGGAAATGATAAAGCTCAGGGATGGAGGAATTATCAAACCAATCAGACATTCAACGTGGGTTTCAAATATGGTTCTTGTGAGAAAGAAGAATGGTGATATTAGATTATGTGTGGACTTTAGGAATTTAAATATGGCATCTCTCAAAGATAATTATCTGTTACCCAATATGGAGGCTATATTGCATAAGGTGACTAGGTGTGAATTGCTATCCATGATGGATGGGTTTTCTGGATACAATCAGGTTAAAGTCAAGGAATCTGAGCAATACAAGACAACATTCACAACTCCTTGGGGAACATATGTATACATAAGAATTCCATTTGGTCTCACTAATGTTGGAGCCACCTTTCAACGAGCTATGGACATAGCATTTGCTGATTTGATTAATGCTATCATGGTGGTGTATCAAGATGACCTAACTACTTATTCAAAAAGGGTTGAAGATCATGTACAACATCTAGAAAAGGTATTTATTAAAGCTCTTGAATACGGTATTAGTTTAAATCCAAAGAAGTGTCATTTTGCAGTCACAAAAGGTAAGCTCTTGGGGCATATTGTTTCAAAAGAGGGAATTAGAATAGACCATGAAAGGGTTGAAGCTATTGATAAAATTCCTATTCCCAAAACTGTCAAGGCAATACAGTCATTCTTTGGACAAATTAATTTTGTTAGGAGATTTGTTTCTAATTTTGTTGAGATCATTAAGCCCATATCAAAAATGTTGAGGAAAGGACAAAAAATGGACTGGACAGCTGAGGCTTTAGATGCTTTTATGTCTATCAAAAAGGCTATCAAAGAGGCTCTTGTTCTTAAATCTCCAAACTTTGCAAAGCCCTTTCATGTATTTTCATTTGCTTCAATGCACACTATTGATGTTGTTATGTTACAAAAGAATGAGGATGGTTATGAACAACCTGTGTCTTTCTTTAGTAAGTCTTTACAAGGGTCTGAGCTGAAGTATGATATAATGGAAAAATAAGTGTTTGCATTGGTAAGGGCCACAAAGGCATTCAAACCATATCTTGTTGGAGCAAAGGTGATTTCTTATGTCCCTCATGCTGCTGTCAACGATATTTTGACACAATCTGAAGTTACAGGGAAAAGATGCAGATGGATCAACAGGATTCAAGAATTTGACATGGAAATACAGATTACTAAGCTGGTAAGAGGCCAGGGCTTGGCTAGGCTGATGATAGAAACTAATATTGATGCAAATCAAATCTGCAATGTTGAGGAAGGGGCTGCAATTGCAAGCATTGAGCACACTCCTTGGTATACTAATGTTATGCACTATCTTAAATACATGAAGTGCCCAGATGGATTGAGTGATAGCTAGAGGAGAACTTTGAAGTTGCAGGCATCCAAATATGTTTTTATAGATGGCGATCTGTTTGGAAAAAATAGAGATGGCATATTATTGTTATGCCTGGATGAGTCACAGGCCAAGCATGTTTTGAAGGAAATGCATGAAGGAGTTTGTGGAGGTCATTATTCAGCAAAGACAACTGCACACAAAATTCTCAGGGTTGGGTATTATTGGCCAAAGGTCTTTAATGATTCTTTTACACATGTAAGAAAATGTGAAGCTTGCCAAAAGTTTTCTGGAAAATTGATGTATCAGGGTGCTTTGCCACTTCGACCTTTGCAGGCTGATGCCCCTTTTCATCAATGGGGAATTGATTTCATTGGAGAGATACAAGAGAAGTCAAGTGGAGGACATAGATGGATACTAGTTTCCATTGATTATTTTACAAAGTGGGTGGAGGCAATCCCAACCAAGCAGGCTACAAGTAAAGTTGTAACAAATTTCCTGATGGACAACATTATTTCTAGATTTGGTACACCATTGAGGATAATCACAGACAATGGGATGTGCTTCAGATCAGATGAATTCAAAGGTTTTTGTGATAAGTATGGCATTACTATTTCTTATGCAACTCCTTATCATCCACAAGCCAATGGTCAAGCAGAGTCCAGCAATAAGAATCTCTTGAAGATTATAAAAAGGATGCTAGGACAGAATAAGAAGGCTTGGGATTCAAAGTTAAAACTAGTTGTGTGGGCCGATAGGGTCACTGTGAAAAAGGCAATTGGAAAGTCTCCATTTGAATTAGTGTATGGAGCACAAGCCAGGATGCCTCTGCAAAATTTGTTGCCAATCTACAAGTTTGTCTTACTGGAACATGTGGAAGTTCCTGAGCCCATGGAAGACAGAATGGAGCAACTTGCTAAACTGGATGAAGTAAGGAGAGAGGCCCAAAGTCAAAACATAAAGTTACAGGCACATATGAAGTATCTATTTGACAAGAAGGCAAAAAATAGAAAATTTGAAGAAAATGTTTTGGTGTTGATGTGGAATGCAAGGTGTCAGGAGAAAGGAAAGCATGGTAAATTTGAAGCTCTTTGGCTGGGACCTTTTTTTGTTGTTGGAAAGAAGGGTGAAGACTCATATTATCTACAAAACATGGCTGGTGAAGATCAGGAATTTCCTGTTCATGGGCAATTCTTGAAGCTTTTCTTCTCTTGAGCAACACAGAGGATTAAGGGTTGCCAGTGCATAGACAACTCTTGTGTATCCTCTTTAAAATTCTTCTCCATGCACAGTAGTTTAGGGTTTTTCATTTATCTCCACTCTGCATTCATTTCCATTGCCATTCAATTCCATTTCTGCTCACTGGTTCTTAATTTTGTGTTTGTTCTGCTCACCCAAGATTCTGGATCCTTGCAATGATCTGACTATCATTCATCCCTAGATGGAACCACTATTGGAACTATAAAAATCTGGTGTTTTTACATGAGTTTTCATTCATAAATTTCCTGATTTGATCCTACAGTATGCATATTTCATCTATTTTTTTCCCTTTTTCCCCTCTGAGTTCATCCATGTCTGCATTTTCCTCATTTTGGTCCTTATCGGTGTAGGTTCATTCTTGTCTCCCCGATCAATTCTGCATTTTTTCGCTTGCATGAGTCTGTATTGCCTATCGGCAAGACTCATTTAATGTCACAACGATTGAAGTTTGTATGCAAGTGGTGTTCGGCAGGACTTTTGTATTGTTACAGCGACTGGTTTTCTCCTTCAGGCTATCGACGAGACATTTCTGTGGTTGTGGCGACAGTGGGATCTTCTATCAGCATATGTTGTGGCTATCGGGGTGGTGTCTCACCGAGTTCTGTATGTCTCCCTGACTTGTCCGCATGGAACAGTTTGTCGGCGTGAGTCAGATGGTTGGGTTAATGTCTTGCCGAATTCAAAATGTCTTAGCGATGTGTGCACTTTGGGATCCCTTCGACATATGTTATGATCTGCGGCGGGAGGTCTTGGCAAGTTTCATTTGTCTCACCAACGATGCTAGCGCTTTCTTCAAAATGACTTTCGGTAAGACTATGATGGCTTCGGTGAAGGGTCATAACGAATGGGTCGGATCTTGCCGATAGGTAATGATGGCTTTTGGAAAAGGTTCTATTTTCTCTTGGCGAATGGGTATATGCTCGGGGCGCTTCGGTAAAACATGGTGCATTCTATAAGAGGTCCCCCCATCATTGCTTTGTCTTTCCGATAATACACATGGGCACCCTATCGGTAGGAAAATCTGAGGGTCTTGGTGAAGATGTATAACAAGGGATGCTTCGGTATAGGTTGGGGCGATCGCTGTAAGGTCTTGGCGAGTGACCTTCGGTCTCACCAATGGTAAACAGGAGGATCTTTTTTGGTGTAAGAACTGCCATGTCTTGGAGAATGGAAAACAAATGGGGCCTTGCGGTATAACAAAGTGAATTCTATGTGAGGTCTCCCCGATGTCGGAAGCTATGGCGATAGTAAATGAGACAAAAGGTGCATATCGGTAAGAAACTATTTGTGTCTCGGTGATTGAAAAGTGTATGGGGGAGCCCCTCTCGGCATAACTGATACTAGTCTGTGGATCTTCTCACTGACGACTGAAGGTTACGGCGATAGTAAACAAAGTGTGATCTACGTGATGTCTCCCCAATGTCACAGGGTCTAGGAAAAATACAAGTGTAGGGGATGAAGCGTTTGAATTGCCTTCGGCAGGACGATATGTTTTGTCTTGCCGACTGTCACTGATAAAAAATAGAATTTAAAAATGCTGGGCTGACATGTTTCTTCTTGGATGACCGTTGCTTGCCAGCTCGATTGGAGCCCAAATTTTGTGTCGGGCCGACATGTGATCACAATATGATATTTTCTTCAAATGCTTGTGTATAAATTGGTATTTTTTGCAATTGTAAAAGGATGAGATTTTTTAGAGACAAGCTATTAGTTATTTGATATACAGTAGGAAATTTCTGATGGATACAGTACTATAGATTCATCAGATCAGAGACTATGATGCATGTTTTCAAATTGGAGGTATTTATGAAAGTCAATTGATGTTGCTGCACATTTTTGGTCTCAATTATCTATTGAATTTGATGAAAGTATGGCTAAGCTGTCTCCAAGATGGACTCTTTTTGGTTGTTAAAATTGATATGATAAGTTTGTATTCGATTTATCAATGCACATTTTTTGTACTTGTGTGATTGATTGATTGGTTCTTTTAAGTAAAGACCAAATCCTTTTAGTTAATCATAGTAATCAGAGAGATTCAATTGGATTATTCAAGTAGAGCTTAGTAGTCACATTTTTGCATGTTTATTCAAGTTGTAAATAGAATATATGCTGGATAATTTGAGTTTTCTCCAGAGAGAGTTGCTCATTTGATTTCATTTGACTCCGCATACCCAATAAGGAACTGGTCTCTGCATTTTATCATTTTGAATTCATCCATTTTCTTTATATCTTTTAAAATTGAGCATTTTAGAATCTACACCAGAGTATTGTTACCATTTTCAAGTTGAATTATAATTGTTCACTCCCATCTGCCATTGTGAACAAGTTGTTGTAAGAAGATTGATTACAAGTTAAGTCTGCATTATTCAGAAAGGTACACCCACCCAGGTTTTGCAGCACCTAAAGAGTAGAAGGTTGAATTCTTTCAACCTTGTCTGTTACCTTGAAGCGTATGAAGAGATTGGCATCCTCTTGAGGCATCTTGCATGCATTTTTGAGAGCTAACAACTTCCCCCTTGATGTTGCCGAACTATTTGAGAATAACTCTCTCTTCATGATATCCACAACATCCTTCACCCTGAATGATCAACCGGCTGAACTAAGCCTAGTATATCCACAACCCATAGACTGGAGCCAACAAGGACCACTAATTCTAGATTTATTCAAAAATGATGAAGCAATCTCAAAATTCATGGGACTTCATGACAACTTACCATGGGAAAATCATAAAGTAGGTTTTTATATAGAGCTAGACATAGAGGCATACTATGGGGAGACAATTGAATCCTTCAGTCACAAAATGGAAAACATGCAATTGACATGTAGATATTTAAGTGAAAACCACACTGTGGCACTTTTTGATCCTAAAATAGTAAAATGAAAGGATGTACTTGAAGGTGAAAACCTCTCTAAGGTGCCCAAGGATGAGGGATTCAATATCCCCCTTAGTGAAATGCATCCAGAGAAGTAGTAGTTCTAGCAGAAAAGGCAACCCTAGTCAATGTGGGAATAGAAGAAGTACCCAAGATCACTTTCTATGCTGAATCCTTTTTGGATAAAGAATAGAAGAACCTAGGAACATTCCTGAAAGAGTGAAGAACCAATTTTGCATGGTAATACACAAATATTGATCCAAAAATAGTTGTGCATCATTTAGCAGTCTATCCTAAAGCCAAACTAGTGAAGAATAAATTAAGGAAAATGCACCCTTAGATAGCCCTCTTAGTGAAACTTGAGTTACAAAAGCTTCTTGATGTTGGATTTATCTGACCGATTGATTTATATTGAGTGGGTTTCAAACTTGGTACCAGTCTCCAAACCCACTGGGGGCATTAGGATATGCACAAATTTTAGAGACTTGAAAAAGGAATGCATGAAGGATGATTTCCCTCTTCCTAACATCGACATCATCATGGAATTAACAGTTGGGAATGAAATTCTATCACTCATGGATGGTTTTTAGGCTACAATAAAATCATGATCACCAAGGAGGATCAACACAAAACTACATTCACTTGTCCATGGGGGACATTTTGTTGGAACATGATGCCATTTGACCTGAAGAACGCGGGAGTGACTTATTAGAGAGAAATGAGCCTCATATTTCATGACATGATAAAAAAAATAATCAAGGACTATGTGGATGATATCTTGGAAAAAACAAAGAAAAGGAGTGAGCACATAGAATTCTTGGGACCCATCTTCGACAAACTTGAAGAGTATAAAGTATGCATAAACCTGAAAAAGTGTGCATTTGGGGTTACATCAGGGAAGCTTCTTGGCTACATCATATCATAGAGAGGAATAGAAATTGATCCATGAAAATTCAAAGCAATGATAGACATGGAATCACTGCAAACATTGAAGCAGATGAGAGGGTTACAAGGAAGGTTACAGTCCATTCAAAGGTTCATAGTGAAACTATTAGACAAGATTCACCCTTTCTCGCATCTTCTCCATAAAGGAATAAATTACAAGTGGGATGAGAAGTGTGATAAAGCTTTATAGCATATCAAGGACTACCTATTGACACCTCTAGTGATCATGTCGCCAATATCAAACAAACCATTGATCCTGTATATCTCAACAACATCAACAACATTAGGTGCTCTTCTAGCACAACATGATGAAAATGGAAAGGAAAGAGCCATTTATTATATCAATAGGACCTTGGTGGGATATGAAATGAACTATTCATCCATTGAGAAATCATGCTTAGTGGTGGTTCTTTCTTCAAAAAAATTAAGACACTACATGTCGCATCAAATCAATATTATTGCAAAGATTGGCCCATTAAAATACCTATTATCCAAAGCAACTCTTACTGGGAAAATGGCCAAATGGGTGATGACCTTAACTGAATTTGACATAGAGTACATGGAGCACAAGGAAATAAAAGGACAAGTTATTGTAAACCAATTGGTAGATGCACCTATCTATGTAGAAAATTCTTTGATATTTGAATTCCCTAACGATTCAGTGTTCCTTATCAATACAACAAATTAGTGGAAGATATACTTTGATGGATTATTTACCCAACATGGATCAGGGGTGGTTATTATCTTTATCATCCCTCAAGGTGATTGTATTCTAAATTCATACCGACTATTGTTCCCATGTACTAACAACATTGTGGAGTACGAAGCCCTAATCATAGGTCTAAGGATAGCAGTTCAATGGAAAATACAAGAGTTGAAAGTCTATGGAAACTCACAGGTATTCATCAACCAAGTCAATGGCGCCTACCAAACTAAGAATGAAAATCTTACTCCTTACAAGAAGATGGTAGAGAGTCTCAAGGACATTTTCATAGATATAAATTTTTAGAAGATTCCTTGCGTGAATAATTGAGCAGCAGATGTTATGGAAACAATCGGATCACTGCTAGACATGTCGCACAATGTCCTACAATGCAAATTATTGGTAGAAAAACTTCTCATACCAACTTTTGAAATCCCCAAATATGAATTTTCATGTGTCATTGTTTGTCCTGGATCCCCATGGTATCATGACATATTCAACTACCTAAGCAGAGGAACCCTCCCATTTGATATCACCTCCAACTTTAAGAATACCTTTGTTAAAAATGCATCCCAATTCATGAGCCCAGGTGATACCTTATACCACTGAAGCATTGAGGAGACATTACTATGATGTATTAATCAAGGGGAAGCCTTGATCGCTTTAACAAAAGTACACGATGGCATATGTGGTTCCCATTCTAGTGGTATGACTTTAGCTAAGAAACTATTGAGGAAAGGGTACTACTAGCCAACCATGGAAAGAGAATCCCATTAGTGTGTGTAGAAGTGTGGTCAATTCCAACAACATGGAGATCTTATTCATGCTCTAGCTCAGGAGCTACAACCAATGGTCACACCTTGGCCTTTCTCACAGTGGGGGCTTGAACTCATAGGAAAGATTAATCCAACCTCATCTAATGGCCACAAGTTTATCATAACAACCATAGAGTGCTTTACCAAATCAGTAGAAGCCATTCCTATGACCTACATAATAGGGAAGCAAATTGCTAAGTTTATCTTGAATTATCTTATCTTTCGTTATGGTGTTTCATAAGCCCTTATCTCAGACAATGAAACACCCTTCAAGAATTAGGATGTGAAAGAGCTATGTCAAAGATTCAACATCCATCATCGATTCTCTACCCCGTATTACCCCTAGGGAAATGGTCAAGCTAAGGCTACGAATAAAACCATTATGAAAAATCCTAAAGAAAATGGTCAATGAAGCTGGTCGTAACTAGAATCTATAGTTGAATCCTTCTCTATGGGCCTATCAAACCAATATTCGCACACCTATAGGTGCAACCCCATTCTCCTTGGTCTACGGATCAAAATCCATCTTTCCTATTGAGGTTGGGCTTCCATCACTACGAGTGTCACTACAAAATATGATCACTAATGAAGAGTACAAAGAATGTTGACTAAATGAGCTAGAATTCATGGATGAGCGTCGTCTTGGTGCCCTTAATCACTTGCAAGTATATCAAAACCGAGTAAAATGAAGCTATAACAAGAAGATCAAGTGTCAGTCTTTCCAGGTAGGGGATCTTGTCCTAAAGCAGAATTAAAAAAAACCTTCCAAATCAAGATAGTAAAGGAAATTTTGAGCCTAACTGGCCAGGTCCCTTTGTCATCACAAAAAGCTATGGATTAGGAGCATATGAATTGTCAACACCTGAAGGTGAACCTCTTTAGGAACCAACCAATAGCATACATCTTAAAAAAATTTATGCCTAGGCTTGAAGGGTATAAATTTGAAAATACAAAAAAAAAATGATCAAAAAATTGCCAAAAAATGAGAAAAAGGACTGAAAAAGTAAAAAAAACAACCATCCTCTAACAAAAACCACTTTGATGGCACTTTGGACAAGTACCTTGGTGAAAACTTGGGAAACAAGCTCCTTGTGTAAATAAAGCACCTCCATCTTCTCTTTTGCTCTTTATCCTATCATTCTTTGCATCACATCCATCCATTGCATCATTCATCTTATTTATTCCATCACCCATATACATCCTTATCATAAATGATATTGTGAAGTATCATATCCCATTTAGTGCTACTTGGAATATTCCTAAGGTCAACTTGTCCTGCCTATATCAAGGTAGTCTATTGCATCATGGTGGGGGAAATTCATTATGGATCAGATCATGTTCTTGTATATCTTAAGGTTATTGGAAATATCATTGAAAATCTAAAAACATTCATAAAACGTTCATCAAAAACATCCAAAAACATCCAAATCTTGTATAGTAGAAAATCCAAAAACATCAAAATCCTATACAGTTAAAATCCAAAAACATTCAAAAAATTGTAAAATTCAAAATCCAAAACATCCAAAACACATCAAAATCCCCAAAAAGGTCGAACATCAAAAATCCAAAAATAGTACCATGTTGAACTATGAGTCTCTAAGCTTGAACTTAGACAAGGCCATCATTGATGTGCCCTTGAGACACCCTAGGTCAGTCCTTTAGTAGTCCATCATAATAAACTGACATACCATCAATTATTAATATCTCATTGTCAATAAGTCAAGTTAGTCGAACTACGTGGTCTCTACGTGTATAACATATGCAAGGATCATATTTGATAAGCCCTTGAGGCCCCTAGGATAGTCTTTTAGGTTAGGTTCTTGGTCGAAACTCAAAAAACCCTAAGCATCCAAATATCAAAAAACCCTAAACATCCAAATATCAAAAAATTCTAAACATTTAAATATCGGAAAAAACAAGAACATTTAAAAACCTATAAAATACAAAGACATTAGAAAAAATTCAAAAGACCTAAACAAAATCAAATATCTTAGAGAAAACCCTAAACAACCTCAAATAATTGAAAACTAAAACATTCATATAAACTTTCAAAAAGACCAAAAATAGCCTCAAAACATTGAAATATTCTAGAAAAATCCAAAACCATCCATCCCATCTCACTTTCACCTGCAATAAATTTCATCCATAATAAATCAATCATCACCTTCAACCTTTGGAAAAACAAATAGAAAGAAAGTGTTGCAAGTCATAAAGTGAAAACCTAAATGTCAAAATCTAAAGTTTGGATCATAGGTAAATGAGTCAGTGGAGTTTGTATCAATGGCTTATCACACACCTCATCCTAAGTCAAACCATCTGATAACATGTCCTAGGATGCATCCTTCTTGTGATGGACATCAACATCATAAATCACCTTAGCTAAATTAAACTGACAAGAGATATAGATATCATTGACTATTTGCCTTTGATCTTTTCTTCTGATTTATCTTAATGACCATTCTGAGGACCTCTCGATGATGTCACAATGATTTAGAGAGAAAGGAATGGGGAATTGATCATTATCTTTCATTTACTGTGCTTGTGGATATTCTTGTAAAATAATCTTGGTGCATACTTTCTTAGTTGTGTGTAGGGGGTTGTTCAGAGTAGATTGTTGACTATTGCATATGCTTTGGTCCAAGATATTCTAAACTACTACACTACATTCCGATGAGATTTCTGTAAGTCAAGACGTGAACAAGAGTTATCTTATCTGTTTTGAGAGTCAAAGTCCATTACACTAGATACAATGCCATCTTGGTTATCAATACCTTGATGCATCGTGTTTATGTGTTATATCAAAAATAAGGAATGACAAAAAATACCAATACCAAGATATGAGAAAAATCATCCATCTCTTATCACAATATCTAATAAAGTATCAGTGGATCATAGACTTGTTGGAATTTATCAATCTTCAAAATCAATGGTCAAATCATTCATCTTATTTCTTCTATCTCCTTTTTTTCATGCTAACCTATTATCATGATAGTCAACAAAAACATCATCATGCATCCACCCTGATGGAACTTGCAAAATTTTGATGTTCCATCTCAAAGCCTTATCACATTTTGGTTGATACCTGTGGGGTTGGGAGTTTATTTTATCTTCACTATTGAGGGGTTCTATTTTGTTGTTGACTTCCTATTGCCTGTTGTCGATCACTTTAAAACATCTTATGTCATTCACTTTCATCAGGAAACTGGTCCCTCACGCCTAGGTCTGAATGTCTTAATTTTTATAAGGTTAAATAAAGGGCCTTTTTGGCCTTTACATCCTTTCCATTATTATGACTTAAGCGTCTTTGATCCCTTTCTATCGTATCATCCTAGAGGGTCCCCTTCATTAGAACAACATACGAGCACGTGTCTAAAGGTTTTCACTTAAATCTTATCGACCTTTTATCCTTATCGCTCATCGTTGATTACTTCAAAAGTGCATGTTTCAAATTGGCAATGAGCGATGAAGTGGTATTTCTTTGATATCGCTCATTGCGAATAGCTACTGGAGCTCTTCATTTGAATGCGCGATGAGCGATGTTCTTTGTATTATTGAGGGATTGCTTATCGCTAATGTATTTTGAGCCTTCAGTATTGTAATAGCGATAACAAATGCCCCCTAGCCTTATGTTCTTATTTTCATTGCTCATCGCGGATATTTTGTGAAATGATAAACTTCAATTAGCGATGAGTGATAGGATGGGTTTCCCTTACATCACATATCATGGATATGTTTTAAGTGCTAAGTTCTATATTAGTGATATACGATATATAATGTCACTATGAAGATCTCTCATCGCTAATTGCTCACAAACTATATGAGGATAATTAGCAATGAGTGATAACCTTATGTTTCATTGCTCATTGTAGATCCATTCCAAAGCTTAAGTTCCAAAGTAGTGATGAGTGATGGAGTTCTCCTTTTAAAGTTTCTTTCACTAATTTGAATAAACCATATCTGCGATGTCTTTTGTACTATTGATTTTCATGTAGGTCCACATGTCTTAATTTGATCTCTTCACTATATCTCCCTTTGCTAATAGGATTCAAGGTGTGAAGTTTCAATTAGTGATGTGCCATGTGAAATGAACGTAATCAAAGGATGGGCCATAGATCCAAGGGATGAGATTTCATCGCATGAATGCTTGCATCGCTGATAGATTTGGTCAAGGATGAGGTATATCAGTGATAAGCGACAACCATTGCATGAAGAGGCAACGTAGCAGAATCCTGAGGACATCGCATAAATCAAGAAAGAAAGTAGCGAGGAAAATTGATAACCATTGATATAGTTTTAAAACAAAGTGATCAACGATTAGGGTTTAAACATGAACGGCTAATTGTTAGTTCACTTGCGTGAACTTACTATCAAGCATTAAAGGTGGCATGCTTGTCTCTTGGCCATAAAATAAAGTAGATACTTGGTTGGTTGTGCACTTGGATTCTCTCGCAAGTAGAAAGCATACCAAAAGCTGAGGAAATTTGTGCGGGAAGCTCCAAAAACTACAAAGCAATGAGTGTGGCATAGCATTTACCCGTGTAAGCAAACTATATACCTCTTTCTAGATGATGTATTGAGCTGAAATACCTTAGAAGGCTGATAGGAAATTAGGAGAATTGTTTGCTTATCCATTACTGATAGCTTCAATTTGGTGATAAGTGTTGGGTAAAATTTGGGGAGAGTTTTTTGTTCAATAGGTAGTGCCTTATGTTTGCATAATTGTGAAGGGTTTCTTTTCGGCTGTGATAAATTATAAACACTAGTTCTCCAACATTTGCAAACATGAGTGAGCCGGAGCCCAGTGAATCTAGCATTAGGATGGAGAGGAAACCAAAAAAAGAGAGGGTTAAACAACTTAAAACTCAAGATGTTTTAGCTAAGGTTAAGTCGAAACTACCTAAAATATCCAACCCTTCACCAAGTACTCCTGCAACATCTACTAGGTCCAAAAATGAAAAGAAGGAAATGAAAATGTTTATGCAAGAGGCCTCTGGAGACATAAAGGAAGGAGGGTCATGAATTGGAAAATGACCTACAGGCCAAGTTGTCGTGACCACTAGGTTAATTGATAGTGCTAGTGAAATTGGTGAGAAACACTAGCCTCAAAGCGGGTGGCAACTTTTCAAGTATGCTTTTAACAGGCAGTATTCTAGTAAGCCTGCATGTTATTTATGGGGGTTGAACCTTGGGAAGCTGGTGGTCCCAAGTGTGTTTGTAGAGGTGGACTTCATGATGGAATTGGCTAGGCACTATAATCCCATTGACAGGACAATCAAGAGTGAAAATGGTAATGTAGTCTTAGAAGTGACAAAGGAAAAGAAGGTGGAAATATTTGGGTTAAATCCAAATTATACTACAAAGTTTAGGCATGCTGAGCTATATGCTGAATATGAGAAAAATAAATTCTCATATAGAGATAGGTTGCTTGTTCTTCATAGAAACAACAAGGATAAATTTACTGCTAAGGATGTTGAACCTTTTGAGTGTGAAGAGTTTGTGGATTATTTCAAGAATACTTATTATTGCTTGAATCAAGTGTTGGCTCAATATTTTGAGGTAAGGATAGCCCTTGATTTTTTGGTGATGGTGACAAATATATAGGTTCATAATTGGAACACTAGTTTTGATTATGCCAACTATGTTGTTGATCAGATGCATGAGGGTTTCCTCAATTTGAAAAAGGAAGTGTTCCCTTTACATTTCCTACATTATTCTCTACTAATGCATACACTCTTATGGAGAGTGATTATGAATGGAAAAGGAAGTTAGATTTGAGACTTAGGGATAGTAAAAATAATGTTTTACCATTACAAATGTGGACATACAATTGGGATCAGGACTGTTCCAATTCCAATTATATCTTGTTTGCTAATGTTATAAGATATGGTTTCTTAGAAGAATTGGGTGTAGCACGTAATCATAGGCTTTCTTTTGAAATCAGAAATATCATGTGCCCAAAAGATACACTAGGATTTAGAGAAACACGTAATTGGGTAGACTGGTTTCTTCATTTAGAATATACTTTGATCAGAGCCTATGGAGCGAAAGTGGCCCCACATTGTTTTCTCCTGTATGTCTTTGACATATTGGCCTTTATGGAACTCATGTGGAAGACTGTTGTCATGGATTATGAGATGTTCAAGTTGCCCAGGAAGGGTACTATGGTGCAACCCTAGTGCACTTTTTCTTACTTCAAAGTTACTACCCCTGAGGCGTATGAAAAGTTTGGGATAATGGTAAATAACCTTAGAATGCCTATTAATGAGATTAGGTTTTTGATATGGAAGGATTTGTGGGAGGAAGGAGAAGAGATAAAAAGTTAAAAGTGATACGCCATGAGTTTTTATATAGAGTTGATGTGTTAAGGAATTCGACAAGTAATGAGGTTGTCATGACTAGAAAGAAGGAATGGACAGCTATAATGAACATTGAAGAAAATATCATAAAGAGAAATTCCTTTTATGTGAGTCCATATAATGTAATTAAAGAACCTCTTGAAAGAGATTTCACTATGCTAAGGGATTATCAGAGTGGTGATTTTAAGGTTAAGGTGAAGGAAACTACTGATAAAGCATAGGTTATCGTAGAACAACAACAACAAGCTATGGATATCCCAGAGCAACCTGCAGATGTTCAAGAAGTTAGGGAATAAAAAATGGAAAAAAATGTGTCAGGGAATGAGGAGGTGGAGAAAAAATTCCCTCCTCCTCATATTGAAGAAACTCATAGTTCATATGTTCCCTCTGACAGGAGTGTCAAATGGCAATATGATAAAGAAGGTGATGACAATACCAGAATTAGGGAGTGTGATGAATTCCTTACTGATGATAAATTTGTGTAGTCCAAGGATTTTCATGAGTTTATGATTCAATAGTGGAGTAAAGAGATAAAGAAGAGACTTGAGTTATCCCATGCTAGTGTTGAACCTTCTCATCAGGAGGAAGCTATAGATATAATTCTTGTCCAAGCAGTTGAGTTAACAACTCACGCTGCAATGCTTAGTATGGATACTGCACATATTTCTCAAAAGAAGAATGATTCTTTGGTGAAGGAGTACAATAAGGCCTTGAATGAGATAAATAAAATGAGGGCTACTATTCAGGATGCTCAGTCAAAAAAGACAATAACCCTTCCATCCTCTTCTTCCTTAGATTTATCTACACAAGATAGTGATACCTTGTGATGCAGAGTGAGCAAGCGAAGACCTGATTCTGATGACAAACAACTCCTTTTGCTCAGCTTCTCTCAAATACTCTTTATGTGGACCCTTCAATTCCACTATTCACTCAAGGAGATAACCCCACCATTCAAAACAGGTTCTCAAAGGCAGACACAACTAACTAACTTGATGGTGTTTGGAACAATTTCTTCATGACAAGACATGTCAAACAACCCAACCTTTCATCTAGAAATCTTCATTTCTCCATTGCTTCCAAAACATACCTAAAGGCTCCTTGTAGCCTTTCCAAATAGGACAGTCACCATAAAAACTTCCTAGGACCAAGAACCAAACAAAGACCACTAGTTTTGGATACCTCATACAGACCCCAACAAGTCCTCAAAATCTCCCAGCATGACAAACAAAGGAAGGAGCACAGAGGAACAAATTTTATGTGCCACAAGGAGGCCTAAATAGGCTGCTCAACATAGGAAACTAAGTATCTTGGCACACCCCAACACCCCTAAGCCAAAAAAGTGTTCTTAGAACCTCAAAAAAATATTTCAACCCTTTTCAAGCACTCTTCTTAACATTTTTCACTCACAACCTATCAAACTCATATTTTTACACCAAAATTAGGCTTGTCATGTGAGGATGCCAAGCCAAGGGTACCCAAGAATTTACTCCAGACTCCCTACCATTCTCCAAAACCTCTTCCATTACAAGATATGATACAAACTCTGCCATTACACCAAGAATCAATCCTTAACCACGAAGGAATGGTGAGTTCTTTTCATTTTTTTGATCAAACCCTGGTTTTTGAGGGTTTCAAACCACTTGCAAAAAAAATGGAAATAAATTCCTTTATAATAAATGAAATTGGACCAAACCACCACCAAAAGGAAGCTAGTTCATCCCTCTAGAAATCTATGTTAGCATTCAGTCCGTACAGAGAGATTCTCGTTTGTACCATGTGAGTTAGTAGCAAATAATAGAGAAAAATAGAGTCTTTTCTTATTTCAAGCTTCTCAAAAACCATCAAAAACCTTTTCCTCGACCAAGAGAGGCCTTTTTAAGCATTTTCTCCCTCCTCCCAACATCCCTCAACTATTTTTTGAATTAGAGGGCCGTTGGAGGATTACAAACTCAATTTTAGCCAAGTTGCCTAGTTAAGACAACTTAAAACACTACAAACATAAAAGGTCCAACTCGACTCCATTTCAAGACCAATAGATGTCTAAGACACCTCTAATCCTACTAAAACATCAAACTATCTCCCCTCTATTACTTGGTTACATCATGGCACTTTGTTTCTTTATTAAGCCTAGATGCACCAAGTTTACAAGGTGAGGAGGAGACCTATTTCAACCATTAAAAACCCATTACAATCAAACAAATCTTATTACAAACCACTAAAAATGGTCCTTTGGACCTTATTACACCACAAGCATCTTGAAAAACCAAACAAAGTTCAACAAAGCCTCATGGAGCCATGGAGACCCCAAGGTTCCCCTACACCATACACCCGAGGTGGAAGAGATCTCAAGTCCCACTTAAGATCAGTTGTTGCAGAGTAATGCCATGTTGTTTAATATCTTCTTCACTCATCCAAGTTTAATATTTAGGTGGAAGACCCTTCCATTTAACCAAATATTCACTATATACCTTCTTTCTTGTCCTTTTCACCTCCTTAGTGTCTAGGATTGCTTCAAGTTTCAAAGGTTCAGATGGTGGAAGGTCCTGCACCCAATCTTCATCAGCTTCAATACCTACACCTACATCCAAAGTTCCCTTAAAATGGTACAAGTTAGAAACATTAAAAATGGGGGAGATAGCCACTCCAGGAGGGAGTGCTATCTCATGGGCATTTTTTCCAAACTTGTGAATGATCTTGCAAGGGCCTATTTTCTTCATTTGAAGTTTTGTATATTTTCCCTTAGGTAACCTCTCCTTCTTCAAATATGAAAAAACCAAATCTCCCACCTTATACTAAACATTCCTTCTTTTCAAATCTTCCTTCTCTTTGTATTGATCCACACTCTTCTTGATATTTTCTTTCACTTGATCATGAATAGATTTCATTGCTATGGAAAACTCCTCTCCTTTTGCACTCCTCTTCTCCATTCCTTTGAGATCTCTCAACTCAAATATTCCCCTTGGGTTCATCCCATACACTACCTCAAAGGGACTTTTACCTATGCTTCTATTGATGGAATCATTATAAGCATACTCTACTTGAGGCAACACCAAATCCCATTGAACACCATGCTCCTTTGTCAAACACCTCAAGAGATTACCAAGTGATATATTGACCACCTTTGTTTGTCCATATATTTGAGGATGGTAAGTAGAACTATATTACAAATTAGTTCCCAACTTTCGCCATAAGGTCCTCCAAAAATGACCTATGAACTTGGAGTCCCTATCTAATACAATGCTCATAGGAATGCCATGCATTCTCACAACCTCCTTGAAAAATAGACCTGCAATGTTAGAAGAATCACTAGTGCATTTACAAGGAATAAAATGGGCCATTTTGATGAATCTATCAACCACTATAAAGACACTATCAACTCCCCTTTGTGTCTTAGGCAGTCCTAAGAAAAAATCCATACTTATGCTCTCCCAAGGTCTATTTGGGATTGGTAGAGGTTGGTAAAGACCAGCATTTGAAGTAGTCCCCTTTTCTCTTTGGCATATGTTGCAAGTTTCCACAAACCTTCTCACATCCACCTGAATTTTAGGCCAAAAGTAGAACCTCCTAACCTACTCCAAGGTTTTTTTAAGTCCAAAGTTCCCTCCAAGACTCCCACTATGCTTTTATTTAATTAGATTCTCCCTCATAGAGCACTTGTGTATGCACAACTGAGCCCCTTTACACAATAGACCATCTTGCAAAACATAATCAACACAATCATTGTGAAAAGCATCTGAAAACTAAGAACAAACATCAAAAGAAGCCTTGAAATATTCATCCTCCTTATACATACCTTTAAGAGCTTCTATGCCCACACTTTGCAATTGAACTTCTTGAACCATCATGACCCTTCTACTAAGGGCATCTGTAACTTTATTTTCTTGTCCCTTCTTGTGCTTTATGGAGAATGTGTATGCTTGTAGGTATTCAACCCACTTCATGTGCCTTTGATTCAATTTTTTCTATCCATTCAAGAAACTAAGTGCATAGTTGTCAGTGAATACTATAAACTCTTTTGGTAACAAGTAGTGCCTCCATTTATTTAAAGCTTGTACCATAGCATACAACTTTAGATCATATGAGGAATATTTTCTCTTAGCCTCATTTAGTTTTTCACTAAAGAATGCAATCGGTTTTCCTTCTTGACTCAAAATAGCACCTATTGCTTGAGCACTTGCATCACACTCAATAGTAAAAAATTTATTAAAATTAGGAAGAGCAAGGATAGGCTGTTGTGATACCTTTCTTTTCAAGTACTCAAACCTTTCATTTGCTTCATTGGTCCATTGGAACTTACTCTTCTTCTCTCCCTTGATTGTATCTATGATAGGTGCACAAATGTGGCTAAAATTCTTGATGAATTTCCTATAGAAGCTTGCAAGGCCATGAAAGCTCCTCACATCACCCACTGACTTAGGTGGTGGCCAATTAAGAATGGCCTCAACCTTTGATGGATCCATTTTCAAACTTCCCTTTGAGATGAAAAATCCAAGGTAGACCAATTATTCTTTCATAAACTAACACTTTTGCAAGTTGATCAACAACTTCTCTTCATGTAGCCTTCTCAAAACTTGGCCAAGATGTTCCAAATTCCCCTCCTTGGTCCTGCTAAAGACAAGAATCTCATCCAAATAAACCACAACAAATTTTCCAATAAAAGGTTTCAATACCTCATTCATTAGCCTCATGAAGGTACTGGGGGCATTAGACAAGCCAAAGGGAATCACCATCCACTCATAAAGACCTTCATTAGTCTTGAATGTTGTTTTCCATTCACCCCCTTCAAGAATCCTAATTTGATGATACCCTCTTTTCAAGTCAATCTTTGAAAAGTAGCGAGCTCCTCCTAGGAAATCCATAAGATACTCCATCCTTGGAATAAGAAACCTATATCTGATGGTTATCCTATTTATGGCTCTTGAATCAGTGCATAACCTCCATTTACCATCCTTCCTAGGAGCCAACATGGTAGGGACTGCATAAGGGCTCAAACTCTTCCTCACTAGGCCCTTATCCAACAATTCTTGGACTTGTTTTGCTATCTCTTCATTTTGGGTTGGTGTCATCTTATAGGCTGCCTTATTAGGAAATGTATCTCCTAGTATTAGGTCAAGATGGTGATTGATATCTCTGATTGGAGGCAGGGAACTAGGCAATTCATCCACCACAATGCCCTTATACTTCTCCAACAAGGTTTGGACTTCACTAGGTATAGGTTCTCCTTTGTTTGAGGACAAAACAGACTTGCACTTTGGCTTAACAATTAAGGAAAACCCTAGACCTCCCTCTTCCTTTAAGGTCTTCAAAAAATCCTTCTCTCCTACCACCATGATGCTAGACCCAAGTTTCTTATCTATACCCTCATCCGGTAAGGGACTCATGGTGGAATATTTCCCATCTTTTGTAATCATGTAAGTGTATTCTACCCTTCATGTTGGGATTTCCTATCATATTTCCAAGGGTGGCCTAACAGTAAGTGGAAAGCATCCATGGGAATAACATCACACAATATTTTATCCTTACACTCTCCAATTTGGAATTCTACCCAACATTGCTCATTGACAAGCACCTGTTGACCTTTGTTCAACCAAGACACCCTATATGGTGTGGAATGAGGAGTCTTTTTTAATTTTAATTTTTCAACCATCTCTAATGATACTAAATTACTAGTAGAGCCCGAGTCTACAATTACCTTGCATACCCTCCCATGAGATTTGCATGTAGTCCTAAACAAGGACTTCCTCTGTGGTGGTTCCTTAGCACTTAGAACCTTAAGAAGTATCCTCCTCATCATCAAGCTTTCTCCAAATTTAGGATCAATAAGTCTAGAAGGTGAAGTCACACTTTGAGCATCCTCCTCTTGCACCAACTGGTTTCTCCTATCCCCACTATGAGAGTTTGAAGCTTGCTTCTTAGGGCAATTGAAGGTCGGGTGTCCAAATTGGTTACAAGAGTAGCATCTTCTAGAGAATGAATTAGAGCCTCTCCCATTAGACCTGCCCCTTCCATTAGACCTCCTACCTTTGAATCCTCCTCTTGACTCTTGAATTTTTTCCTCTTTTCCACTTGAATCCCCTTTTTGTCTTTGTGATTGGTTTCTACCACCAAAGTTGCCTCTTCCCTTGAAATTTCTACCTCTACCCCTTCCTTGCTACTCCTACTTTCTTTTCAACTTCTCCTCTGCCTTACATGCTACTTGGAAGCACTCTTTCACTATCGTAGGAGTCACTAGACTCATCTCATCTTGGATTGCAAACCTTAAGCCATTCAAATATTTGGCCACCTTATCCTTGTCATTCTCTACATGGCCACACCTCATACTAAGTATGTGAAACTCCTTAGTATAGGTTGCCACATCCATGTCCTTTTTTTTAGGCTTTGCAGCCTCCTAATCACTTGAACTTCATGATCTACAAGAAGAAATTGTGCCTTCAATCTTCTCACCATTCTATCCCATGAGGTAATCATATTCTTACCCTCTTTCACTCTTTCTCCTTGGTAGTAATTCCACCAAGTCTAAGCAGCCCCATTCAATTTGGTTTTAGAAAACTTAACCTTGTCTTCTGCCATCTCCTTGTATTCAAAATATTTGTTCAAGGCATCCACCCACTCTAGTAGTGCCTCAACATTCATCTTTCCCCCATATATTGGGATGTCCATCTCACTTTAGTGGCTTCTGCTCTTATGGTTTTCAAGGCTCTAATGAACCTTCTCTCTTTAGAAGGAATCTCCTCTTCAGAGGTGCTCGCTTCCTTAGTAGTCACCCTCTTTCTCTCTAAGGCCTCTATCCCATCTCTCAAGGCCTTCATCTCCCTTGCAACTACAGTCCCACCTTTTGGAGGCATCTTCCTTCACTCATCTCAACTCATAATCTCTCTTCACAACTTTCTTAACCAGAGCTTGGATTTGATACCAATTTGATGTAGAGTGAGCAGGGGAAGACTTGATTTTGATGACAAACAACTCCTTTTGCTCAGCTTCTCTCAAATACTCTTTATCTAGACCCTTCAATTCCACTATTCACTCAAGGAGATAACCCCACCATTCAAAAAGGGTTCTCAAAGGTAGAAACAACTAACTAACTTGATGGTGTTTGGAATAATTCCTTCATGACAAGACATGTCAAACAACCCAACCTTGCATCTAGAAACCTTCATTTCTCCATTGCTTCCAAAATAGACCTAAAGGCTCCTTGTAGCCTTCCCAAATAGGACAACCACCACAAAAAAATCCTAGGACTAGGTACTAGACAAAGAGCACTAGTTTTTCATACCTCATATAGACCCCAACAAGTCCTCAAAACCTCCCAGCATGACAAACAAAGGAAGGAGCACAAATGATCAAATTTTATGTGCCACATGGAGGCCTAAATAGGCTGCTCAACACAAGAAACTAAGTATCTTGGCACACCCCAACACCCCTAAGCCAAAATAATTTTCTTACAACCTCAAAAAACACACTTCAATCCCTTTCAAGCACTCTTCTTAACAATTTTCACTCACAACTTATCAAACTCATATTTTTACACCAAAATTAGGCTTGTCACATGAGGATGCCAAGCGTATGGTACCCAAGAATTTACTCCAGACTCCCTGTCATTCTCCAAAACCTCTTCCATCACAAGATATGATACAAACTCTACCAGTCCACCAAGAATCAAGCCTTGACCATGAAGGAATGGTGAGTTCTTTGCATTTTTGTGATCAAACCCTAGTTTTTGAGGGTTTCAGACCACTTCTAGAAAAATGGCAATAACTTCCTTTATACTCAATGAAATTGGACCAAACCACCACAAAAAGGAATCTAGTTCATCCCTCTAGCGATCCATGTCATCATTCAATCTGTACAGAGGGATTCTCATCCGTACCACGTGAGTTAGCAACAAATAACACAAAAAATAGAGAAAAATAGAGTTTTTTCTTATTTCAAGCTTCTCAAAAACCATCAACAACCTTTGCCTCAACCAAGAGAGGCATTTTTAAGAATTTTCTCCCTCATCCTAATGTACCTTAACTAATTTTTGAATTAGAGGGCCATTGGAGGATTAGCAAACTCAATTTTAGCCAAGTTGCCTAGTTAAGACAACTTAAAACACTACAAACATAAAAGGTTCAACTCGACTCCATTTCAAGACCAATAGATGTCTAATACACCTCTAATCCTACTAAAACATAAAACTATCTCCCCTATATTACCTGGTTACATCATGGCACTTTGTTTCTTTATTAATCCTACATGTAGCAAGTTTACAAGGTGAGAAGGAGACCTATTTCAACCATTAAAAACCCATTACAATCAAAGAAATCTTACTACAAACCACTGAAAAATGGTCCTTTGGACCTTATTACACCACAAGAATTTTTAAAAACCAAAAAAAGTTCAACAAAGCCTCATGGAGGCATGGAGACCCCAAGGTAAATTGACTACTAAGAAAGAAAATGTCAAGGCCAAACTTGAAATTGTCAAGGTGGTAAATGACATTTTTGAGGATGTATTGAAGCAAAGGGTGAAAATTTGGTCAACAAGGTTGATTATTTTTGGGTCACCTATAAGAACATTCATGAAGCAAATACAAAGTATCTACAGGTACAAGAGGCTTTCAAAAATGAATGGAATAATTGGATTACTAGGGTGAGCACCTTAAAAGAAATGACGCCCAAAATGAAGGAGGATCCTGAGGCACCTACTAATATTCCTGAGGTCTTGCAAATGATTGAATCAATTAATGAGATAACTACCTTCCACAAAAAGCTAGATGTGTAACTCCAAAGTAAGCTGAAAATATTTAAAGAAATGGAGGAATGCGGTATGCCTCAGATATTGAGTCCAAAAGGTGAGTTGTAGCCATTTCACACCTGGAAGAAAGATTTGGGAGGGATTCTTGCAGCAACTATGATGGCATTAACTGTCACTGACTACATCATGCTAAATCCAAATATTGATACAATGGTGGATATTGAAACAAAAATGGACATCTTTGTTAAAGAAGCCATGGTCTTAATTGATGCTATATACTCTCAGTAAACTACTAAAGTCAAGGTTTATTGAATGTAAAGTTCCCTAATGAAGAAAAGTATAACACTTGGTTCAAGAAATACATAGAATGAATTTGTGTAGGGATTAATAATCAACAAGGTAAACAATGTATAGGAGGAGGACAATGCATAGCCTGAATATAACATAGATTAGGCTTTTGATAAAACATTGTAAAATATTTTTATGCCCTCACTTTGAAACGGGTAGCACATGGTGTTGATATGGATAAATGAATTTTGACTTTTTATCTACTTTCCTTGTCTTGATTCATAAGTTTTTCTATTTGGTTCTCCCATAGTTGGCATTTTTTGGGCGCGTGGAGAATATTTTGAAGCTTTTGTAACAAACAAATGATGTATTTTTGAGGTGGGACTTGTTTTCTACAATGAGTTGAGGTCAATTTTACCTCATGTTTATTTTCTCCACCTGAAGACTCGAGTGTAACTAAAAAAGGAATATTGTTGTAGCCGTCCAATGAAATTTTGACATGTGTGCTTCCTAGCCTAAAGCTTGTTTTTCTCTTTCATCTCTATAAGAAAGAATTCAGGGCCGGAAGTAGAAGTTAGTTGAAAATTTGAGTTAGCACTTTGAAATTGTCAGGATAATACTAAGCAAGTTTTAGATTTGTTTTCTTAAGTTTCTTTTGGAGTTCAGTATTATGTATGCAACTTTGATAACAGTATAGCAACTACAATACAAAGTAATACCAATTTCATGGCTATTGTCTCTCCTTGAATGCGTTCTATGAGTTATGAGTGAAAGTAATCTAGGATTTCTTTCATTTGTCTCTATCATTTCTTGATGGATGTTTAATTTCATGCTTGCTTATTGATTCAATGAGTTAATGTAAATGCTTGGGTGAGATTAATAACTTGTAAGAACTGGGTGCTAGGATGATTGTAAGCAGTAATAATCATGAATGTCATAGAGGAATGTTGTAATGCAGGGTTTCTTGAGATTATAGGTGCTATTGTTTAATTTTTTGTCAGGTCACATAGATTGATATTGACTCTGTGCTTGGGATAAAGGCATTGGCTCATGTAAAATACTTGTTGTTCAACTTCTGTGTTGATTTATTGGCTACTCACTTTTAAATTACAAACTCCCAAATGGATACCACTGTAGTTGTCTTGTGTTGAATTTCCACCTTCTCATTTTCAATATATAGGACATTGATTAATGAGTTGCCAATTTATTTGATGCATTATATTGAGTGGTTTTATGAGAAGTATCTTTTATTGACAATGTATCCAGTTATAATTGTGTGAGCTCTTGAATAAACATTATGGGATCACCCTCTCGGGTTTCATAGAGCCCAAAGAGTAGGAATAGAAGTCTTGCAACTTTTATTCGTTCATTGGCCAATCCCTTTAGAAGTACTAAGAATTGGAAATGAAAAAGTCCATAGGTATTTTTGGAGATTAGTTTGGTTCTTAAAAAATAACCAACAAATTGGAAACTCTGTTGGGGACTAGCTAAGTCCAATGTATCTAGTTTAGATCTGGTATAGTTAGAGTCAGTTGTTTGTTATGATATTATTTACTATTTGAGGAATAATTGATTTAAATTGTGTTGCATTAGTCCCATCATACTGAGTCTTATGCATCAAATTTTGATCCATTCTGCCACCTTGTGTCGGGTAATGTTTAAAGTATTTTCTAAAGTAATAATTACAAAATCAAAATGTAATCACTTTCTATTTCCCAGTATTCTGGGTGGCAACTCCGAGTTCTCTAATACTAGTGTAAGGATCAGTTCTCAAAAGGAAAATAAGAAGAAATATTTTTCAATATTTGGCATCATGAGGAAGACCAAAAGTTATGTGAAGAAGCACCTTGAGCAAAAGGCAGGATCTGAACCTACAAAAGAGAAGCAACCTGAATGGGTCAGGAAACACTCTGAATCAAGTAAGTTTTTTGATTCCCCTACTGATGCATCTCCTACTTTAAATATTGATGTAAGTAGTGCTAGTATCCATGAAGAAGGACATGAAGTTCAAGGGTCTAATGTAGACCAAGGAAGTTTTTATGTTTAACAAGTGTTTGATAGTGAGCTTAATATTTCAAGAGAGGAGGATAAGTGGGAGTTTTGGGAAAAGAATAAGAATTTTTCAGAGCCTCTAACCCCTGGAATTGGTTCCATTTTTAATGGGAAGAATTTTAAGCCAAGAGGTGAACCTCCTGATGAAAAATTCCACTTTTCTCTTAAGGAAGATCCTATTGACTAGCCCTACTATACTCCTATCCCAAGTGAGCCTGGAGATGTTCTAGAAAATGAGGAAGATATAGATAAAGACATGAAAGCTATACACAATAAATTTGAGGATAACCAACTATACATAAGAAAGGGAAGATAGGATTAGGGCTAAGTAGCTTGACAAAGATGCAAGGAAACAAAATTTGGAGAAAATGAGAGAAGATGTTGCTAGACATAAGACTTTTGAGGATAACCTTTTTATATTTGCTTCTAATATGACCAATGATATTCCTAAAGCAACAGTCTCGATGGGGACCTCAACTAATGATACCTACACTACATTTGTTTCAACTACTAGAGCCTTAGATCCTCATGTTAATGCTAAGAAGACATCATTTGTAGATCATGGGAAGAAACCCATTGGCCAACCCAAGAAAACTATCTTCAATACTAATACTAATACATCATCTGCTGAAATCCCCACACATAAAGCAAAATTTGATCCAACTCCATCCACTACACCTCCAAATCCTAAGTTATTGAAATTACAATTGCAGAATGAAAAGGTGCAAGAATATTTGAAGAAAGCTGAAATAATAGCTTCTAATGCAAAGATGGCTAGGAAGATTTCTTTCTAAAAATGTCCACGACTACTCTAGAATCTTCAAGTTCTAGACATACTAATGATGAGTCACATAAGAATAAATTTGATGAACACACTCCTAGTGGAGGTGGTGGTGGAGATCAAGGAGGTGATGGTTGAGGAAAGAATAAGAATGATAATTCTTATTTTGAGGATGATGAATGAAGTAAGAAAGGGGGAGGTGATGGTGAAAGTGGGAAGGGTAAAGGTAGTAGTCATTCTAACAACAAAAGGGATGATGAGCACAAAGATTTTCATAGGGATCAACATACAAGGAGGCCACTTCAAGTAGATAGATACCAAAAATTGTGTTTCACTAGAATACCTGGCAACCCAAACCCTTTCCCTAAATATTTTCGACCTACTCTAGTCAGATTCTCTAGTAACAATGCCTCAAGTGGTGAAGATCATCTCAAGGAATTTTCTAATGTTATGGATGATTTTGAGGTAGAGGCAAAAGATGTCATGATGAATTTGTTTATGTAGTCTCTCACTGAAGATGCTCTAGAGTGGTACAAAAAATTTTCCTACCAAGAGCATTGGCTCTTAGGAAGAATTCAAGAGAGTTTTTAGAGAGCAATATGGTGATAATATTGCTAGATAAGAATCCCCAGTCATTAAGGGAAGCTTTTAAGATGGAAGAGAATATTGAAAATATTAGCATAGCAACTAGCAAAGTGGGCAGAAGAGATGATCCAAAACTCTTCAAAAGTTCAAAAAAGGAAGATAAGAGTTTAGGTGCTAAAGGGGGAACTCTGGAGGATAATATTGATAATTTTATGAAGACTATAAGTGATAAAAATGTAAAACAAGAGAAATCTCAACCAAAAAATTATCAAAGAAATGAGAGACCTCCTAGGTTGCAAGATCACCCATATAATACCAATTGGTATAATGGGAAGCCTATTCTAAATAATCAGAGAAACACCCAAAATAAAGTTCCTCTAGAACCTCTATAAAAGAATTAAGGAAATTTTGTTGAGGACACTCCTTGGTGTATGATTTTCCAAATGCCACATTCTTCTCAGCAATGTGTAGTAGCATAGATGGTTGAAGTAGAGGATGACCTACCTGAAGACTGTGATAAGAAAAATGAGGAGGATGGTGATGTACTTATGATTATGGGTGACTCTGATGTTGCCGATAGTGAATACTCTTTTGATGAAGACTCTTATGAAGTGGATGTAGATAATCAAAGGAAAGTTGCTAGTGCATATCATCAACAAGTTCTCTCTGATGAATATGTTGATAGTGATGCTGAGATTTACAATTTGGAAGCAATAGAAGATGGTGTTTCATTAAGAAGACCTTCAAAAGAGGAGATTGTAAAATATACTATAGTCTTGGCTGCCCAAGCTAGAAGTTCTTATCATTTGAGGAATAGAACCATTGGAGGTGAACAAGGTAGTCATGCTGGCCTTTTCATCAAGGAGAAAAATGCCAAGGGAAAAGAACATGAGCCTGATGGAAAGGTGGAAGCTATCAAAGCTAAAGAAGGAAGGGGAGATAAAATTTGTGCTAAAAGAGCAGAGAAGCCAAAAGCTACTCAAGGACCCAAAGCTCCTGCTGAGAAGATAAAGACACAAAAGCAAAATCCTGAAGTCACAAGGAAGGATGTTAAGCACAGGGCTGAGGCAATAAAAAATCAATAGAAGGATAACAACAATGAACAAGGTATGCTCCCAATTGAATTACCCAAGTATACTCCTATTGATATGTTTCAGTTACTTAGCCAAGTTAAAGTATCTATACCTTTTCTTGAAATGATGAGAATAGAGGAACATAAAAAAAAGCAATAGCCCTTATCAACGGTACTGCTATGGCCTCTAATTATTTAGTGGAGCTTACTCCACCCAAACTGAGTGAAAAAGATAAGAAAGGTAAGGAAGTCGAGGGAGTAATTACTGAGATTCCTCATATTTTCCTAGGAATCTTTGTGACTACTTGCCCTGATAAGATAGATCCATTTTTTCTCACCCTGGAGGTTGGGGGAAATTTTATAAAGAACTATATTATTGATTCTAGAGCATCCAACAATATCATGCTAGCTAAAATCATGGATGCACTAGGGTTGAAAGTAGATAGCACTCATGAAAATTTTTATGCCATGGATGCAAGAGAATTCCCTTTCATAGGTGTGATAAATGAACTTCCCTACAGGTTAGCAGCCTACCCTAATAAAGAATTCAAAATGAGTGTGGTAGTAGTAGATATCCCACCTAATTATGGAATGCTGCTATCTCAAAAATGTAGTGCATCTATGGGAGGAAGTATGCAATGTGACATATCTTATGCCACATTTCCCATTGATGGTAAGGATGTTCAAGTAATGAGAGAATTGAGGGTGCCACATATGTTGGAGCATGTTCCTGAAGATGACACAATCCTTTTCATAGAAACTAATATCGGTGAGTTCAAGGTAGAAGAAGTACCAAGAGAGGTTGATAGATATCCTACACCTATAGAAAACAAATATTTAAGAGTATTTTTCAAAGATGGAATTTGGAAGATGTACTTTGATTGTGCAAGTTCTAAAGAAGGGTCTGGTGTTGGGATTTTATTGGTATCACCTACTAGAAATACTTATAAGTTCTCTTTTACATTGTATTTTGTCTATAATGTGGAAGAATATGAAGCCTTATTATTGGGGTTGAGATTGGATGAGAAGCATGGAATAAAAAATTTAATGGTGATTGGTGATTTTGAACTTGTTATATCCCAAGTAAGAGCTAAGTATTCCTGCAAAAATAATAGACTGAAGCAATACAAAAATGTTGTTTGGGATTCCATTGAGCAGTTTGATGCTTTTGGAATTGATTGGATGGAAAGAAGAAGTAATAGAGTAGCCAATTTACTTGCTAATATTTCATTGAGACTTGATGATGTAACTTTCATAGGAATCTCTAAAGTTGAGATACAAACAAGGCCTTCCATCCCTAACAATGTGTACAACTAGAAGATCTTCAATGATGATGAAGATATTCTAAGATTTTTGAATTGTGTTGATGAGTATGAAGGTCAGGAGATTGAATTTGGTGGATTTGTTGAGAATATTGATGGAAAGGACATGGTGTTTGGAAAAGATGTCATCCATTAAAGACAAATAAAATCCCCAAAGGCTTTGTAGCTCTTGAAAGGGTCTTTGATAGTCAAGATAAAAACAAGGCCAAGACAACTGCTGCTCACCTAGAGGACATGGAAGAAGTAAATTTGGGGATAGAAAATTTCCATAAGAAAGTTTATGTAGGGAAGAAGATGAAGCCAAAGGTAAAGGAAATGTTAATTTCCTTACTTAGAAAATAGACATGTCTTTGCTTGGTCATACAATGACCTGAAAGCTTACATAGAGGAACTGTTTCAGCATGAGATTCATTTGAAGGAGAATGAAAAACCTTTTAGGCAAAAGTAAAGACCAATTAATCCTACTTTGGCTCCCAAGATGCAAGAGGAGTTGGTAAAGTTAAGAGATGTTGGTATTATAAAACCCATTAGACACTCTTCATGGGTATCCAATCTGGTACCAGTAAGAAAAAAGAATGGTGACATAAGATTGTGTGTAGATTTCAAGAACCTGAATATATCCTCATTAAAGGACAATTATCCATTGCCAAACATGGAAGCTATGTTACAGAAGGTGAATGGCTGTGAGCTACTATCAATGATGGATGACTTTTTATGTTATAATCAGGTGAAGGTAAAGGAGTCTGAGCAGTATAAGACTACATTTACTACTCCTTGGGGCACTTATGTTTATGTCAAAATTCCTTTTGGCTTGAAAAATGTAGGTGCCACTTTTCAAAGAGCTATGGATTGTCTTTCTTAGATTTTACTAATTTATTCATGGTTGTATATCAAGATGACTTGACTGCTTACTCTAAAAAAGAAGATCATTGTATGCATTTGGAACAAGTATTTTTTAGGTTGTTAGAGTATGGGATGTATCTGAATCCAAAGAAATGTGCCTTTGGGGTCACTGAGGGAAAGTCGTTGGGGCACATTGTGTCTAAGGAAGGAGTAAGGATAGACCCCAAAAGAATAGCAGCCATAGAAAAAATCCCTCAGCCAAAGAATGTCAAGGGCATTTAGTCATTTTTTGGAAAAACATTTTTTTTTGAGAAGGTTTGTGACTAACTTTGTAGAAATCACAAGACCTATTTCCAAAATGATGAAGAAGGGTGAAAAGGTGCTTTGGAGTGAGGAGCCTAGACAGGATTTCAAGAAAATAAAACAAGCTATTAATGAGGCTCCAGTTTTGAAGTCTCCCAATTTTTCTAAACCAATGCACTTTTTCTCTTTTGCCTCTTTTCATACCATTGTCGTTGTTTTGTTATAGAAAAATGAGGAGAGCTTTGAACAACACATTGTATTTTTTAGCAAATCTTTACAAGCTACAAAGTTGAAATATGATACTACTGAGAAGCAAGCATATGCTTTGGTAAAGGCTGTAAAGAATTTCAGGACTTACTTGCAAGGAGCTACTGTCATAGATTTTGTACCAAGTGTTGTTGTGAAAGATATTTTCACTCAACAAGAGACAATAGGAAAAAGGTGTAGATGGATCAACAAGATCCAAGAATTTAACATTATTGTTTAGATTACCAAATTAGTAAGAGGATAGGGCCTAGCCAAGTTAATGGCAGAGGCTAATTTGGAAGCTAATTAGGTCAATCAAACTGAAGTGATTAATGTTGCACCTATCTATGATATGCAAACATGCAAATGGTATAGAAGAATTGTCCAGTATTTACAAACCTTGCAATGTCCTACTGATATGGCTGACAATGATAAGAGGACATTGAAATTGCATGCATCAAGTATGTGATTATTGAAAATGAGTTGTGGTGAAGAAGCCTAGATGGTGTACTTCTTAAATGTGTGGATGGAAACTAGGCACTGGAACTCTTGCATGAAATGCACAATGGGGTGTGTGGTGGTCATTACATGGAAAATAATATTGCACACAAGATTTTAAGAGCATGATTCTGGTGACCTACTATTTTTAAGGATGCTCACAAGTTTGTTAAGACTTGTGATGCTTGTCAAAGGTTTTCAGGAAAGTTGAAGTTCTTAGGAAATTTACCACTTAGGCCTATGACAGTTCAAGCCCCCTTCCAACAATGGGGAATTGATTTCATCAGAGAGATACCAGAAAAGTATAGTGGAGGCCACTCATGGATCCTTTTTGCCACTAATTATTTTAAAAAGTGGGTAGAAGAAATACCCATGAAGAAAGCAACAAGGTGGTAGTAGATTTTATATTGAAAAATATTCTCATCAGATTTGGAGTCCCTGAGAGGATTATCTCAGATAATGCTATGTGTTTTAGGTTAGATGAATTCAAGGATTTGTTTGAGAGACATGGTATACAAGTTTCTTATTCATCACCTTACCATCCTCAAGGAAATGGTCAAGTTGAGTCTAGTAACAAGAGCTTGATGAAAATAATCAAAAGAGTGATGGAAAAGAACAAAAAGGCTTGGGACTCAAAGTTAAAGTTGGAACTCTAGGTAGATAGAGTGACTATGAAAAAGGCTATTGGTTATTCACCATTTGGCTTAGTATATGGTCTAGATGCTAGATTGCCACAAAATAACCTTCTGAAGATGTATAAGTTCGTGCAAGAGTATGATGAAGAGATATGTGATGATATGCAATACAAAATAAATAATTTGGTGCAATTAGATGAAACTAGAAGAGAATCTCATGCTAAAAATATGAAGATGAAGTTGTAAGTTAAGCATCTACATGATAAGAGAGATTCTCCCATGAAGTTTGAGGTAGATAGTATGGTGTTAGCCTAGAATGCGAGGGCTAAAGATAAGGGTAAACATGGAAATTTTGAAGCATTATGGGTAGGCCCTTATTTGATAGCCAGTACACATGGGGAAGATTCATATTTCCTTCAAAGCTTAACAGGTGAACTTTTTGAACTACCAGTATATGGACAGTTCTTAAAGCCATACTTCTCCTAAGTATGTTTTTCTTCCATGTACATTGTAGGTTTTGTATATCTTGTATATAGGTGTGTTTTCTTTTTTTGTGTCTGATTTCGTCCTACTACCTAGTCCGAGTAGCTCCCTATTTTTGGTCCTCTTGTTTTATCTCCATTTTTGGTCTGCTTCAACCTAAGATTTTTTGGATCTCGCCATGCCTACAAGAGGCATACGTCCCTATTCAGAGCCACTAATGGAACCTACAAAATTTTGATGTTCCATCTCAAAGCCTTATCACATTTTGGCTAATACCTATGGGATTGGGAGTTTATTTTCTCTTCACTATTGCGGGGTTCTATTTCACTGTTAAATTCCTATTGCCCATTGCCGATCACTTTAAAACATCTTATGTCATTCATTGTCATTGGGTAATCGGTCCCTCATGCCTAGGTCTAAATGTCTTAATTTTTATAAGGTTAAATAAAGGGCCTTTTTGGCCTTTACATATTTTGAATTATTATGACTTAGGGGTCTTTGAGCCATTTCTATCGTATCATCCTAGAGGGTCCCCTTCATTAGAACAACATACACACACGTGTTTAAAGGTTTTCACTTAAATCTTATCGGCCTTTTATCCTTATCGCTCATTGCTGATTACTTCAGAAGTGCATGTTTCAAATTGGCGACGAGCGATGAAGTGGTATTTCTTTGATATTGCTCATCGCTAATAGCTATTGGAGCTTTTAATTTGAATGCACGATGAGCGATCTTCTTTGTATTATTGAGAGATCGCTTATCACTAATGGATTTTGAGCCTTCGGTATTGTAATAGCAATAAGCGATGCCCCATGGCCTTATGTTCTTATTTTTATCACTCATCGCGAATATGTTGTGAAATGATAAATTTTAATTAGGAATGAGCAATAGGATGGGTTTCCCTTGCATCGCGTATCACGGATATGTTTTAAGTGCTAATTTCTATACTAGCGATACATGATAAATAATGTCACTATGAAGATCTCTCATCACTAATTTCTCACAAAATATATGAGGAGAATTAGCGATGAGCGATAGCCTTATGTTTCATCTCTCATCATGGATCCATTCCAAAGCTTAAGTTCCAAAGTAGCGATGAGCGATGGAGTTCTCTTTTTAAATTTTCTTTCGCTAATTTGAATAAACCTTATTTGCAATGTATTTTGTATTGTTGATTTTAATGTAGGTGCACATGTCCTAATCTGATCTCTTCACTATATCTCCCTTCTCTAATAGGATTCAAGGTGTGAAGTTTCAATTAGTGATGTGCAATGCAAAATGAATGTAATCAAAGGACGGGCCATAGATCCAAGGGTTGAGATTTCATCGCATGAATGCTTGCATCGCTAATAGAGTTGGTCAAGGATAAGGTATATCGGCAATAAATGAGAACCGTTGCATGAAGAGGCGATGTGGCAGAATCCTAAGGACATTGCATAAATAAAGAAAGAAAGTAGCAAGGTGAATTGATAACCATTGATCTAGTTTTAAAATAGAGTGATCAATGATCAGGGTTTAAAAATGAATGGCTAATTTTTAGTTTGCTCACGCGAACTTACTATCAAGCATTAATGGTGGCATGCTTGTCTCTTGGCCATAAAATAAAGTAGATACCTAGTTGGTTGTGCACTTGGATTCTCTCACAAGTAGAAAGGATACCAGAAGCTAAGGAAATTTGTGCGGGAAGCTCCAGAAACTACAAAGTAATGAGTTCGGAATAGCGTTTACCCGAGTAAGAAAACTGTATACCTCTTTCTAGCTGATATATTTAGGTTAAATACCTTAGAAGGCTGATAGGAAATTTGGAGAATTTCCTAATTTTCCATTACTAATAGCTTCAATTTGGTGATAAGTGTTGGGTAAAATTTGGGGAGAGTGTTTTGTTCAATAGGTAGTGCCTTATGTTTGCATAATTGTGAAGGGTTTCTTTTCGGCTCTGATAAATTATAAACCCTAGTTCTCCTGCATTTGCAAACATGAGTGATCCGGAGCCCAATGAATCTAGCATTAGGTTGGAGAGGAAACCAAAAAAAGAGAGGTTTAAACAACTTAAAACTCAAGATGTTTCAGCTGAGGTTAAGTCAAAACCACCTGTAGTATCCAAGCCTTCACCAAGTACTCCTGCAACGTCTACTAGGTCCAAAAGTGCAAATAAGGAAATGGAAAAGTTTATGCAAGAGGCCTCTAGAGACATAAAGGAAGGTGGGTCATGAATTGGAAAATAACCTATAGGCCAAGTTTTCATGACCACTAGGTTAATTGATAGTGCCGGTGAAATTGGTGAGAAACCCTAGCCTATAAGCAAGTGGCATCTTTTCATGTATGCTTTTAACAAGGAGTATTCTAGTAAGCCTGCATGTTATTTATGGGGGTTGAACCTTGGGAAGCTGGTGGTCCCAAATGTGTTTGTAGAGGTGGACTTCATGATGGAACTGGATAGGCACTATAATCCCATTGACAAAACAATCAGGAGTGAAAATGGTAATGTAGTCTTAGAAGTGACAAAGGACAAGATGGTGGAAATATTTGGGTTAAATCTCAATTATATTGCAAATTTTAGGTGTGTTGAGCTATATGATGAATATGAGATAAATAAATTTGCATATAGAGAGAGACTGCTTGTTCGACATAGAAACAACAAGGATAAATTCACTGCTAAGGATGTTGAACCTTTTGAGTGTGAAGAGTTTGTGGATTATTTCAAGAATACTTATTATTGCTTGAATCAAGTGTTGGTTCGATATTTTGAGGTAAGGATAGCCCCTAATTTTTTGGTGACGGTGGCAGATATACAGGGTCATAATTGGAACACTAGTTTTGATTATGCCAAATATGTTGTTGATTGAATGCATGAGGATTTCCTCAATTTGAAAAAGGAAGTGCTCCCTTTACATTTCCCACATTATTCTCTGCAATGCATATGCTCTTATGGGAGGGTGATTATGAATGGAAAAGGAAGTTAGATTTGAGACTTAGGGATAGTGAGAATAATGTTTTACGAGTACAAATATGGGCATACATTTGGGATTAGGACTGTTCCAATTCCAATTATATCTTGTTTGCTAATGTTATAAGATATGGTATCTTAGAAGCATTGGGTGTAGCACCTATTCATAGGCTTTCTCCTGAAATTAGAAATATCATGCACCCAAAAGATACACTAGGATTTAGAGCAACACATAATTGGGCAGAATGGTTTCTTCATTCAAAATATACTTTGATCAAAGCCTATGGAGCTAAAGTAGCCCCACATTGTTTTCCCCTGTATGTCTCAGACAGACTGGCCTTTATGAAACTCATGTGGAAAATTGATGTCATGGATTATGAGATGTTCAAGTTGCCCAGGAAGGTTACTGTGGTGCATCCCTAGTGCACTTTTGCTTACTTCAAAGTTACTGCCCCTGAGGCGTATGAAAAGTTTGGGATAATGGTAAATAACCTTAGAATGCCTGTTAATGAGATTAGGATTTTTGATCTGGAAGGATTTGTGGGAGGAAGGAGAAGAGATTAAAACTTAAAAGTGATACGCCATGATTTTTTATGCAAAGATGATGTGTTAAGGAATTTGACAAGTGATGAGGTTGTCATGAATAGAAAGAAGGAATGGACAACTATAATGAACATTGAAGAAAATATCATAAAGAGGAATTCCTTTTATGTGTTTCCATATAATATAATTGTAGACTCTCTTGAAAGAGTTTTCACTATACTAAGGGATTATCATATTGGTGATTTTATGGTTAAGGTGAAGGAAGTTGTTGATAAAGCATAGGTTCTCCTAGAACAACAACAAAAAGCTATGGATATCCTAGGGCAACCTGCAGATGTTCAAGAAGTTAGGGAAGAACAAATGGCAGAACATGTGCGAGGGAATGAAGAGGTGGAGCAGAAATTCCCTCCTCCTCATATTGAGGAAACTCACATTTCAGATGTTCCCCTTGACAGGATTGTCAAATGGCAATATGATAAAGAAGGTGATGACGATCCTAGGATTAGGGAGTGTGATGAATTCCTTGATGATGATAGATTTTTGCAGTCCAAGGAGTTTCAAGAGTTTATGATTCAACAATGGAGTAAAGAGATAAAGGAGAGACTTGAATTAGCCTGTGCTAATGTTGAACCTTATCATCAAGAGGAAGCAAAGAAATCATAGGAGGAAAAGATCAAGGCTGAAATTGCAGCTATTACTCCCACTGAGGCTAGGAAAATTGTCAAGGATAATGGAGTCATGTTGTTACCAAGATGTGCTTGTTAGTGTTTTAATAGCTTCGGGAGCTATTTTCCCTTTATTTAAGGCAGGTCGGCCTTCTTGTAACAAGTTATATATATATATTTTTATTTCTCTAAGAGGCCGACCTAGAGAAGAGACTGCCTAAACCTTGTATATAAGGAGAGCGATTTCACATCATTTGAACATCAATTCATTTTAATTCCAATTAACACCTTCAAGAAGTTCATACTAGCAGCAGCAAATCATCATTTTATAGCAACATATTGATCTCAAGGAGAGTCATATTCATTTGTATCTTTGCATCAAGGAGAGGTGCTATTATTCATTGTATTAATTTGGCCTTGTGTAAGGCCTGACTTGTAAGCAAATTTCTGCACTTATATTCTAATATATGAGAGATATATTTTTGTTGGGTTTTTCTCCCTCGAGTAGGAGGGTTTTCCCAGGGTAAACTGTTATGTTCATTATCTATGTGTTGCATTTTTCTGCTTATTACATTTATGATCCTAAAATTAACATGGTATCAGAGCGGGTTTAAGATAAGACCGGATTGGATTTGTGTAAGCATAGTAGAGTCAATGATCTTGAAGATCGACAAGATTTATATGACCATTAATATACCTGGAGAGGATTATGAGTAATGCCAAAAAAATTTTAAATGAGCTTTGTATAGAGTCGTATGGGAGATGTGATTTTAAGTGAAGTTTTTCAATGTTGAGTATGGCACGGGGAGTCTAATATGAAATGTCACTTTTTTGTGCAATTGAGAGTTGAGGTTGTGTTGCATTCATTATTTAGGCATATGTTTCAAGGAGTGCAGTCTATGTGAATATTATTCTTAGGTTGAGTTCATGAATGCTAAGGCGTTTGAAGACAAAGATATATATATTAATGTGAATTTTGTTGAAGTTATTTGGTGCTATGATCATGGATTCAAGGAGGGTGTGATTCTTCATTTAGCCTGTATTTTCACCTGCACACCATTGGTACTGCTGTTTCAGTCAATATTCAAGAGTGTCAATGACATTTGAGCTTCCTACCATAAGATTTGAGTTTGCTTGGTGAGTTTTGGTTTGAAACATGAAAGAAGAGACTGAAGTGAAAATAACTAGGACGTGGAATTTTCTTTCACATATAGCAACTTATTTGGACAGAATTATTCAACTTAGGGTGTGATTGATATTGTATTGAAGGATCAAGGAATCGATATCAACCTGTTGGGTTATTATTGGAAGCATTTAATTTGTTAGTGTTCAGCGAATCAATATTTGTTGTTCTCTAATTATTGTGGTTGTTAAGCAATTTTATTGAACCCGTAAATGTGAAAGAAAGAATTCTTAATGTTGGATAGTTATCAAGATGTTATCCAAGTTACTAGAGCTCAGTGGACATTTTGGAGATTGAATAAAATATTGGGGCTGATTCTTCATTATCAACATATATGAAATTAGGACGAGGGTAAATTGATGGAAACATTGAGTGAAGGTGACAAAGATGAGACACAACTACAGGTCTAGCTCAATGGTGTACCAATATAAAGAGATAAGTATTTTATGCTTGTACCTTGAATAAATTTTTATGTAGTTAATAATAATTCATGCACTAACATTGGGAATAGTGAATCATGTATGCTTCTAGCATTGGTCTTGATATTTCTCTTTGGGGTAGTTTGATTATATGAACTATTAGTAATCTCTCTAAAATGCTTCTAGGATAGATTAAGGAGAAAAAGGATGATGAGAGAATGCATAAGGAATTCAAGGGAGGAAGAGCTTGAGGCATCATGTGAGGAAGTCATGCAGGCTAAAGAAATGAACTAACATGATATCAATGGAGACACAACTTGCAGCCTTAGAACTGAGTTGGTGGCACATAACTTCACTGGGGACATCTCTCAAAGAGGAAGAACCTATACAGATTGCAATTAGTTTCTTCAAAGAGGAGGAAATAACATTTAGAGGGAGTCTGACAAACTATTAGAGGCAACCTTGGATGAGGAGGTCAGGAGGTTGATGCAAGTACTTGGAGCTTCAAGGGGAGTCACATCATCATGAAGATTTGTTGTAATGTATATTTCTCCGAGACAAAGAAAAATGAGGTGAAAGCCCTTGTAGTGTATATTTCTCTGAGATAGAGAAATATGAGGTGAGAGCCCTTGTAGTGTATATATCTTTGAGACTGAGAAATATGAGGTGAAAGCCCTTGTAGTGTATATTTCTCTAAGATGGATAAATATGAGGTGTGAGCCCTTGTTCATCTCTGAGACTGAGATGAGATATCATGTTTAGAGACTCCATGATGACATCACGTTGAGAGACTCCGTGATGTACCCTTGTATTTGTGTTTCTTTCCACACATGGGAGTAGCCATGGCGGATGTCATGTTGAGAGACTCCATGAAGATATCATGTTGAGAGAGTCCATGATGAACACCTGTACATTGTTTCTTTCCACACATGGGAGTAGTCATAGTGTATGTCATGTTGAGAGACTCCATGATGAACCTTTGATTTTTTCCTCAAATGGGTGTAGCCATTGTGGGCATCATGTTGAGAGACTCCATGACGTAGATATCTATAAAATACCTCCCTAGCTAAGAGGGAGTGTTAGTGTTTTAATAGCTTTGGGAGCTATTTTCCCTTTATTTAAGGTAGGTCGGCCTTCTTGTAACAAGTTATATTTTTTATTTTTTATATCTCTAAGAGGCCGACCTAGAGAAGAGGCTGCCTAAACCTTGTATATAAGGAGAGTTATTTCACATCATTTGAACATCAATTCATTCTTATTCCAATTTTCACCTTCAAGAAGAAGTTGGTACTAGCAGCAGCATATCATCATTTTATAGTAGCAGATCAATCTCAAGGATAGTCATATTCATTTGTATCTTTGCATCAAGGAGAGGTGCTATTATTCATAGTATTAATTTGGCCTTGTGTAAGGCTTGACTTGTAAGTATATTTTTGTACTTATATTCTAATATATGAGAGATATTTTTGTTTTGTTTTTCTCCCTTGAGTAGGAGGGTTTTCCCAGGGTAAACTATTGTGTTCATTATCTATGTGTTTCATTTTTCTACTTATTACATTTCTGATCCTAAAAATAATAGTACTATCATTGCTTCTATAGTATATGATGCAGTAAGAAGAGACCCTCAAGCTTTAATATCTAAGGAGAATTTTGAGGATAAGGTATTTGGTTCTTGATACAGTCCAAAGTTGCATACTCTTGCAATTTGGTCTATGGCACCTAATACAAGTAAACATGATGTTGCTAGGCCTATTGAAGAGGTTATTGGTTCCTTAGTGGTTAAAAGAGCTACAAATATAACTCATGTCCAAGTAGTTGAGTTAACTACTCACACTACAATGCTTAGTGTGGATACTGCACATATTTCTCAGAAGAAGTATGATTCTTTGGTGAAGGAGTACAATAAGGCCTTGGATGAGATAAATAAAATGAGGGCTACTATTTAGGCTGCTTATTCAAAAAGGACAATAACCATACCATCCTCTTCTTCCTCAGATTTATCTACACATGATAAGGATACCTTGGCCCTGAGAATTAACGATTTGAATGGTAAATTGACTATTGAGAAAGAAAATGTCAAGAAGGCCAAACTTGAAACTATCAAGGTGGCAATGACATTTTTTTGGATGTATTGAAGCATAGGGTGACTAAGTTGGTCAACAAGGATGATGATGTTTGGGTCACCTATAAGAATATTCATGAAGTAAATACAAAGTATTTGCAGGTACAAGAGGCTTTCAAAAATGAATGGAATAATTGAATTACTAGGGTGAGCACCTTAAAAGAAATGATGCCCAAAATGAAGGAGGATCACGAGGCACCTACTAATATTCCTGAGGTCTTGCAAATCATTGAATTAATTAATGAGATAAGTACCTTCCACAAAAAGCTAGGTGTGCAGCTCCAAAGCTGAAAATATTTAAAGAAATGGAGGAATGCGGTATGCCTCAGATATTGAGTCCAAAAGGTGAGTTGCAACCATTTGACACTTGGAAGAAATATTTGGGAGGGATGATTGTAGTAGCTATGATGGCATTAACTATAACTAACTACATCATGCTAAATCCAAATATTGATACAATGGTGGAGATTGAAACAAAAATGGACATATTTATTAAAAAGGCTAGGGTCTTAATTGATGTTAGATACTCTCAGTACACTACTAACATGCAATGTTTATTGAATGTAAAGTGGCCTACTGAACATGAGTATAACACTTGGTTGGAGAAATACACAGAATGAATCTATGTAGGGATTAATAATCAATAAGGTAAACAATGGATAGGGGGAGGACAATGCATAGCCTAAATATAACACAGATTAGGCTTTTGATAAAACATTGTAAAATATCATTCTCTCCTCACTTTGAAATGGGTAGCACATGTTACTGATATGGATAAATGAATTTTGACTTTTTATCTGCTTTCCTTGTCTTGCTTCGTAAGTTTTTCTATCTAGTTCTCCCACGGTTGGCATTTTTTGGGTGCGTGGGGAATATTTTAAAGCTGTTGTAATAAAAAAATGATGTCCTTTTGAGGTGGGACCTATTTTCTACAACAATTTGAGGTCAATTTTTCCTCATGTTTATTTGCTCCACCTAAAGACTCGAGTGTAACTAAAAAAGGAATATTGTTGCAATGGTCCAATGAAATTTTGACATGTGTGATTCTTGGCCTGAAGCTTGTTTTTCTCTTTCATCTCTATAAGAAAGAATCTAGGGCTGAAAGTAGTAGTTAGTTGAAAATTTGAGTTAACACTATGAAAAATTCAAGATAATACTAAGCAAGTTTTAGAGTTTTTATCTTAAGTTTCTTTTGGAGTTCAATACTATGTATGTAATTTTCATAACAGTATAGCAACTACAATACAGAGTAATACCAATTTAATGGCTACTGTCTCTCCTTGTATGCATTCTATGAGTTATGAGTGAAAATAATCTAGGATTTCTTTCGTTTGTCTCTATCTTTTCTTTATGGATGTTTAATTTCATGCTTGCTTACTGATTCAATGAGTTAATGTAAATGCTTGGGTGAGATCAATAACTTGTAAGAACCGGGTGCTAGGATAATTGTAAGTAGTAATAATCATGAATGTCATAGAGGAATGTTGTAATGCAAGGTTTCTTGAGAATATAGGTGCTATTGTTTAAGTTGTTGTTATATCACATAGATTGATATTGACTTTTTGCTTGGGATAAAGGCATTGGCTCATGTAAAATACTTGTTCAGTTTTTGTGTTGATTCATTGGCTACTCACTTTTAAATTACAAACTCTCAAATGGATACTATCATAGTTTTCTTGTGTTGAAGTTCCACCTTCTCATGCTCAATATATAGGACATTAATTAATGAGTTTCCAACTTATTTGATGCATTATATTGAGTGGTTTTATGAGAAGTATCTTTTATTGACAATGTATCTAGTTATAATTGTGTGAGCTCTTGAATATACATTGTGGGATCACCCTCCCGAGTTTCATAGAGCCCAAAGAGTAGGAATAGAAGTCTTGAAGATTTTATTCGTTGGTTGGCCAATATCTTTAGAAGTATTGATAATTGGAAATGGAAAAGTCCATAGGTATTTCTGGAGATTATTTTGGTTCTTAAAAAATAACCAACACACCATGCATCCACAAATCATTAGCATACATACATCTCTCATTATCACATCATAATAAAAGAAAGCATAATCCACTGGATTATTACATCATAAGCATACATCACCTTATCATAAACATCGCATTATCAATATATACATCCAAATACATACATCATCACATCAAAAATTGCATAGAAATGTACACAAAAAGATATGCATTCATGCATACATCCTACATAAGCATATCATAAAAATCCATCCCATAACATATCATAAAAAGATAATGAAAAATAATATAACATATTGATTTCATTGCATTAAATCACATCATAGATCATCATCACATATCGCATAAGCATAAATGAAAGAAGTAAATCCATCACATTGCATCCATACATAAACATAAGCATATATCATCACATCATGAATTCGTATCATCTCATATATATAAAAAATGATGACTGTCATGGTACAATATCTGAATTAGTGTATGCATATCAAGTAAAAAATATAATATCCATGAGGCTATAAAAATGAGCCCATGAATGTATATCTGTATAAGTAATCAGGAAAAAAATCAAAAAGTGTCTGCCACACTGGCTAACCCTAGTGGCTGCTCGATTCACCCCTAACTGATGGTTGATCCTCAACTCTAGGTGGTGCTTCACTCCACTATGAAAAGTCAGGCTATCTCATCACCTGGGGAACATAGTTGTGATAATTCATGCGGTAATAGGTAGCCTCTGTCACTTCCTCTCTATACAAATGGGTAGACACTATTCATCCCTATGAAGCAGTTGTAACCACCTCAAGTTGTTGCCTCCACCCAATCTCTTGGGCCAACTATAAGTCTAGTTGTTGTTGTAACTAAACCTCATGGTATCTTTGAGTTGTCATGGACTATAGCTACTGTTGCAGCTGATCCCTCTCTACATGTAGCTATTCTCTCTATACTGTGAGGGAAAAAATCTTCCCATCTCGTGGATCCGGCTATATGAGTGGAGGAGGAAGTGGTGCCCCCAGAACCTATCTATCATGCTACCCATCTTGCTATCTTTAGGCTTTATTCCCCTAATCTAGTTGTTGGTGCCCATCACCTAACACCTATGCTCTATGTTGATTTGGCTATCCTTAGCCACCATCCCTACCTCCATCCTGACTACCATCTCGGCCTCAGCCTTTGCCTCAGCCTTAGTCTCAGCCTCTCCCTCTACCTCTTGGGTATCCCACCACTAGATCTATTAGGCAAGTAGGTGGCTTGAACAATGCATCATAGGCTAGTGTCATGCTTGCATCTAGGAGTCCTTGAACATATGCCTATGGCTGTGTAATGAGCTATCTAAACTTATTGATCCCCACGATGGGATCAATATGAGCTCCCCACTATACCTCTCTCTGTGACCTGGCAAAAAATGTAGTATAATCATCGATGGGAACATCTTGAACCTCGCCAAACTGTTGAGCAATGCGGTCTGGCAGGTACTGCTCTATCATCATATTCTCCCTCCCTTGAAGGTAGTAGGTTTGTCATGCAAAATAGAGCTATTTTTTATCATCATACCAAGGAGGAACCTATAGCCATGGCCTCCATCAGAAAACAACCATGTCATCTATGACATGATGCTAGTAAGCTAGATTTGTAGGGCTCATGTGCTGAAGAGTCATCAGTACCCCATATCTGAAGATGATGGGCTCATCCTTATAAATATCTACTAAGACAACCAAGGGACTCAATACTGTAATGTGCTCATATGCCCAAATATGGAGCAGTGTAACCCCTACTTCGATGCTCCTACCCTCTTGGTAGATGGCCTCGTGCATTTCATGATACAATGATGCAAGGAGAAATAGATCCTAGACATACATCACACCCATCCTAATCATTCTCTCCCATGCCAATACCCATCTGGGATTGAAACCTTTGCCCCATCGATCTGGGGAAATAAATCTAGAGATCAATGTTTCAATGAACAATTTGAAGATGGGCACTCTATCTTGATAAAAATCAAGGTCCATCTGAGAACTAACTAGAAAAATCTAGTGTCTATGTAGAAGCAAGAGACATGCATCTCTCCCAAAATCTGGGTCATAGATAACATGCTCATTGTGGATCGACAATCGCAATATGTACCACACATCCTCCAATGTAACAGTGGCCTCACCAGTGGGTAAGTGAAATGAGGAGGTTTCACTATGCCACCTCTCGATCAGTGTTTTCATCATAGCCAGATGTGTCTGGACCTTGGGAAGGAAGGCAACAAAGCCTAACCCCAACATACCCAGCTGCTCTACCTCCAAGTCATCAAAGTCCCTCCTAGCTGCCAAAATATTGGAATGGTGCCCTCCTTCTAGTGCCAAAATATGACTGCTAGATTACTATAGGAAAAATACACCTTATCCGTGAGGATTTGAAGTATAATTGAGCCACTAAACATCAGTCCAATAAGATCATTCAATAAAAACTAAACTAGGAACCCATTTAAAATAACATATTAAATCACGAAAGCTCCAAAACACCTATTCTAATCTATTGAAACTTATCCTATTGGGGGAGTAGTGTCGCATTGATGTGGAATGGCGACCCTTTCCCAATCCCATGGATAATGAGCCTGTTTCGATCGATTCTATTGAAGAGAATCGACAAAACTAATGAAATATGCGTATGAAAACATGATTTAAAATCTAAATTGAAATGATACAAGCTATTTTAACATGATGTAGGCTAAGATGATTGATATGGGTGTATGCAAAGCTAATATAAATGGATTTAAGCTAAAAATATTAAAACCCTAATTACACAATATACTAATTGGATGCATTTATGTTATCATGGAAGCCATTAATGGAAGATAAGTTAATATGATGCAAGAAATTAACCTAAAATTCCTTTTAAAACATGAAATATGAGTGCAAGATGAAAGTGATTTTAACAACATGATTTTTCTCTTAAAAGATGGATCCATTTGTCTCCAAGTAGTGATCTAATTATAGGAGGAAAATGAGAAATGAAGGGTTGAGATTAAAAAGGTTAATCAATGGTTAAAAAAGGAGGAAAGATGAAACATGGATCATGGATTCTCATCAATGGATGAGAATCAATTATCACATGGATCAAGAAAAGAATCAAGGGCTCATATTTTTCCAAGCAAACACACTTTCAAAACTTGCACAAGAAGTCTTGTTGAAAATTTGTTGTAAGGAGGAATATTCCTTTTCTCCAATGAGTGAAGAGAGAGAATGTTCTTTGGAATGTTCTCATGGGTGAGGGGGAAATTAGATAATTATCAAATTAAAATAAAGTTTTAATGTGAAAAAGGGGGAAGGAATATTCCTTTTGGAGGAATGTGCAAAGGAGGAATATTCCCTTGCAAGTGGGAAGATTAGAATTATTAGTAATTTGATAATTAAACAAAGGTTTAATTATGCAAATTAGGGGAATTTCATGATATTCATTAAATAAATAATTTAATGAAAAGGGGGAAAGTGATATGATATTTAATTAAATAACTTAGGGTTATTTAATTAAATAAAAGAACTTAGGGATTTAAATTAAAAAGCTTGATGTATTTAGTTTAATAGGATGAAATGCTAGCATGAAAGGGGTTGAATTAACCCGATTAGATTAATTAGATTAATAGATGAAAATGATGCAATTAATTAAATAGCTAGGATAATTTAATCAATTAAGCGAAAAGAGGATTTTTTTTTAGGATAAAACAGTTTTAGTATATCAAATTCGAGTGCATGATATCATTCAAGGCATTTTTAAGTGTCTACAATTTCAACTAACAATTATAAAAAGGTGAAAAATTAAAATGTCAAAATTGAAAAAATAATTACTAAGGAAAAAATATAAAGTATAGACATCAAATTATAAAAAGGTATAGACTCAAATTAGAACTCATTAAGTTCAGAGAGGGTTATTCTACACAGTATGAATCCTAAATTTGAAGGGTTATATCCACAACATATGAACTTTTAAAACCATTGTATGGAAGTAGAGGAAATTGCACGATGGAGAAGGCATCAATGTATGACACTATGAGAGTTAGACTGTACAACACTAGAAAGAATTATAGAGAGACAACAATGTAGGACCATTGAAGTACAAAGGGAATGAGGTCATTATACAACAAGAAATAGGGAATAAAAATAACATCGTATGAAAAAGGGTAGCTAGCAATGTGAAAACAATAATTGGTGGAACTAGTAGTGTAGCTAGAAATCCTGGTAATATGCATGGAAATCTAGTTGGGAATTCCATGGCCAACCATGCTACCAATACCCCTACTGACAACCGCACAATCAGGACCACCAGATCCACTGCCAAGACTACTAGGTGCACTATTAGGATCGCTAAGATCACTAGGTGCACTACCAATACCACCAGTCACATAACTAGGATGGCTAGTAGACACTACCAAGATCATTAAAGGCACCCCTAGGAATACCAAACACATTTCCAAGATTTTCTGCTCTATTTCCAATGCCACCAGTTATAGTTTTTGCATCACTAGCTACCTTGCTAGGGAATATTCTTGTATCCATCAAAGTCACAAAATTGACTAATGGTTAGATCTAATTGAAATTATAGTGGAAGTTCCAACATTCCCTTCATCAAATTCTCTTGGAGTGATGGTTGAGGGACTCAAGAAATAAGATCAATCAACCATGGTGGTTGAGGGTAGAAAGTCTAGCTCTTCACAAGCTCACCCACTAGATGCCATGCAGACTTAGGAGAGTGGGGAACCTACTCAAATGCCTTAGGCACCTTTAGGTGCATAGGAGTTTCCACTTAACCCATTTGGAAAGGATGATGAGGAGGATGAGTTAAGTGGGTCTAAAGGGATAATCATTAATACAACCAAGCCTAATGAGATGGATCCACTTGGTACAATCCAATGGTACATCTAGGATCTCCAGTCAATGGAAAAAATGATGCAATAAGTGGGAAATATATCCAAATGACTAGGCATAGGGAAATATTTTCTAGTGGCAAGGGAAGTCTAATGTATATTGGTATTTGTGCAGAAAGAGTGCCAGGGATAATTCATTTGTTGCTTAACTTCTTAAGGATGTTCTATAGTTGAGACTCTGATAATGATGGCATCTTGGAACCATGCTAGACCTTTAGTAGGGGAGGGACACTAGACTGACCTCAACCTTGTTTATTATTGAAGCTTCCTTCAAGGATGTATTTTAAAAGTTGAAACATTATATGACATCCACTAATGATGATATACAAGATAAGAATGAGGCCCTTTAGATGGTTTAGATGGTACAAGAGGAGTTAGTTAAGCGTACACAAAAAAATTAGGATCAATTGGCTCAGTAGACATAGATTACTGCCAATGAACAAGCCAAAGTGATGGTTGCCAAGTCCAAGATGGAAAAGAAAGAGAAGGATATGGAGCAAATAATAACAAATGTGGAGGCCAAGTTGGTAGAAAAGGACAAATAAATTGAACAAGCTAAATATATTTGAGGAAGGCTATGCATATGGTGAAGGTAGCAAGAGAACATGAGATAGTGGTCGAGCACTAGTTGAGAACACACATTGAGGAGGTCTGTAGGATATAGGATCCACCCCTACATCATCCATTCATCTAGGGACCTCCTCTCATCATCCTTCTTAGTAATTGTAATTTGGGTCTTTAAACTCTCAATTTTGTTTTTTGTCATTTGGAAGACGAATTTCTTTTGAGAGGGTTGATGTAGTAAATAAATGAATAAAAAAATGTGTTAATGTGTAATTAGTCCCTAATGATTGGTTGGATTGGTATTTTCCGACGGTTGGAATTCTCAACCAACTTCAGGTTGCTATATATTGTTGTTTTGATGAAAAAGGGAACTTAGGTCTAATACATAGATCACTAACATCAATCCTTTTTAAAAAAAAATTAGGATGCAAATAGGAAAGGAGATTTGATTCAATTCTAACCTTGGAGGTGAATCAATTAGCCTTGGATCTGATCCTTTAATGCCTTGGAAATTGATTGGAATTGATTTTCCTTTATTGACTTGATGAAAATATGGGACCTAATTTGAAAATGTACTTTTTCTATAATAGAGAAACTGCAAAAATAAATTTGAACAACAGATTTGGAAAGAGCGAAGTATTGTCACCTATCATATAAAAGTTGAAGTTGAATTTGTTAGATGAGGGAAACTAGAGAACCTATGTCTAGAGAGTTGAAGTTGCAATCTTCTTTCATAGTCCTCAAGTCCCCAGTCTAAGGTTTCTTCCTTTCAGATCTCACTGTCGGATCTTTTTCAATTGCCAATATAATTGAGTTTTTGTATCTTGTCAAGTTGTAGGGTTTAGATGGTCTTGAATTTGGATCGAGGGATGGCAACGCTGCTTCTTTTCGCCGGGTGCAGGCTGAGGCCTACATGAGGCATTCCTCCTTCTGCATGTGTGTGATGGTTGCTGGGTGCCATGATTTTTGTCTGGGAAGTTGTGATCTAGGGCAGGGCATTTGAAGTGGTGTGGGGATTGGGAGTGTTGCTTACTGACAAGGGTGTGGTCGGCTCTTTATTTTGGTTGATATGGGTAAAGCTATGTGGTTATTTTTCTTTGCATTCTCCTTTTTGTGGTGGTTTTTGATTTTTGTGTTGGGTTTTAGTGTTGGGTGCTCGCATGGGTGAATGCTTGGGTGAGGGGTTTCATGGGATTGGAGCTGCGTTTGGATTCTTTTTTCATGTCCCTCCCTTTTTTTGCTATGGTGTGGGGAGCTCGAAGGGTTTTTGGGGTTTTTTGTGCATGTGGGGTAGGTGTGGGGTACCCACAATCTTTTTTGTGCCCTTCTTTGCATGCTCAGGGTGGGCCTTGTGGATGCCATGTCTTGAGGGGAATCTTCTTGGGCTTCTTTGGATATGGATTTTCATGTTGTGATTGGGTTGAAGGCACTGATTCAAAGTAACAAGGTTTTTGATAATAGCCTATTCTCTTTGAGTACAAATTTTGTGGATGCGGGCTTATTGGGTGGCTCCCAGATCATGAAGATTAATGGGTGTTTGGAGCGTAGTAAGGAAAGGAAAAAATTGGTGATTTCATCATAGATGATTGTAGAAGATGTTGAATATTATTCAAATCACTCTTTATATTTCAATTTTTTGGGGATGAGCATTTTGCTTCAGTTTTTGGAGTCTTGGGCCTAGTGGATGTGGGAGCTAGAGGGGGAGATGGAGATTATGTTACTGGAAAATAATTACTTCATGGCCACTTTTAACTACATAACATATCATAATTGGTTTTTCAAGGGGGGCCCTTATTTCCATAACTAGGTGGGTTTGTTCCTCAAACCTTGGCATGCGGTTTCAACCCTTCAGAGGAGCTTTCAAATCGTGTTCCAGTGTGGGTTCGGTTGCCTTGGTATCTGGTGGAATGCTATCGGGAGGATGTTATGCACTTACTTGCTTCGTTACTTGGAAAATTAGTTGGAACTTCAACACAAACCTTGGGTAAAAAGGTGATGACTTTTGCTCGAATTTGTGTTGAAATTGATTTGAGTAAACCTTTACCAAATGTTGTGGAGATGAGTGTGGGCTCCCAATATTCTTGGGTGTAGCAATTGGATTATGAGACCCTTCCATTTCGTTGTCATCTCTGTCATGAGTATGGCCACTTGCAATGTAGATGCCAAAGATTTAAGCTTGTGGAGTCTTAGCCATCATTTTCTCCTTGCAATCCTCCTGGGGTGGATAAGGGGATGGGTCCTGCTCCTGGTGAGGTGGTTGGTGCTAAGGGCTTTGTTCTTTTCAAAGCTCATAGAAAAAATAGGGGACAAAAGGGGCTTTACAAGAAAGGCAATAGGAGGGTACTTTTAACAGGTTTGAGGTTTTGGATGATCTTAACCAGCAGGAGGTGAATCCGGGCTTAATGTGCTTGGAGCAGGATGTGGGAGGTTCAAGGCAGGAGGAGCTCAATTCTAGGGTCTCTCTTGCTCTATAGGTTGATGGGACTTGGAATTTGGACACAGATTTGCAAATGGTGTCTCAAGAGGTGTCAAGTCCTACTACTAAAGTTTTGAAGGGTAGTGAGGATTCATCTCATCCCTTGCGGAGAATAGGCATGGAGGTGGGTAAGAAGAGTAAGTTGTCTCCTCAATTGGGTATTATGCAAAAAGATATTAAGTGGGGTGGAGAAATATTTTAAGCTTGGTAGGAAGAAAGATTTGGAGAAGATTAAAATGACAGGGGAGAATTTGGTGGAGTCAGGGTCAGTCAAGACTTTGGATTCTCATTTCTCGAGCCCCTTGAAATGATTGTGATTTCATGGAATGTTAGGGGCTTGAATAGTGACCCTCGACAAAAAGTTGTTTATGATTTAGTTAGATTTCATTCTCCTAATGTCCTTTTTCTGTAGGATACTAAGCTTTATTTTGAGTGTATGACGGGCTTAGTTCCTTAGCTATGGAGGAATGGTGAATTCCAGTGCATTGGTGCTCAGAGTTCTTCTAGGGGTGTGGCTTGCTTATGGAACCCTCAGAATAATTTCCCACAGTGGTGGGTGTCCTTTAAGTCCTCTCTTTCCATGGTGGCTTCTTGTTTTGAGACGGGGGAATTTATTCTTTTTTCCAATGTGTATGTGCCGATGGAGCTGTAGGGAATGCATCTCTTGTGGTCCAATATTCGATCTATTCATAGAATGGTTTCTTACCATCCTTGGATTATTGGGGGTGACTTCAATGCTATTACCGAGCTTGTTGAGAAAAGAGGTGGTACTGCGAGGTTGGATCCCTCTGTGTCACTGCTTCAAGACAATATCTTAGCCCTGGATCTTGTTGATATCAAGCCTAGCAATGAACAATTTACTTGGAACAATCAAAGGGTTGGTGATAATTGCATTGTGGAACACCTGGATTGATTCATGGTCTCTTGCTTTTAGGTTGGTGGTATGTGGTCTTCTAGCTCTGAGATTTTGGATTGGAGGGGTTCAGACCATTGGCCTATAAAGCTTACTATCTCTTCTATTTGGATGCCTCAAACTCCCTCCTTCAAGTTTTAGCTCATGTGGTTGCATGATCCTAATCTCCATGGTTGTGTTGCTTAGTGGTGGAGGTTTGGTAGACCCTCCTATGGTATTGCAATGTATGTATTTTCTAAGTTTCTTTAGTTTTTCAAGTATTAGCTTAAGCATTGGAATCGAAAATGCTTTGGAAATATTTTCCATGCAAAGTATGTTGCACAAACTAAGTTGGATGGTATTGCGATGATAATTAGGGAGAATGGGGTGATTGAGGATCTGTTGCAAGAGGAGTCAAGGGCCTTGAAAGCTTTGGAGGAGTGGGAGCTATGGGAGGAAGTCTTTGTGATGTCCCTTATTTTTTATATGCCCAGAATGAGGAATTAGTCTAATTAATTAAATATTAAAATTGTCTTTATTATCTTAGAAGACATTTTAATTATTTAATTAATTAATTAATTAATATTTATGGCTATATGAAATGTTATGATATTGAAATTTAAGCTTTATAAGGCCATTTATATTTAAATAATTCAGTTACAACAATGGAATGTGGAGGGCGAAGATTAAAAGGAGTATTGACGGAAGGATTCAGCAGGATGGAGATTGAATATTGAATATGTTATGATCTAACTTTGGGATTCTGGGAGCGAAAACTCTCAGCATCCATGTGCCATGTCTAGATGGAAATCCAAGCATGGTTGATCGGAGGAAATTTGATCTGGAAAACTCATGACGGTGAGTTATGTGCAAATCAATAATGGATGCAACATTCATTGATATGAATATTTCCCTTGCGATTGAAGATTGATATATATTTCCTGGGCACATATGTAATGATTGGTATTTTCATTGCTGGCATTGGCATCAGTTATTTATTCATTCATTTTATATTCTGGACAAGTTCATTATTATCAGAAGAGCACGAGAGATGTGAGTTCGTGACTTGCTACTGTTTTGACATTCTTATTCATATTGGGTGATCATCTTGCTTAAATGGAATCATATTATTAGCACTGGTGATATCGAAATCTCATTGAATACTTTCATGTGCTGGAGAATATCTTAGCCGTTGTGAGAGTTATGCACGTTGGCTGCCAGACATGAAATGAGGACAAATTAAGACATGGTATTTTTTTCTCATTATATCATTAACGGGATCGCAGTGGAAAAATCATGTTGTGTATGACATCAATCGATGCTCTATTTTTTGGTCCAAGTCTCTATTTTTCGGGCATATTTACAATTGATATTCACGTGTTTTCCCCTTGACACTACTTATATGATATTCACTAAGCTTTTGTGTCTGATGCTGAATGGAAAGAAGTTATTATTGTGGACCTGCGGCTAAGAGTGGAATATTGCTAGGTATGATCCACCGAGTCAGTGAATCATGATTGAAGAACAGAGTAATCCTTGCCTCATGAATGGCGCTGTATAATGGAAGGTGCAACATTTAATCCTATATTAAATATACATTCTAAGTATGCCTGGCATGTTTAGTCTTGTATAGTGCAGGAAACTGTGTAATTAGTTATGCCTCGATTAACATTTGAGCATTATTTGTCCATCTGGGTTCATTCACAATCATCTGTAAGGAAACCTGGTTGATCACAATAGACTGTGTTGTTCCTTTGAAATATTTGTATGGTCTGCAACATAAATTCCTATATTAACTGAGTATTGTAATGCTCCTTAATTTTTCTATTGGATTGTTGTTGCTTAAGAAATTCAAACTCTAAAAATATATATTGCTCCAATACACAAATCAAAACTATAAATCGGTGTGAAAACATTGGGAACAACAGCCAAATTGAGGATATTAATATAAACCCAAGAAGGGGTCATTATAGTGGTATCAGAGCCACTATCCTGCCATCTTGTGGGTACTTAAATACAGACTGCATCAATGGATAGAATTCAAAGCAAAAGATTGATTCCTACCTTTCTTACTAACTCACCAACAAAGGGAAAGAAGCCAGCAAAGGGAAAGAAGCTTAGTTTGGAGAAGCATTTGGAAGACTTTGCTCAATTGCAACAAAAGATGGCTTGTGGTTTTGCTCAATCACAACAAAAATTTAACCAGAATTTACAGCGTCTTGCTAATTCATTGTCAAGAGAATCTCAGCATACTAATGACTCTTCCACTCGTACAAGTAAAGGAACTCATGATTTGTTTGCATAGGGAGAGTATAGGGAGATTTGCAAAAATCTTCATGAAGAATTTGAGATACATGCTGATGTATATGAAGATAAAAGGGAAGGCTCTTGTAATGATGAACACTTGTTTGATCACAAATCCACCCAGTCATTATTGGGTAAAGATTGTAATGCATCCACAAGTGAGATGGTTGAAGGGTGTAATGCATCCTCAAGTGAAAAGGGAAATTCCAATGTTGACAAAATTTCTACACTTGAAGACAGATCAGAAAAGTTAGTGCATGGAAGCCTTGAACAAAAACCTCTTGTAGTGGAAGATTTGGAAGGTCAATTTATGAAGGAAGAGAATATTGTGAAAACGTTATCAAGGATGGATGATACTCATAAGCATGTTGAAGACCTCATTAGGATAGCCCAAATTGAGGAAAGGCAAATAGGAAAGATAACTGGTATTTCTCATACACATTTGCAATCCATCAAAGAAGCATTGGAATTCATAAAAGGTGATTACTTGCAATTACTAAGAGATAGAGACATGGTTGTCAAATTGGTGGAGGACAAAGATAGGGAAATTGTTGATATTCGCCTTCAGTTGAGTACAACTCACAATTCAATGTGCAAATCAGAAAATTAGTTGTGTGTTGCAGCCACTTTGCAAGAGTGAGAAGTCAATGCCAGAGACATGGAACCTGAACAATTTGATGAAGATGGTTTGGAACAAGGAAAGAAAGTAGATATAATGGCTATAGGTGAGGTTTGTAAAAATCCTTGTGAAGAATTGGATAGACAAGCAGATTCAGGTCATGAAGGAAAAAGGATAGAATCTGGTGTAATCTTACTAGAAGAACCACATGTGACATCTATTAAAGAATGAAAAAGTTTTATAGTGGGTGGCATAAATATTTCGATTGATAAATCTTATGATGGTATGGGTTTTATTGGTGTTCCTCTAGTTAACCACAATGTTCCTTCATTCATGGTGGAAGATGTGAAGGAATAATTTGTAGCCTCAAGCAATAGGCAAGGTACGGTAGCCCATGGAGAGACTAGTGATGAACACAATTCTGATTGCCTAAGTTTGGCCGGTAGCTCCTTGACATCATATGAACCTTGCAGTGAAGTCATCCATGAGAAGCTTGATGAATTTTCAGATTGCTCAGAGTCTAATTTTGTATCAGCAATTGATGAAGAACATGAGGTTGACTTGGATACATCTTCAAGTGTGATCATTGACTCTCAAATTGATGTCTTTCCTATACATGTTGAAAAATCAGTAGTAGGAACACAAGGCTGGGAACAAAAGCCTGTGATGTGGGAAGACTTGCACGATCATTTGGTGATGAAAGATAGACTTCTAGAAGACCTCAATTGGACAGCGCAAAAGGAGGAAAGACTAAGGGAAAATGCACCTTGTATAGCAGCCTCTACTAGGATGCAAAAAGACAATGCAAGTTACATAGAATGTGAGCAAATTGATGGGAGAATGGAGGAGTTTCATGGGGAAAAATCTTGTAGGTTGATGACATTTGATGATGAGTTAGGTGAGACACTACCACTTCTCACTTGGAAAGACCAGGAGGAAGATCAAGATTTGGAGGTGTTCAATGACTCCAAAGAAAGCAAGGAGGAATCCCAAATGCTGATTTGGGACAACAGCAGATTACTTTCCCATCCTCATGAGTTTGTTGTTTGTGGTCATGAAAAAGTTAATAATATATATTCAACCATTGTTGTCAACCCTCTTTTTGAGTTGAGTGTTGACTTGACTGTAGATAATCCACTCTTTGAGTTGGATGATGAGGAGGCTCTTGGTTCTGATGACGCAAATGTTATGTCAGTTTCAGGTATAGAATGTGATTGTAAAATTGAGCATACAATTAGTGGACCAGCCACTAATATCATAACTTTATATGCACATAATGATTTCCATAACGTAGATTTGGTTGAGCCTTTGATTTTTTATGATGAGTTTGAGGAGTTATCTTTTCTAGAGGCTCACATGGTTGAGTTTACATCTTTCAGACCAGCTTATGAAGGAGTTTGCATGAATTGTGGCATTGCTGGCTCATATCTGTTTGAGCACACAAAAATGCTTGGAGATGATTCACTACTCTCTTATAATGCATATGGGGTTAATGGGCCATGCATGATCATAGTTCCTCATGCTGAATGGAATTTTCTTTTAGCAATTGGTTGGAGAAGTCGGAGGGATTTGCATCGTCCTTTCCTTGATGGAGGGAGACATAGTGAAGAGATTCTATCATCTTCTAACATTAGAGGTATTTGTGGCTTCTTCTGGAGTGAGGTTCTCAGTTGGATATATGATGTTTGGGTTTATAACATGTTCAGAACCTGGCAGATCGACATGATTGATTATGCACCTAGGATAATTTGGGATCATGGGCTTGACATGATTGGTGCACTGTTTCTTTTGGATCTAGTTGCATTGCTTCACAACTTTGGGCATGATGAGATTATTACAGTGTGGGAACCAAGAATTTTTTTGGCAATCAGGGTGCTTCATAGGTTGGTGTGCTATGACAGAGTTATTACAATATGGGATCCAGGGATCTGTTTGCTAGATTGAGCGTGTCACTGGTTGTTGCAGCATAACAGGGTGACTAATAACAGATTGGTGTAGCAAATTAGCAATGCAGTGTTTTTGAGAGTGATTTGGGATCCAGGTATTTTCATGATTGATTACATTGTCTGCATGGATCTTGGTGAGTTGCTTCATATCTTGTGGCTTAATGGTTTGTATATCAGAGTGGAGCAGCGGATTGGTATTCGATTTCTTGGGACAAGCAATCTCTGGGAAGGGAGGACTGTGATGTCCCTTATTTTTTATATGCCCAGAATGAGGAATTAGTCTAATTAATTAAATATTAAAATTGTCTTTATTATCTTAGAAGACATTTTAATTATTTATTAATTAATTAATTATATTTATGGCTATATGAAATGTTATGATATTGAAATTTAAGCTTTATAAGGCCATTTATATTTAAATAATTCAGCTACAACAATAGAATGTGGAGGGTGAAGATTAAAAGGAGTATTGACGGAAGGATTCAGCAGGATGGAGATTGAATGTTGAATATGTTATGATCTAACTTTGGGAAACTAGGAACGAAAACTCTCAGCATTCGTGTGCCATGTCTGGATGGAAACCCAAGCATGGTTGATCGGAGGAAATCTGATCTAGAAAACTCATGACGGTGAGCTTGTGCAAATCAATAATGGAGGTGACATTCATTGATATGAATATTTCCCTTGCGATTGAAGATTGATATATATTTCTTGGGCGTATATGTAATGATTGGTATTTTCATTGTTGGCGTTGGCATCAATTATTTATTCATTCCTTTTATATTCTAGACAAGTTCATTATTATCGAAAGAGCACGAGGAGATGTGATTTCGTGACTTGCTATTGTTTCGACATTCTTATTCATATCGGGTGATCATCTTGCTTAAACGGAATCATATTATTAGCGCTGGTGATATTGAAATCTCATTGAATACTTTCATGCGCTAGAGAATATCTTAGCTGCTGTGAGAGTTATGCACATTGGCTGCCAGACATGAAATGAGGAAAAATTAAGATGTGGTATATTTTTCTCATTATATCATTAACGGGATTGCAGTGGAAAAATCATGTTGTGTATGACATCAATTGATGCTCTATTTGTTGGTCCAAGTCTCTATTTTTTGGGCATATTTACAATTGATATTCACGTGTTTTCCCCTTGACACTACTTATATGATATTCACTGAGCTTTTGTGTTTGATGCTAAACAGAAAGAAGTTATTATTGTGGACCTGCGGCTAAGAGTGGAATATTGCTAGGTATGATCCACCGAGTCAGTCAATCACGATTGAAGAACAGAGTAATCCCTACCTCATGAATGGCGCCTGTATAATGGAAGGTGCAGAATTTAATCCTATATTCAATATACATTCTAGAACTCCTGGGTATGTTGTAATTCTATAGTAGTGTCAAATGAATCAAGAACTTAGATTACATTGCTGAATTTGTTATGCTCAAGAAGTATGCCTGGCATGTTTAGTCTTGTATATTGCAGGAAACTGTGTAATTAGTTATGCCTTGATTAACATTTGAGCATTATTTGTCCATCTGGGTTCATTCACAATCATCTGTAAGGCAACCTGGTTGATCACAATAGACTGTGTTGTTCCTTTGAAATATTTGTATGGTCTACAACATAAATTCCTGTATTAACTAAGTATTGTAATGCTCCTTAATTGTTCTATTGGATTGTTTGTGCTTAAGCAATTCAAACTCTAAAAATATATACTACTCCAATACACAAATTAAAACTATAAATTGGTGTGAAAACATTGGGAACAACAGCCAAATTGAGGATATTAATATAAACCCGAGAAGGGGTCATTACAGTCTTTTGGAAATAGAAAGCCCGAGTTGAGTGGATTCAAGGAGATAGAAATTTTGCTTTCTTCTTCAATTCTATGAAGGCTAGGCATCATGGTAATTCTATTATTGTTTTGGTCAACAATAAGGGAGAGACTCTTTCTTCATTTCATGATATTTCAAATGAAGCTATGTAGTATTTTACTTCCTTATTTAGGGAGGAGTCGCAGGGTAGTTATGTGGAGGAAGCTCAGGTCCTTTCTTGTATCCCTTCCTTGGATTCTAGGGAAATGATGGACCATCTTATGGGAGAGATTTCTCTAGAGGAGCTAGATGGGATGGTGTTTCATATGAAGAAGGGGAAAGCCCCAAGCCTTGATGATTTCCCAATAGAGTTCTTTCAAGAGTTTTGGGAGATTATCAAGGTGGACTTATTGGTGGTGGTCCAAGAATCTCAGAGGAATAAGTAGATGTTAAAGGCTCTAAATTCAACTTTCCTTCCTCTCATTCCCAAATGTGAGGGGGTGGATAGATTAAGCCACTTTCATCCCATATCTCTTTGTAATGTTGTTTATAAGATTATATCCAAGCTAATTGCTAACAGGCTGAAAAAGTGGCTCAAAATGCTCATTTTTGAGGAGTAGAGTGGTTTTGTGGTGGGTAGGTAGATTTTGGATGGATTTTTTATTGCAACAGAGACCATTCACTCTATGGGAAATTCCAAAGAAAAGGCTATGTTTATCAAGCTTGATATGGCTAAGGCATATGATAGAGTCTAGTGGTCCTTCCTCCAGAAGGTTTGGTTGCTTTTGGTTTTGGAGATGAGTGGATTCAATGGGTCATGAGCTGTGTTACTTCGGTCTCACTCTCCATTTTAATTGATGGGGAGCATTCTAAGCTTTTCAGTGCTTCTCGTGGATTGAGACAGGGCGACCCTCTCTCTCCTTACTTGTTTCTTCTACTTGTTGAAGGTTTGGGACACTTATTGAGAAGACATGTGGAGTTGGGCCTCATTCAGGAGTGGCAGTGGGGAGGTGATTTACCCCCGCAGTCTCATTTCCAATTTGTGGATGACACAACTTTGATGGGTATGGCCACTATTCAGGAAGCTGTGAATATGTGTGAGGTTTTGGACATTTATCTTGTGGATTCAAGACAATTAATTAATGAAGACAAGTCTTCCATCTTTTTCTTCAATACTCTAGATTCCATTTAGAGGAGAATTTCTCATACTCTTCAGTTTCAAATTGGGGCTCTTCCTTTGTCTTACCTTGGGATTCCTACCTCAGTGGGAAGGTTACCAAGGGATTCATGGCAACCTATTTTGGATAAATTTCATGCAAAAGTTACTCATTGGACCAATTGTTGGTTGTCCTTTGTAGACCATGTTCAGTTGCTTAAATCAGTGGTTGAGGCTCTCCTCATCTATCAATGTATGATTCAGGTGTTCCTAATGGGTTTTGTGAGGGAGATGGACTCCTTAGCAAGATAGTTCTTATGGCTGGTAGCTTGTTGTCTTCTAAGTGGAGCCTTATAAAATGGGATATTGTGTGTTTCCCAAAGTAGTATGGTGGTTTGGGGTTAAGGCAGTTGTCGTTGGCAGGTATGGCTTTGGCTACTAAATTATATTGGCAGTGGTGTATTGAGTAGGATTGGATCTAGGCCAGGATTCTATCTCATAAGTACTTCCAAGGTATCCCTAGGAATGATATCCCTCGCTATCCTCTAGTGGGAAAGGGTTGGACAATTTGGACTACACTTAAGAAAGGAGTTGTGCTTGTCAAGGATGGCTTATTTTGGATATGTAAACAATGGATGGAGGCTTAGTTTTGGTATGATTCTTGGGATGGCTACCCCCCCCATCGTTTCTTAGTTTCCTAATTTTTTGAACTTGTTCCAGAGATTCTATGAAGCTGGCTGGTTGAGGGTGAGTGACTTTAAGTTCCTTTCTTTTCAAGGGAAACTGGTGAGAGCAAGGTGGAAGAATCTCGATGAGTGGCCAGTGGTGGGTATGGAGGAGTTTGCAGTGCTTCAAAATATTCTTTTTGGAAAATGATGTAGTTCCCTCATGGATGAGGATGTTCTTTCTTGGTCTCCTAACCTAAAGGGTACTTATAATGTTGCTTCTGGATACTAGATGTTGCTTTCTTAGAAGATTGAGGGGGTGGAAGAAGGTGTGGAATAAATTTTCTTGGCCGAAGTGTAATTTATTTATTTGAACTTTGGCTTTGAATAGGTGTCTGACTTGGGATAATATTCAGAAGTGGGGTTTTCAGGGCCCCTCTAGGTGTGTTCTTTGTGGGTGTGATGAGGATGACTCTTCTCATTTATTTTTTTAGTGTCCCTTTACTGTGCAACTTTAGCATTTTTGGTGGGGAGTATGGAATTGACCCTGTGTTCATGCTTCCTCCTTGGTGGATTTTTGGTCTAGCTTGGGAAGACCACCCTCATTGGCTTCATTTTTGTAGGATGTTTGGTATGTTGGGCCTATTTTCTTATTGTGGTAGGTTTGGTTGGAAAGGAATAGGAGGATTTTCAAAGGTGAAAACCTGTGGGTCCAACAGGTGTGATACAAAATTTTAGGTATGATTCATGAGATGATTGAAGCTAAGGGGGAGGTGGTGTTTTCGCTAGAGAAAGGGGATGCAAAGATGGTGGATAGGCTAGGTATACATGGGTTATCTTCATCCTCTACTTGTTTCAGGAGAGGAATGCAAGTGAGGCAATGAGTGCAAAAAGTGGGGAGATGGCTGCCCCCTCCGGTTAGCACTTTGAAGGTTAATACTGATGGTTCTTCCAAGGGAAATCTGGGGCCTTCCAGAGTTGGTGGGGTTGGCAAGGACTCTTCTAGTTTGGAAGTTTTCCTCTTTTCTATCCATAAAGGTTTTTAGACTATCAACCTTATGGAAGGTTTGGCAATCCTCTACGCTTTAGAAAGGACCTATGCTTTGGGATGGCGCAGGGTTATTTGTGAGTCAAATTCTCAAGTTTTGATCAACTTTCTTAATGAACAGAAGATGTTCGATGTTAGTTGGGAATTGGCAGTGATGGTGCAATAGATTCTATAGATTGGTTCCTTGATGGAGATGGTGTCTTTTGTTCATATTCCAAGGGAGTGGAATAGGATAGCTGATTGCCTGGCCAAATGGGATTTTGAGCATTTGGATGGTTAGAAGATTGAAGAATGGGCACAAGTCCCCCACGAGCTCTGTCTGGACTTGGAGAGGGTTCTTGTTGAGGAAATAGTTGGTGCTAGTGTTGGTTGATTCTGTCTCTTTCGTTGTCTGACTTATTTTGGGTTTCTTCGGGCTTTAGCCCTTTTCCTTTATGCAATGTTTTCTTCTGAAGTTCAATAAATTTTTTACCCCTTTTAAAAAAAAATAAAATTGTAGGGTTTAGATGCAACAATAATAAAAAGGTCTTCAATATCCCTTCAATCTTCTTCATATTTGTAACCTGGACACTCAAAGAGAGAGGAAGGGTTGTGCCATATAGGGGCTTGCCTTGGTCAAACCCTATGTTGATGTTTCCACCTCCACAATGGAAAATTTGATAAAAGAGAGCTTATCCTTTTGAGGGATAGAGGCTAAATGATAAATGAATGATGAATCAATAATTGGATACAACTCACCACTCAGATCTAATTCCCTTGAAGGACTGAATTCATATATATCTCCTCAAGGCTTGATTGCAACTTGGCTTGAATACCTACAAGTGTTAGTACTAAAAAAAATATGATCACAAAACATCAATGGACTTACATAAAAACATGATGATTGCTTGGCATAATGCTTTGACAATGAATTTTTGCAATAATTCTGCTCTTGAATGCTCTTGAATTGATCTTGAAGTATTATAATTTCTCTCCTTGCTCTTTCTCCTTGTTAGATTTCAAATGATGACATGACTAGGTATTTATATGCAATTAATCTAATTTCCCACAAATTAAATTCTAATAGCCCACATTTGAAATTTCAAATTTAAATAATAAAGTGCCAACTATGACATATTAAAATTTGTAGGGTGTAAAGTGTCAGGAGCAAAATATTAAATGCCTACATTGATTTTATACACTTGATTTCTTGATAAATACATAAATGGGCCATGGAATATACATACTTTAGGAAATTAGGGGCATGATTAGGTCCAAGCACATAGAAGGGAGCAAAATCTAGTGTGAAATTTTCAAGGGTGATAATTTACAATGCTACAATTGTATGTTTGCACTTGTAGTCGGTGACAACATACATTCTTTATTTTGTAATGATTTCCTATCCAATGAATGGAAGAATACATGACATATATTTTGTGCATTGTTATGAGTAGTTGATATGTTTTATTATTATTGTTATGTATTTTTGTTTACTATTTGTTAATTCTTTAATTAGCATTATCAAGTAAACAAAATATTTCCCCTTTTGGTTCTTATTTGGTTGTCTCGGGTTGCTTTGCCCTCTCTTGTGGGATCTCTCCTCCCCCTTTTTGAGCCAAGGTTTGGAATATGATCTTAATTCCCAAGGTGAAAATTTTCTTCTAAATTTTGGTTCAAAACAAGGTGCTTACCTTGGATAACTTGGGGAAACATGGATTTTCTCTTCCCAATAGGCAGGTTCTTCTTTGTGAAGGAAATGTTGAATGCGTCCTTCACTTGTTGTTGGATTATTCCTTTTCTTAGGATATTTGGGGCTCTTTCTTTTCTATTTGGAATATAATTTGGGTTTTCCTTTCTAACCTTGAAGACTTATGGGTCTAGTGGGTGTCTCCCTTTCTAATCCCTATTTGAAGCTCCTATGGCCCCTCTTACTTATGCATGCAGATTTGCACTTATGGAAAGATAAAAACATGATCTTTAGAGATAAAAAAATTCACCATTTTAGATTGGATACCAAATTTTCTCTAGCAACAAAATAATTTTTTGTGGATTTTTTGACGGTTTGGTGTTGAACGATAAAGTTGGGGTATCCTATTCTAATCTCCTTATTGCAAATACTGGAATTCAAAATTTTACATTTCCTTCACTCTCAAAATCTCTAAGACCTCAAGAGAGAGTTTTGTTTGGAACCCTCATGTCCAATGGATTAAAGCTAATTTTGATGGAGCTTCCAAGGGTAACATGTTGGAAGATGGTCAATGCTCCCCTTGAGATTCATGACAAGGAAATAATCGCCTCCCATGTGATCCATGTCTCTACCATTTGTATTGGGTGTTGATGGATCAATCTTTTGATGCAACAAAAAATGTGGGCCAACAATTGGTATCAAAGTGTTGGGTCATGGGTTTGAATCCCTTTGGGTAACGCTAAGGGGGAGATTTTTGGTAAATGGTCAACACTCCCCTCAGGATTCGTGACAAGGGACTAAATACCTCTCGTGTGATCCATGTATCTACCATTTGTATTGAGTGTTGATAGATCAATATTTTGACACAAAGGAAAACATGGGCCAACAAACCCAAGTCCTACTAGGGCTAGGGGTGTTCTGTGAAATGATAGAGGTCAACTCATTCTAGATTTTTCTACTCCTTAGGGATATAATAACATCATTGTTAAAGGGGACTCATCGAATATAATTCAATGTTTAAGGGGGATTCAAAGGTTTTCATGGACGTTTGATAATCTTATAAATGACCCCATAAAAATCACTCAAGGATTTGTTGGCACCACTTTTCAACATGCGTTTCACTAGGAAAATTGTTTGGTTGACTTCCTTGCTAACATTGGAATCTCTTGATTAGATGTAGATTTGGGAAGATTTATCTTCCCTTCCCAAAATTGCGAAGTTATGTCAAGATAATGATATAATGTTTAGAGGTGTCTTTCATCCTACAAACAATTATGCTTAGATGAGGGGATTTAATGTTTATCTATAATGACTTCTAGTAGGTTCTAAGGTTTCTTATGCTACTTACAGCTAAGTTATTGTTGTGAGGAGGCTAATAAGCATTTGAAAGATATGTGAATAGAGATTTGGAGGTAGTTGTGAATAAAAGTGATGACAACAGTAAAAATGTAAGTGACTAAAATAGGGTTGAAGCACCTAATTGAAAGGGGGTCCACCATAGCCCCAAGGTTTGAAATATTTTGATGGAGGGTTGTTTAATCTCATTCATGGAATTCTTGCATGGTAATGACCTTAAGGTTTTCAAATATTTTATCAAGGATTGGAAAAATAGGAAGGTGACTATGTTCAACTAGAATTATAGCATTAATGAGGATCTCATTGGTCATGTTACGAGGCTCTCAAATGTTTGTAGAGAAGTGTAAAAAGACATAAAAGTTGGGGAGTAAGAAATGCAAGTGTGTTTTAAGGGTAACAAGAGAGAAATTAGTGAAATTACACTTTGGATATGAAAGGAATTTTCTCAAGTCTATTTGGGTTATTGTGGTAGAGGAAATCATGAGGTATGCCACCATTGATGGGAGATATAGGTTTGTATATGGTTACCATTTTGTGCTTTTGAACCAATTTCACCATAGAATTCGAGTGTCTTTCCCTTTCTATTTGTTAGTTTCAATGGAAAATTCCATCAAGGACCATATGAAGGCACCAAATATGATGCTAATTCACCAAGACCTTATGTTGTTATAGGTTAATTACATGAAAGATAAAACCCCCATAAAGGTTGTCAATTGCAAGGAAAGTTACCCTCATTTAGATGATGACACTACCAACACGTCCTCCTTTGAGCCTCTAAAGGAGGAAAATGACGTTGAGTAGGAGGAAGGTAACATGGATGGGGATTTTTTTCAAGAGATGTTTGGTCCTTCCTCAGATGCATACCACAATGAACTATAGGAAGAGCCTAACTTTGTGTTAAGGAAAGCTTTGAAGCAAAAAACCCTAGAACCCTTTTAATGACTAGAGAAAAGGGGAAGGAGAAAGTCTTTGAACCTATAGGTAGTGGTAATTATGAGAAATTGGAAGAGGATGTCGTAAAAAGAATAAATTCAAACCAAATATCCCCACCTCATAAAAATTTAAATGAAAAGAATGTGTGTCTAGGTCAAAAAATGGTGCCATTGGGGATGACATGGATGTGGAAAAAGAGGATGGTAGTGTTGAAGGTTAGGGGTTAGGTGTGAAAACTGAATATGATCCCATCATCCCAATTATGAGGTGAGATGGAAAAGTTAAAGTTGTGGAACCTAAGGCTGGGGTCCCTTTCCCCACAATTTCAAACCCTATGTTAAATGTGGATGAGGATTTTATAGAGTTAATATTCATGGCTTCCAATTGTGAGAAATTGGTGCAAGTGATAGGAACTACAAGGGATGCTATTCCCTTACAATATTTAATGAATAAATGGTTTTTTATTCAGATTAATCACTTGAACATCTGACTAGAAAACATACAAAAATTTTGGTGGATAGAGTAGTGCAACCTAGGAATAGGATGAGCCTATCCTTTAGGGGTGGGATGCTATCCATAAAATGAGGCATTTTGAGAATGGGTTAGCCAATTTGAAGCAAGTTATGTTTTTTATGGAGAATGAGAAGGAAGCAAATGAAATAATTACCTCCCTAGTAAAAGAGTTAAAAGTTATAAATGAAAATTCAAAGAAAAATATGTAGGTGACTCAATGTTCAATAAAGAATAACACTATTAGGATCAATATTTTAATTGAGAAGCTGAAAGATCTCCAAGAGGAGAAAATCAAGAAGGATGTGGATGTTGCTAATCCACCTAGCATGAGGACAAGGGAAAGTAAAAAACAATCATTTGAATTTTAAAAACATATTTCATCAAGTTCACTAAGCTTCAATAATATTTTTATGTGCAATAAATGGAAGCCGCTAAGACCTTGAAGCACCTCTAAGTATTTAGCACTATATTTTTTTGGGGGGTTTTGTTTTTGTCTTTGTTGGGGGTTTTCTTTTTGAAAATTTTGTTGTGCTCTTGCTAAGTTTCTTTTGTTCTATGTTTTAATGTACTAGGGTTCAAGGGCCCTTCAAAACTTTCTTTTCCTTTAATAAAAAACATTTTATGTAATCCAGTCTATCATAGTTTATTCCAAGAATTGTAATTATTTATGTGCACATTTTATTTTGTTTTATAATTTATTACACTTGAAGAACTCATTTAAAATCAATTGTAAGTGTCATTTCCAAAATTTTATTCTTTCATATAAATCAAATATTAAGGTACATAAACACATTATAACCTTCACACCTTAAACTTTCAACAATATTTTTATTTTTTATGTATGTCTTTAATCCTAAAAATAATTTGGGAAGGATTTATAGCGTGCTCTAGTACAGAAGTTGAATACTTTATTTATTATTATAATTATAAATTTTTATGATGAATCAAAGATCACATCAACCATATGTTATTGTTACTTAATAAAAAATATTGCTCAAAATTTTCCCTCTTTTAGGTTACAAACATGGAATTTTCCATTACATTTAATGGAAAAATATTTAGGGGATAGGGGCCAATAGTTGGGAATGGTCCTATTGTTGGTATAGTACTTATGGTTATGGCATTTAGTCTTATATGTTTTTGTCGTATATTGTTAATAATTATTCCACATGCCAATTAACAAATGATCAAAAAAAATTCAAGATGGACCCTCACATGAACACATGATAACTTATCAATGTCATGGAAATGAATCATAAATAAATTTAGTAACAAATGCATTTTTCCTTTATATATAATATCATAACTATTCAACAATATAAGTGTTTTATTTACAAAATAAAGTGCTCATGTGGACAAGTATTCCTCTTACATTGTACAACTATTGGTGTGGAAATGTACATGTATTCCAAAGTATTGTATTTCACACATATTTGTCCTATGACAAATGTCAAAGGTGAGCACAATAAAAATAAATAGTATTGTGTTAAACTACTGGGTCATTTATGTTAGATATAAAAATTATAGATAATAAGATTTATGGTTAACAAAAGGTATTAAATCATTCAGATTGCATATAAGTTATATTTTAAATAATAATATGATGTTTTTCTAACAATAAATGATATTTTTTTTCAAGTACTAGGGATTCCATGATAAAGTTTTGATCAAATCTAAAAATACAGTTTTTAAAGATACCTATTACTAGACATGTTGATGCAACAAGTTATGTGATTAGCCACACCTCCAAACTATAATTGTCGATGGATAAGAGTTACATAACACATTTATTAAAAAAATGGAGGTCCTATGCAATTCCATGTCACCACTACATGGTTCCAAAGTTAGCCCACACAAATTTTAGCCTCTCTCCCCTAAAACACAAAAAAATTATTGAATGAACAAGACAACTGAGAAGGGGGGTGAATCAGTTGTAGAAAATTAAAACATCAAATCCCTCAATAGTAAGATCCACAAACATTCATTAAACCCTTATTCTGTTAAAGTGATTAATCATGAAGTGCAAATAACATAAAATAAAATAACACAATACACAAGAGAACACCAGATTTACATGGAAAACCCAATGAAGGAAAAACCATGGCGAGGATTAGATCACAATATAAGTGATTGCAAAACCAGTACAAGGGCTCACTACTATAATAGGACACACTATCCAACAAGGCTCACTACCAAAGAAAAAAACAAAGAAGATAGAAGAGAAAAGTTACAAAGAGAACAACTTCTCAATACAACAAGGAGTCCACCACAATTACTCCAACACTCTTGGAACCTTGTTTGAAAGATTATGAACACCTTCAGCTCATTTCCTTCAGAAGTCCAACACTTTGAAGTTCATGCCGGTTTGCTGAAATTCACATCACATTCACCACTTGCATCTATCTCACATATATCTTTCCTCTTTCTTACATCTTCCAAAAACACCACTCTTATTTATATCAACCTCAACCTTAAAAAATTTCTCCAATGTCGGCAACACATCCTTTACATTTAACATTTCAAATTAGGTCGGCAACACATCCTTTACATTTAAAATTTCAAATTAGATCAGCACCTAAACATTCCAGCGATGGATAGGAATGAAGGCGAACTATATAAATCCTTAGTTAGGACCCAAATTAATCCTAACACCTCAACATGATTCCAAAAACTTTGTATGTAGTGTTAACACCCAGTTAGCCAATATTTGTGCTAAACACCATAAATCTATTAAGTACACACTTCCCATTTAATCAAGACGACACATGGACCACACAAATATATTTTACATGATCTAGAAAAATCCAAGAACCACCTAAGATCCAAAAAATACTTCATCCAAACTTGCATCATAGAAATACTTCAACCTAGAACATCAAGTTAACCTTATATGCACATTGATGTATGAAACACACACTGTATTGTACCAAATCAAGTGAAACCTTAAATTTTGAGAGATAGAAACAGTATAAGAAAATTCCCAAATCCACAACATTAGAAACCAAAAAAAATGTAGAGAAAATAAATTTCTCCCAGACCACAAAAAATAACACTAAAACACTGGTTCATACACTAGTGAACATATCTCACTCTACACAGTGATCCAAAAACCCAAATTCTGGATATAGAAACTACTAACAACCTTGAAAAACATATCATATCTGCACAAGTATAGCATCAACATAGAAGAGACATGGAGCACATCCTGGAGCATGTTATGAACACTTGCACAACACTATTTTCTTTCTTTATCAAATTTTCTCAAAAGCACTTGGAAACTAAGTACCAGAGACACCATCTTAGCACATTACTTCATTCCAACACATCTCCAAACACTAAAAATAGAAGATAGCTTCATGTACTCACAACACTTCCTTAATATCTCAACTATACATGCACAACCTACAACATATTTCCCTCTTATTCACAATTTTCTCAATATCCTTGACATCTTCATCATGCAACAACCTTCATCAACACATAGTTGACATCAATGACAACACCAACTTGTCAATGAAAACACCTTCATATTTGCAACAATATCCCCCTTTTCATTGAGGGCAATACATGATGTGAAAAACCATCAAAGACAACACAACAGCTCTGAACACACTTTCTCATGATTTTCTTTTACTTTCTCTCCCCCTATGTAGATAATTTTTTTCACATGATTCTTTATCCCCCTTTGAAATCAATGGGAAAGGATAATTTTTTTTTGCATTTTTCTCCCCCTTTGATACTGAACCAAGATACTTGCTCTGAATACTCCCCCTTAGGAGTATACCCAACCAAATCAACAACTATGCACAATGACAACACATGATACTACCTACTCCCCTTGAGAGGTAGCCACCAACAACAGTACAAATAAGAGATGAATCCATAGATCCATTGGAATGATACATCTCCATATGCATCTAGTTCAAAGAAGGGGGGGAAATAACTCCCAACTTCTCTCGAAGATACTCAAAAGTATCCTTAGGAAGAGCTTTAGTAAATATTTTAGCAATCTGATCCTTTGCAGGTACATATTCAAGCTTCAACTCATTCTCCATAACCTTTTCTCTTAGAAAGTGATACTTGATTGATATATGCTTTGTCCTTGAATGCATCACTGGATTCTTTGAAATATTAATTATACTTGTATTATCACAAAAGATAGATATAGGCTCATCATATACTACTCCGATATCCTTCAATGTATGTCTCATCCACAATACTTGTGTGCAACAAGATGTTGCTGCAATATACTTAGCCTCTTTAGTGGATAAAGAAACTGGATCTTGCTTCTGACTTAACCATGACACCAATCTACATCCAAGAAAGAATGCAACACCACTTGTACTTTTCTTGTCATCATCACAACCAACCCAATATGCATATGTGTAAGCACTTAATGTGAAATCAGTATCCTTAAGATAGCATAAGCCATAATCCAAAGTTCCTTTTAAATATCTAAATATCCTCTTCATAGCTGCAACATGTGTCTCTTTAGGATCTTTTTAAAATATAGCCACAAGACAAACTACATGCATAATATATGGTCTAGTAGTAGTTAGATATAGCAGTTCACCAATCATGGATCTATATTTGCTCTTATCAGCCTTAGGTGATTCATCATCCTCGCTCGATTTGCAACCAATCACCATAGGAGTGCATACCAGTTTGGAGTCTTCCATTCCAAACCTCTTCAACATCTCCTTGACATAATTTGACTGTGAAATAAAAATTCCTTTATCTATTTGATTGATTTGTAGCCCAAGGAAGAAATTCATCTCCCCAAACATTGACATCTCAAATTATTTTTGCATCTCTTCTTTAAATTTATTACACAGCTTCATTTCCTCCAAAGATAATATCATCCACATACACAACCACTATCAAGATTTTATATTCCTCAATTTTGAAGTAAAGATTACTATTTGTGATGCTTTTACTGAATCCTTTTTGTATCAAATATATATCCAATCTTGCATACCAAGCTCTGGGAGATTTCTTCAATCCATACAATTCTTTCTTCAATCTACAAACCAAATCCAATTAAATCCTTTTGGTTGTTACATGTAAACCTCTTCTTCCAATTCACAATTTAGGAAAGCAAACTTCACATCCATCTGATAAAATTTAAAGTCCTTGTATGTTGCAAATGCCAAAAAAATCCTTATAGCTTCCATCCTAGACATCGAAGCAATTTTTTCCTCAAATTCTATCAAATTTTATTCCTTCCACTTGTGAGTAACCCTTACACACAAGTCTTGCTTTATTTCTTACCACTTCTCCATTCTCATTTATTTTGTTTCTAAATACCCACTTAGTTCCATTTATGTTCTTGTTTTCCGGTCTAGGAACCAATTCCAAAGTTTTATTTTTCTCAATTGGCATAAGTTCTTCTTCCATTGCCTTCATCCAATGTTCATCTTTGCATGCACCACTCAAGTTGGGAAATTGTGTCTCAACCTTACAATTATATAGAGGTTATTGTTGATAGGATATATATATATATGAATATATATATTTCCTAGTTACACCTATAAGTGTAATTTACAATGGCATAAGGGGGGGAGAGTGGGATGCATGTAAATAATTTTTTGTTAACTTTTTCAGGAAACTCCCAAAATGGCCAACATACATTAGATGAATGATATATTATAAATATAGATTGTTAATTATTAGGTTTTAGATCTAATGGTGGATATTTTTTTGGCCTGTCTTGCCATAGATTGTAACTCTATTTTATGAAGGCATTGTATTATGGTTGCAATAGAGAGACGATGATGTATTCTGAGAGTCTGATAGCAGTCTTTTTGTCTCTTGATCTCTGAGTGGTGATACTCTTGTGAGAAGCTTTCTCTACAAGTATATTTTAATCTTTGTGATTTACTAAATAATATATTTGGTGGCTTTTGGAGTGTGGGGTTTTTCTCTCAAAAGGGTTTTTTCCACGTAAATCATTGTGTCATGGTATGCATGATATTTGTGTTTATTTGTGTTTAAGTTTCTATAACTGTTAAAGATCTGTAAAAATTTTGCATTATTCTCCTCTCAAGATTAGTGTAGGAAGTTTTTCCGCTACCTTAGCTTCCTTACAAGTGGTATCAAAGCTTGATCACCTTTGGTTTTAGTTGTGGGTTGTTGGGTTTTTTGGACTAATCTAAGTTTGAGTGGGAGCTTGTGTAGAAGAGATTTTGTGGTCTTGTAGGAATTTTCAGATGGAAAGTTCATCAGGAAGAATAGAGGTGGATAAATTTTTTGGAAATAATTTTGAGATGTGGAAGCTAAAGATCGAGGATCTATTGATAGATCGAGATTTGTGGGATTTTGTTGATGAGAATGTTTCTAGGCTTGTAGATCCTACTCAAGCTGCTCAATATGATGTTATTGACTATAAAGCCAAGGGTCTAATCAGATTGTGTTTGGTAGACTCTATTTTAATTAATGTCCATGAGGAGACCTCTGCATAGAAACTATGGAAGAAGCTTGGTGAGATGTATTAGGCCAAATATTTAGTGAACAATATTTTCTTGAGGAAGAAATTGTATTCCTTGAGAATGGAAGAGGGTGGACGAATCACAAACCACCTAGAAGCATTCAATATTTTGGTAGCTCAATTGGAATTTGTTGGTGTCAAAATGGATGAGGAGGAGAAATGTTAGATCTTGCTTTTTTCTTTGATTGATTCATTGGATTCTCTTGTTATGGCTATTGGGAGTACTTCTGTTAAATTGAAGATTGAAGATGTGGTGGGTTCTTTTATTTCTAAAGAGATGAGGAGGAAGGTATTTGTCACTACCAAGGAGTCCCTAAATGTTCATGGAAGACCTAAGGAAAAAGGTAAGAAGAATGAGAAGTGTGACAAATCCAAGTCTAGGGAGAGATCCAAATCTCTTGGAAATTCCAAAGTTATTTGTTGGAACTGTGATAAGCCTAGACATGTTTGTAAGGAATGCAAAGAAGAAAATAAGGACAAAATGAAGAAATTTGATTATGATTCTGAGTCCGAGAAGGAAGATGGAAATGCATTGATTGCAACTTTGACAACTCGTGCAGGTACTGATGCATGGTTAATTGACTCAAGTGCATCTTTCCATATGACCTATAATAGAGATTGGTTTTTTGAATATGAAGAATTTGATGGAGGTAAGGTGTACTTGGATGATGATTCTCATTTAGACATTGTTGGTCATGGTAAATTTAAAATCAGATTTCATGATGGTAGAATAAAAAGGATTAATGGTGTGTTGCATATCCCTAGATTAGCATGAAATTTGTTATCTGTGAGAAAACTAATAGATGCGGGTGTGCAGGTATTATTTTCTAATGCAGGATGCAAGATGGTTAGAGGTTCTATGGTGATTGCTAGAGGTGTTAGATATGGCACATCATATAAGTTTGATGCATGCACTATTGAGTGCAATAACACTTCTATGAAAAGAAAGTCTGTGGAAGAAGTGAGGGTTTCACCTTTAGCAAATGGTCATGGCTTTTGGGTACCCAAGGGCGCTCTTTCTTCTGAAAAAAATTTACCTATAGAGAAAACTATGTTATGGCACCAGAGACTTGGCCACATTGGAGATATGGGTCTAAGGACCTTGAAAAATAAAAACCTTGTTGAAAGTTTGTCTAATTGTAATCTTGAATTTGGTTTATGTGAGCATTGCATTTATGGAAAACAAAACTACGTTTAGTTTTACTCAAGTTCTCATAAATCTTGTGCTATGTTGGATCTTATTCATTATGATGTGTTTGGTCCTATAGATGTTCCTTCGATTGGTAAATCCACATATTATGTTTCATTTATTGATGATTATAGTAGAACATGGGTATATTTTCTAAAGATTAAATCTAAATTTGTTAGTCGATTTAAAGAATTTAAAGCAATGGTTGATTTATAGATTGGAAATAAAATAAAATGTTTGAGGACTGATAATGGCTGTGAATTTTTCTCTAATGATTTTGATAGATTTTGTAAAGATTGTGGTATTTAGACATAATACAACTCCATATTCTCCACAATAGAATGGAGTTGCAAAAAGAATGAACATGACACTAATGGAGAAGGCTAGGGTATGTTGAGTGGCGTTGTCCTGGAACAAAGGTTTTGGCTTGAAGTTGTTGCCACTATCTATTACTTGATTAACAAGTCTCCTACATTAGCTCTTGTTGATAAGATTCTTATAGAGACATGGTTGGGTTGCAAGCCTTCATTAAGACATCTTAGAGTTTTTGGTTGTGAGGCATATGCACATGTGCCAAAGGAGAAGCAAAAAAATTTGGAGAACAAGGCTATGAAATGTATGTTCATCGGATATAGTTATGGTGTGAAAGGATACAAGCTTTGGGATCTTGTTGCACAAAAGATAATATATAGTAGAAGTGTTATTTTTAGGGAAACTAAGCCTTCTTTTGTTACATTACAACAAAAAAAAATTAAATAAGATGTGATTCTATTTCCTTCTACACATGAGAAAGTTGAATCGAGGCCCAAGGATAGACAAGAAGTTGAGGAGAGCTCATCTAGCTCTGGATCTTCAGAAGAGAAGGAAAAACCTCCAACTCAACTTGTTCATAGGCCTACAAGGAATAGACATCCACCTGAAAGGTATACACTTGATGATTGGAGATATATTTTTTCTTTGAATACTTGCATGGATGAACCCAAATTTGTAGAAGAGTCATTAGGTATGAATGATGCAAAATCCTAGAAGATTGTTGTGGATGAAGAAATGACATCTTTGGAAAAGAATGATACATGGGATATTGTACCATTTTCTAAAGGATGAAAACCTATTGGTTGCAAATGGGTGTTCAAGAAAAAGATTGGTTCATATGGAGGTATTAATAAGTACAAAGCAAGGTTGATTGTGAAAGGTTACTCTTAAGTTGAGGGTGTTGATTATGGTGAGATATTCTCTCCTATTGCAAAAAAGACATCCATTAGATTTTTGTTTTCTATTGTTGTTGCTTATGATTTAGAGGTTGAGAAAATGGATGTGAAAGCTTATTTCCTTCATGGTGACTTGGAGGAGGATATTTATATGAAATAGCTAGAGCACTATGTGGTGAAAGGTAAAAGTAAGTTGGTTTGCAAATTGAATAAATCTTTGTATGGCTTAAAATAGAGTCCTAGGATGTGGTACTAGAAATTTGATACATATGTGTTGAGTTTGGGATTTGAGCATTCTAAATCAGATCATTATGTATTATAAAACTGGTGGTGATCATTTCTTGTTTATTGCATTATATGTTGATGATATGTTATTTATTTGCAAAGGGAAAGATATGCTTTCAGAACTGAAATCTCAACTTGCTGCTAAATTTGAAATGAAAGACCTTGGTGCAGCTAGACACATTCTTGGGATGGAAATTAAAAGAGATAGAGTGAACAAAAAGCTATGGCTTGGCCAAAGTAAGTATGTCAATTCAATTTTACAGAAATTTAACATGCAAGATTGTAGACCATTGTGTGTTCCCCTTTCTGTTGAAACAAAGTTATCTATTTCAGATTGTCCAACATCTCCATTAGAGATGGAAGACATGTGCAGAGTACCTTACTAGAGTGGAGTTGGAATTTTGATGTATTTTATGGTTTGTACTAGACCAGACATTTCCCAAGAAATGGGATTTCTTTCCAGATATATGTCTAATCCTAGTAGAGTTCATTGTGATGTAGTTAGAAGGGTCTTCAGATATTTGTGTGGTACCTTAGATTATTCCTTATGTTATCATAATAATATGACTGAAGACAATATTTCCCTTGATATTCATGGTTATGTGGATTCAGACTGGGTAGGTGATACTGATAGCAAACGATCCACTAGTGCTTATGTGTTTACATTATTTGGTGGTACAATCAATTGGATGAGTAAGTGGTAGGCTGTGGTTACTTTGTCCACTACTAAAGTAGAGTATATGGAAACTACTCATGCATGTAAAGAAACCATTTGGCTTAAGAGACTGTGTTTAGATATTGGAATAAAATAAGGTGCAGTGAAAATTTATTGCAACAGTCAGAGTGCGATATGTCTAGCCAAGAACCCGACATTTCATGCTAGGACCAAGCACATTGATGTATAATATCATTTTGTTTGAGATATGGTTGAAGATGGCAACATGAAGCTAGTTAAGGTAGAGACTTTGATGAATTTGTTGATTCTTTAACTAAGCCTGTGAGCATAGAGAAGTTCAAATGTTGTTTAGAGATTATGGGCGTTTTGGTCCCTAGTAATTAAGAGACAAATCTTAGCTCTTGAATCATCTCCAAATTTAACTAATCCTCCATCATAATTTTCATGTTTAACAAACTTACCTTTATCTTTGGTCATGTGATTAGAGAAACCACTATCAACAACCCAGTAGTTCTTATCCTGTTTAACATGAAAAATAGAAACCAAAGTACCTTCTACCTTCTTCTCCAAAACACTTTCATTCACACAATTTTCAGAGTTAGCTGAAGTAGATTCATCTTTTAAAGCTAAGAAAAAGCATTCATTTTCATCATCTCCATAATCATATTCATCATAAAAAATACCAACATCTTCTCTAACATAGTAACTTATTTTAATCAGCTTTCCTTTGTTCTCCTTACTTTTATTGTTCACAACTTTATTTTTGTTGGATGTTGTGGATGTGTTGTTGATATGTGGTTGTCATTGATGTCAATACTATTAGCATTTGGTGTATCATAGGTTGTATATGTCGAGGATATTGAGAAAATTGTAAAAGAAATTGTTCCAGGTTCCTAGTGGAACTGTGTAGGTCATGAAGGTGTCTTGTTTTGTACATTGAAGTTTAGCTGCTGTGGAATAAAGGGTTTATTTTTTAGAGTATCTAGATAATCTACTAGAAGTTTCAAAGGTCCACGTATAGATTTGATCATGTTGTGGTCTGATAGTATTTTGGTGGTCTCTGTCAATGTTCCTGAGTGAAGTTTGTGTGATTCTGGTAATCTCAGTTGTTACAATGTTTCTCTGTTGTTTCTTGATGTTTTTGGATGTCTCTAGATCATGCTCTATCTTTGTAGTATGTCCACATTGATCATTGTGCTCATGGTCAAATATTTTTCTTGCACACATTTTGGTTTTCATGTTCTTGGCCAACATGATGGTGGTAATGTGTTGTGGATCCTTGAATTTGAATGTTTGGCATGCTCATGAATATTCTTTTGGGTCGCATCATTGTTTTGGTCGGCAGTGTTTAGATCCACATTGAAAAATTAATTGTAAATTTGGGCTGACATTGCAAATATGTTTTATTTTCTTGGTTGACTAAGTTGATGAAATCTCATGCAGTGGATATATAAGAGTGATTGTTTCGTCGGTGAAAAGTGTGCTTCATGTGTTGGGTGTGCTCCTATGTGTGTATGTGCAAATATCATTAGATTGCAGACCAGAGTGTGACGAAGATCGAGCGAAGTGTGAAGTAGTTTGAGTGAAAAGTGAAGGAGTTTTCTATGCTTAATTGGAACTGTAATTAGGCTTGTGTAGAAGCTATTTTCTCAGTTTGTACCCTCTAGATTTTAATCCTATTCTACATTGTTGGGTAGTGATCCCCTTTTGTAATTGAGCAATGAGATCTAGGCAGTGTGCCTGAATGCATGTGCATTCCTCTTTATTATTTTTATTATACTTTTAAAGAGGTATAATATTGTGGACTAACATCCGACAACTTATTCACCCCCCCTCTCAGTTTCCTATCCTTTTTTTTCCAACAATTTGGACATCTTGAAGCATAATGACCTATATTTCCATAGCTAAAACATTTGAAAGGTATTTTAACTTTGTACTTATCGATGCCATTTTTCATCCTTCTTACAAAGTTAGCTTCCACATCATCAAGATCTTCTCCATTTGAATCTTCAATCTTTTTTGATTTTCCAGCCTTGAAAGCAATCTTTACTTTTGTACCATTTCTCAAGCCAAGTTTTCTCATTTCAAATGAAGTTAGTGTACCAATCAATTGATCTCTAGAATAAGTATTAAAATTTTCAACTTCCTCAATAGTAGATACCTTTTCACTATAAGAATCAGGAAGAGATACGAGAACTTTCTTTACCACCCTAGGTTCTTTGAATTGCGCACCAAGACCTCTCATAGCACTTACCAGCTCAACAAATCTTTGCATGTAGACTATAATTGTTTCATCTTTAGACATTCACTGGGTCTCAAATTGTGCCTTTAGATTATGCAACTTTGCTTGTTTAACCTTATCATCTCCTTCATAAATGCTTTCAAGCTTATCCCAAACTTCTTTAGCAGCCTTAAGATTCATAACTTTTACCAATTCAAATTTTGAAAGACTATTCACAAGAATAAATCTTGCCTTAGCATTTACCTCATGTTCCTTGATCTCATCACTTTTGCTTGGACTATTAGTAGGTGTAGTATATTGATTATTTATAGCCTTTTCAATCTCATACCCATGAGATGTCATATATCCTTCCATCTTTGTCTTCCAAAATGCATAGTTCATGCCATCAAATCTAGGGAAATCCAACTTGTTCACCATCTTAGATCTACCTCAAGCGGTTAAGCTCTTCTCCAAGGAACCTTGCTCTGATACCAATTGTTGAATGAACAAGACAACTAAAAGGGGGGTGAATCAATTTTAGCAAATTAAAACATCAAATATCTCAACAGTAATCAGATCCACAAACATTCATTAAATCCTTATTCCGTTAAAGTGATTAATCATGAAATGCAGATAATAGAAACTGAAATAACAACACCATACATAGGAGAACACCATATTTACATGGAAAACTTAATGATGGAAAACCACGGTGAGGATTATCTCACAATATAATTAATTGCAAAATTGGTACAAGGGCTCATTGCCAGAATAAGATACAATATCCAATAGGGCTCATAGTTAGGGCTCACTACCACAGAAAGAAACAAAGATAGAAGAGAAATGAACTACACAGATAAAAAATTATCAATGCAACAAGGAATCCACCACAATTACTCCAACACTCTTCCAATCTTGTTTGAAAGATTGCAAACACCTTCAACTCATTGCCTTTAGAAGTCCAACACTTTGAAGTTCACACTACTCTGCTCAAGTTCACACCTATACTTCTTTAATTTGCATCACATTCATCACTCACATCTATATCACATCTATCTTGCCTCTTTCTTACATCTTCCAAAAACACCACTCTTATTTATATCATCCTCAACCTTAAAATATTTCTCCAAGGTCAGCAACACATCCTTTACATTTAAAATTACAAATTAGGTCGACACTCATATATTTCTATAGTGGATAGGAATGAAGGCGACCTATATAAATCCTTATTTAGGACCCAAATTAATCCTAACACACCTCAACACGCTTCCATAAACTTCGCATGTAGTGTTAACACTAGGTCGGCCAATACCCGTGATAAACACCATAAAACTATTAAGTACATGCTTTCCATTTAACCAAGATGACACATAGACAACAAAAATATCTTTTACATGATCTATAACAATCCATGAACCACCTGAGATCTAACAAAGACTTCATCCAAACTCGCATCAAAGAAATACTTCAAATCAAAACATCCACTTAACCTTATACGCACACTAATGCATGAAACACACACTATACTGTACCAAATCAAGTGAAACCTTAAATTCTAAAAGATACAAATGGTATAAGAAACTTCCTAGATCCACAACATCAAAAACCAAAATGCGGAGAAATGTGAAGCAAATACATTTCTCCTAGACCGCAAAAAAATAACACTGAAAAACTGGTTCACACACTAGTGAGCATATCTCACTCTACACAGTGATCTAGAAACCAAAATTTTGGATATAGCAACTATTGACAACCCTGAACAACATATTGGATCCACACAAGCATAGCATCAACATAGAAGAAACACAAAGCACATCTCAGAGCACATTTTGAGCACTTGCAAAACAGTGTTTTCTTTTTTTATCAAAATTTCTCAAAAGCACTTGGAAACCAAGTACTAGAGACACTATCTTAGCACATTACTTCATTCCAACACATCCTCAAACACTAAAACTCAAAGATAGCTCCATGTACTCACAAAATTTCCTCAATATCTCAACTATACATGCACAACTTGCAACAACCTGATTCCCTCTTATTCACAATTTTCTCAATATCCTTGACATCTTCATCATGCAACAACCTTCATCAACACATAGTTGACATCAAGGACAACAAAACTTGTTGAAATAAATGAAAAAACCTTCATACTTGCAACAAAAATACACTTACATTACAAACATGCATATTGGATTGAGATAAAACTAGAAAGATTCAAAAGAAATGTTTGAAGAAGAGACAAGGTTTAAAGACCCCAAATACCTTTGACAATGGCTAGGAACTCATACATAGGTAGTATATTTTTTTCCCCTTTCCATGGAGCATTGAAATATATATTTACTAAATCTAATGCACTTACATAAAAAGTTTCTAGTTCTCCCATGAGACATATATTATCCAAAAAGTACAACACTAGCATGTAGGGAAGATCTTATGGTGAAAGCACATAGACCTAAAGGTTACTTGTATTACTATATATCAATAGCAATAAGTTCTCAAAGGAAATTTCTAGATTTTGGAAAGAGACAAATTTATTATGACAACCCCAATGAGATCCAAAAATTCTGCACAATTTGTCTTTGACAACATTACAATCATGATAACAATGATTCATCATCAACTAAAGACAACAATGCAAGTAAATTTCTAGCAACAAATTATTTATCATTTGTGATAGGGAAAAGGGGATCTAAGGTATAAATCACACCTTATCCCATCTAACATTTAGGGACACAAAAATGATCATAAAATACCACTTTCCTACTATCCTCAATGGAAGAGCCAAAATAGTTGATCAGTGTTTTGGTCCCTTTTTGCGGTAGTGGGGTTGGATCTGATTTAGAAGTGATTGTGTGATGTAATAATGAACTAGGCTAATGATGCACCTACAAAAAATTGATGGAATTACAAAACAATATAGAACTAAAATACAAAAATAGATCAGAGAGAAGCAAAGTGCAGAGACAAAAGAACTTGACATTTAAATTTGAGTTGAATCTTATTGGTTAGAGGCATGGGTGCCCTAGATTGGAAACTATTCCTTTTCAAATATTTGAGCATGTCTTAGTAGGTTATAGTTTTTAGGTCCTTCCTTTCTAATTTCAGCTTTGAAACTTCGTTTGTCAATAAATAACTCACCTTGCTCTAATTTGTTGAAATAGGATGCTTGAGTGCTTGATCTTGCAACTACACCTTGAATCTTCTTCCAAATTTGCCTCAGATTTGTCACCTGCACACAAGAAAGGAGAGAAAGGGTTGTTCCATATAGGGTTTTTCCTAATTCAAACCTTGCTTTGGTGTTTCCACCTCCAAAAAGACTATAATGATGTAAAGAGTTCTTACCCTCAGTCAGACAAAAGCAAAATGGATAAGACAAGTGATAAATTGACAAATATTGTAACTTACCACTTTAGATCTAAGATCCTTGATGGAATGAAGTCATTGTACACATCTCGTGCAAAGGAAATTTGCTTGATTGAAGTTCTTGCAAGTGTTAGTACTCACAAAACAAATGATCACAAAAAAACCAATCTTACTCACAATCTTGATGCATTGCTATCATGATGCTTGACTGAAATAATGTTGCTAATTTTTCTCTTGACTGCTCGTCTTCTTTTTAGGATATTCAATTATTATTGAAATTTCAATCTAGTTTTGAATGGTGAAAAAGACTTGTATTTATATGCATTTATTCATTTTCCACAAAATTAATTATGAAAAGTCGACAAATAAATTTAAATTTATAAAATATAAAAATGCAGATAATAAAAGATTTAAATTTGGGCCAAAATAGGCTGGTCAAGGGTGGGGGCATCCTAGACCAAACCTATTTTTGGAATTTTGATGTCATTAAATGAACATTTAATATTGATTCCCATATTTATCCTAATTTTCAAAAACAACCATAAAAACGATCAAATTATAAGCACAATTAGATCTAGGCACACAAGGGGGAGCTAATTCTGGTTTGAAATTGTCAAGGCTACACCATTCATTCCTATAACAAGTCATTCTAGTAATGTCAATATTTTAGAACAAAAAGTGAATGAAGGAATTCACAACTAACATTACCTAAAGCATACCTTAAGTGTTTTGCGAGGTCATGTGGACTTCATGTCTTTAGCTTACCATGGTTCATCTTGGGGGTGCAATATGATCCCTCCAAAGTAGACATAGTCCCTATCCACCCCTCCAAGTGGATTCTATGGCCCAAGTTGAGAGAGTAGACATCTATACCAACTTGTATTGCATAGGGTCAACTTCCTAATGACCAAATACCCAAAATGTTCCTACCACAGGTAAATTGAGATATCAACTCCATAACTAGTTATATCATATCAACTCTATGAGGTATATCTAGTCGGTTACCTACTTGAGATTCATTAGAAATTTTCTCCCCTAAAACCCATCAAATGACTAAAAAAACATGGTTTTCCATCACCTGCATGTTGTTGGCCCTAACGATCACATGCTACTAGTGAAAAACTATCCAAACTTCTTTCTTATAATAGATTTCCATCACTGGCATGCCACTAGCTCCAAGGCCCACATGCTCTTGGAATAATCCATCCAAGCCTCTAGAGAAACACAAGGTATTCATCAATGACATGTCACTGGCCCCAAGGCCCACATGCTCCTAGTAGAATCCATATTGCTATCCAAGTGGTACAGCTAAAAATCCATTGACATAGTATGCTCCTTGACTATTATCAATCTTGAACATGGATAAACTTATCTATGAGTGGATCATAGAATTTTTTTTATTAGTGATCACCTCATATGGATAGGAATAGTCTATGTATTAGAGGTTTATAGCCTCTACCTATTCCTTCATAGGGTCCTACTCCATTTGTTGCTATAAAATTAGTGCCTACACCCGACATAGCACTATAATTGGAAGAGAGGTTCCTAATTCAGAATAAGTAGGTTTTAAGCCCATCCACCTATATGGATCAACTATCCATTTTGGTATTGTGTTACATGATGGGTTCAAAATCCATTCATTCCCAAATTTTTATGGTTGTTATTCAACCAAAAAGGAGATAACTATTCACTCCTAACAAAATCTAGTAAGGTAGAAAATTCACTACCCACTTGTTATGCAATTTTGCACACACGCCCCACTTGGAGTAGGGACCCTCTTTTGATTTCGGATGTCTCTTGGACTTTGGTTTTTATTGGATTTGTCCTTTTAAGGTCTTGAGATGTTGGTGTTGCTTGCCTTGGTCTTACCATGAGGGTTGAATTGATCAAACCTGGTTTTTAGTGAAGGTCCGGGTTTTGCCCTGGATCCGGGATTTTCTGGTTCACCCGGATTTTTCCGGGTCCTGATCCATCGTCTAGTCACTGTCAAATTTTTTGAAATCCAGTTTTCTAGCTAAATCCGAGATTTTCCGCCCCGACTGGATTTTCCCGAACTGTGTCAGAGTCCCGAAGGGTATGTTATCCGTGGAATTTATGCTCACCCGGATTGTCCGTCTGGCTCAATTTTTTTCGGAATTTCGTTTCGACCTCAGGTTTCCGGATTTCGTCGATATGTCTTATCAGCCATTAATGCTTGAGGTACGTTTGTTCTAGCATGAATGTAAGAAAATTTAAAGGCTTTTAGTGCTCTTCATGATTTCATTATTCATTTGCCATCTGCTCTAGCGCTAAGGATTGTTCATTTTGAGCTTTGGTTGTTGAATTTCGTCTATTTGCGTGTGGATTCCTTGGACATTTGTGTTGATATTTTCGTCGCTGGGGCACTCGGATTCACAGTGATTCCCTAGACTCAAGTTTCATTCAGACTTCATTCATGGTAATTCATCGTTGACTTTTCCTTTTGTTTGTGCTTTGATTGAATCTTTTAGGTTATCGAATGGTGGTTATTTGGGTCGGCCTTCGCTCATTTTTCATGGTTTCATATTTATTAAATTAGGTTTTGAACTCACCCTTCCACGGGTTTTAGCACCCGTGCTGTGCATCCCTTCGATTATCAATCGAATGTCGAGTATACCCTTGTGGCTAGGTGTTTCTGTTAGGGCCTGGCCTTGTTGGCGAGTAGTTTGCTATATTTTGTGAAGGCTAGGGTTTCAATATGTTTGCCCAAGGTTGTTAAATTCAGTGGAGTTATCATGATCCTCTTGTCTTGCATTTTTCCCGACCTTGTTCGCATCATTCAAGACCCCAGCGTGCCCTAGTTTCATCATTTTGAAGGATTGTGTCTGAATTTCGAGCTTGCTTTAGCTCTCATGGCGGAGGTTTAGCTGTCAATATTAGGGCATCATCATTTCGTTGCAAGGATCAATCATTTGAGAGATTTTGGGAGTTTAAATTTATGTGCATTCAAAATTTGACTCATTAGGGTTGAATTTATCTTTGTGGAATCCGAATAGGGAGGTTTGTATGATTACTCAGTTAATGGTCTGCGTGTCAAACGGTCGTCGAGTTTCCAAGGTGTCCGCAGAATTTCTGCGTGCCTGGATTTTCCCGGATTCATCCATTTTCCTGAAGTATGATGAACTCCCAGAATTTCAGGCTGTCCACGAAAATCTGAGTCATCCGGATTTTTCCAGTTTTCTGCCTGGTTTCATTTCATTTCGATTTTTGAAATTGAAGTAAGGAATTAAATGATTGGATGATGATTTCTTGTTGCTAAATGGATGAATTTCAGGATAATTACGCATCTCTTTTGTCTGTATTAACGATTGTTTGATGAATGATGTCTTGGCAGCAGGAGTCCGTCTGGGTTGGATTTCTCTGAATTCTGCCCCGACTGGATTTTCCCGGTTTGCTTCATTTCTCTGGGTTGCTTCATTTTCTGGGTTTTTCAAGATTGATGATTAGTGATTGATCTTAATGATTTTATGTAGTTTCAAGGCTAACCTTTGACTGAAATATGGATAATAATTGGATTCTCATGAGGCTCTTTTGTGAATGCAGGCTGAATCAAGCAAAGCAGCAGCAGGAAAGGCCAAGGGAGACACAGAGGGATCTTCGGTGACAGATGCAGAAAGGTTAAGGCTAGATGTGAAAAGTCAGTTGCCTGATAGTAAGATAGCTTTAGTTTGGTCAGAGGTCTCCGACACTAATGTAGGAGCATGGAGATATGAAGATTTCAAAGAAAGGACAGCTCAACAAGATTTATCAGTCCTGACCAAGGGGATGGTGAAGTCTGGACTGGCTCATGTGGCTGGATTTCCTCCCGCAGTTCAATGCTACGAGCTAATTTTGGAGTGTGCTCGGAACTATGATTTTGATACATAGAGGATTGTCAGCACTGATGGAAGAGTGTTGGAAAACTTTAATCCTATTTTTATTGCCCAGGAATTTGATATGCCAGACTTATCATGTGTGTGTGCCTTGGACATGGACTTGGCAAGGACTTACTGTGAGGATGAGCCTACTAAAGCCCAACAGATGATCAATTCCTGGCTTGAAAAGCCAAAATCTCATTTCTCCAAGTTACCAAAGCAGTTACATAGGGTCAAGTTTTGATAGGACATATATGATGCAATCACACTATTGAGCAGGGTGGCCGGCTTGAAGAGTGCTGGGGTTTTGGAGAGTTGGATGGTGCATGTTATAAACAAGATTGAGCAAGGCATTAATTACCATTGGGCAGGAATTATCAGTGCAATGATTGACAGGCAGATGAGAGATGTGCTTGAAACAAATAAATTCACCATGTCATCTTATGTGGTGTATGTGCTTGCCAGATTTTACCCATACAGTGGTTTGAATCCAAAAGGAACATTTGGACAAGATGTCATCTATGAGGTGTACCCTGAGTTGCACCTAGGGAATTCAAATTATAGAAGAGCAAATGATGCATTCATTATGCATATTACTGGGTTGCTTCAAAACGCGGAGCATGTGAGAATTTCTGATGGAGCCAAGAAGCTAATCAAAAAATATGGAGCTTGGTTCATATAGTTCCCTACCTTCTCCTATATCAGGGTTGATGGATGCCCAACTACTCCATACAGACTGCCAAGATATCCTACCGACCATGTCATACTTTTGGAGGTTACCCGATAGGTATGTGATTTTCATGCTGTTGTCAAAAGAGAGAAGCACAAAACAAGGTTTGGTGGGGATTTTCCTTTGAAAATTGGTATAGCTGAGGTTTTCCCTTCAATCCAATCGACTCATGCATCAGGAGAGGAATTGAGTACTTATGGGTTCTCTTTCCATTCTAAGAGGGCAAACTTTGATATTACTGGTGAAGCACAAAAGAAAGCTACCAAAGAATATCACCATAAAGATGATCTAGAGGACTATTGGGTGAATAGCAAGGATGATTTTGAGGTGGGAAAGAAAAGATATTCTAGGCTTCCAGCTGATGTGATCAAAATGTACAATGTCAAGTTGATTCCTGATCACTTGGAAGACGATGGAAATTTGGTCCAAGATCATGCATATGAATCAGTTAAAGACAGGCCCATTGGAGATATAAACTGGTCAGAAAAGGAAATAACTGAGCTGGAGGAATTAATGGCTCCTATTATGAAATCTACCAAATCCTAGCTAAAGCATAAAGTGTGGGAATTGGAAGTGAAAAGGTACCCTGTACCTTCAATCTGATGGGAAATTTGAATGCTCACTCCACTTCGGAAGAATCCGGGGAAGATGATTTTGTAGGCAAAGCTAAGGTGGGTTCACCTTTTAAAATTAAAATCAGAGGTCCTAAGGAGAGTGAGCCTGAAAAGAAAAGGAAACCTAGAGGAAAGAAGAGAAGCCATACTGTAAAAATAGGAAATTCTTCTGAAGAGGAGGAACTTGAGAAAGTAGAAAAGGAAGATGCTCCTCCATAGCCAAAAAGGGCAAGGACAACTAGGGCTTCTAAGAAGAAAGGTTAGGAAACCTCTAAGGATAGGGTGGATCCTCATGTGGTAGATGTGGAGAGTTCAGGAGAGAAAACCAGGGTTTATTCAAGAAGGTCAAGAACTCCATCTCCTAAGGAGACCATGCAAAAGATAGATCCTTTTCCAATGGCATCCACTATAGAACAATAGAAAGATACCTCTCCTCCATCGGGTATGTCTGAGAAGACAACTCCTGGAGAGCATGAGACTAGCGAAGAAGCAGAACCGTTTAAGGACAGAGAACTTTATGGTGCAGCTGTTGAGCTTGAGGTTAGAGGTGTGGAAGTGCATCCTTCTCCATTAGTACAGTATGAGGATTCTCCTCCTACAAGTAGCAAAGATAACAGATCCCCTGAGAAGGAGGATGTTCATGCTAAGGCTCCATCACCCCTACAAGAAGAGGAACCGGAACTGGAAAGCAAAGGCGATCAATCTCCTGAGAAGGAGAAGGATGAGACGGTAGGTCAATCTCCTGAAGAGGTTAAGAAGAATGAAATTTGGGTGGATCCTGCTGTTTCGGATTGGTTAGACAAAGAAATTAGGAGGAAACAGGTTATTGTTGAGGACACTCCTCTCAACTGGGATGAAATTTTGGCTAAGATTGGAAAAGGAAAGAAGAAGAAGGCAGCTAAGGTGATTTCCAAGATTGAAAGAGATGAAGCTAGTAACTGGGTTATCCATGTTGCTACCCCTGCTGCTGATAAGAGTAGAGATGAGGTCGTCGGGAAAGATTATGATGTACAGACTATCAATCTTGGGCCCGCTTCTATGGAGCAAGATATTGAAGAATATGAAGGGTCCAGTGCAGTGATCATTGGAAGATTGAGGAAGGAAACACAGTCAAAGCATGAATTAAAGAAGGAGAATGAAAGGCTTAGGAAATGTTTAGAAGATTTAATGAAGCCTTTGCAGTCTTTTCACCCATCCTCCTCTGCTGCTGCTGGTTTCTTGCCGGAGGAGACCATTTCTGAAATAGAAAAGATGAAGGCTTCTACCATGGCTACAATAGATTGGTTGAAGGAGGTACAGACTAAAGGAGATGATGCAATAAAAGAGATCCTTTCAACTGGAAAAGATGCAATAAGGGCTAAGGATTTATTAGAGCATGTTTTATCTCAAGATAAGGAGGATACTGATCTCTTATTGCAGAAAACCAAAGAAATCATGGGGTATGGTAAGAATCAGTTGGTTGTTGATGGAATCCTTCCTTCATCTAGGGTTAATGAGCCTTGGGAGTGGTTTGAGGCCCTACAAATCCGACAGAAAACCATCAGGAAAATATACAAGCAAAGGAAGCAGATGGATGGTGATTTAACCAATGTTTATGATGGATGCATCACCTTCTTTGAGATAATGACTGGCAGAAGGAAGATTGCCCCTAAATATCTGAGTTTGGAACAATTGAGGGAATGGTGGCATGATGTCTATGCCCCTGATATTGAAAACTCTGTGACAAGGCACCAATTGGATGATGTGGCTACTTATCTGGCTGTGGTGGATAAGTACTTAGCATATAAGGGTGATTGGGATACAACGGTTAAGCGGTCGAAGGAAGAAATTGAATCAATTGAGTGTCGGCTCAAAATCCTACCCTTGCCACCTGTTACTGAGTTGGATAAAGTGTTTTTGAAGGTTCATGAATCGTTGGATCAGAACAAAGATAAGGGAGGCAGAAATTAATGTCAACTTGGAGATTTGTGCTTCCCTATTATTATGGGGCATGTGTTGATCTGGGTTGCATTGAGGAGCGTGTTTTGGCCGACCTTGATGATGTATCAGCATTTAATGTGTGCCTTATTTTGAAATTCCTAAGGCTGACTTGTTTTGGCTATTCTATTTTGTAAATGTTTGGCAGGGCCGACATGTTTTGAGGATTCTCTATAAATGGCATTTGTGCCTCATTTGTAAAAACTAGTTAGACAGATAATAGAGACAAGTTAGACTAAGAAAGAGCTAGGGAATTCTGTAGTAGAGATAGTAGTTAGTTCTTTGGAGCAAATTTTGTAACACAGAACAGTGGAATTGTTGCTACATTTTGGTGATCTAATACAATTGAAGGCATTGTGGTTTCTCTGGTGAATTCTTTGTGTTAGTTTATTTTGCATGGTTCCTGTTGGTCTATCTTTTGAAATTGCTTGAAGATATAAGATTTGATGTTAGATTTAGAGTTAGATTAATCTGGTGGATAATGTTCATGGTTTCATGCTTGGAATGTTTGTAGCGATCTTTGGTCTATACTCCCAGTAACTATCTGATTATAGTAGGTTGGTGAAGTCAACCTGGACCATACATCTATTTATGCTTAGTTCGATTGTGGATGAATGTCTATGATTTGAAAATTTGTATGCCTTAGAAGATTGCACCTTTCTTGTGATATTGCATTGTGGGTTAAGTAGGAATTGGTTATTTGAGATTGGTCCATTCCAGGAATTTATCATTTGCATTGTTTATCTTAGAAATAGTTTAGATTTCGTTACATCTCTTGCACTCTCATCTTTTTCTATTTCTTTATTATTTGGTTAGATTTAGGATTTAAGATCATAATATTGCAAGATTTGATAAGTTGGAAAGATACAGTTTGCTTGTAATAAGGTCTGATTGTGATTACCAGCATTTTCACATATTACCTAAGTTGTTTATGCATTGTCAAGACCTGACACCCGAGAGACCTTAGGGTGATTTTTAGTAACTTGTTGAAAATTACCTTTCAAGAGAGATAGAATATCGCATTCTGTTTGAGTTGTTGCTGTACAGAAAACACCATCAACAACACCTAATGATGTTTTCCTACCATCCTTCATATGGCTTAATAAAGGAATCAACTATTCAAAGTTCATTACAATGCTGATTTTTCATAAAAAATATGTTTAAAGAAGGGACACATCTTCTCAATACATTCCAATATTAGTTTGAAGAGGAAGTCTATGGTTTTCCCTGAAGTAGTTTTGATTATAGATTTAAGGTTGCTAAGTTTTTTTTCTTACCCAAACTCTTTCCAACTCAACCCTCATTCATAGTTGCTTAGGGAACATACATATACATTGATTTTTATCAACCTATTGCTGTTGTTACAACATATAATAGAATCTCAACATTTCTCAGCAAAAATTACATGCCATTTAACTTTATAATAATATACTAAAAGATGCTCAATCTTATTACTTATAATCATTGTTTCTTTTGAGATAAGGGAGACAAAATAGTGATAAGTTTTATTCAAGGATCTAGTATTTTTCCATAGAAACTCTTAAGAATAAATTTTCACAATAAAAAAATTGACAACTCATTTAAAATCATCATACCATCCATGCAAATCTTCGTAGTTAATATTTTTCTACATGTACTAGACTAAGCTTGGAATGGCACTACTATGTGGTCAATAATTTTAACAATCTTATACCCAAAATAATTAAGGTTATATCTAATTTGAGGTAGTTTAGAAGTTACAAACTAAAATAAACAATACTTGAAATTAACATAAAATCAACAACTACTTTGTTAAATGTGAAGATTACTCAATTCCTCAAGTTTTTCACACTCTTCAAACAACCTAAAACAAGAATATATATATATATATATATATCAAGGAATCTAGCGATCACTTTGCTTTTGTGTGTCACTTTATCAAAAGTCTATGACACTATTTAAGGCCTACATTCAATGGATTATCAAATACTCTGTAATGCCCCAAGTTGACATGCTCAAAACAAAACCTGATGGAACAAAAAAAAAATTGAAACAAAGGCCACAACGTCAATAATGCAACATGTCTTACCTGCACAACAACATGCACACAAGTGTCACAATGACACAACTTCAAAGACAACAAGACAACTTCACCATTGCATTAGAAAGGTGGCCAAAAAAAAGACTAACTACTTGTAGGATAAATCCACCATGATGAACATACAAGAGAGAGAGGACAACACCTACACAACGATCAATTACTAAACCATGATCACGTTCTCTCACAACACCACACTAGGATAGGATGAGGGAATCATCAACATCCAATCTACACCCAAACACACTTAACAACTCTAGAAACAAGGGAAAACCTTCACAAGAGGTTGCTTAACCAATAGGAACACACTCTCCACTAATTGGAATGGTGACAAGTCACTTCTAAAAAACCACATGCTTCCCAAGACGTCTCGCCACAACACATCACACAAGCGAAATGATACAACTCCACAACAACCCATGACCTATGAGGAATTTTGAAGACACCAACAAGACCAACCATGAAGTATTATAGCCTTTCCAAGTCTTCACAAGATTAGGTGCACAATCTCCCTAACACTAGGTTTGACAATTAGACAACTTTGGAAGAAGACACACAAAATGAGGTAAGAGGAATCACAAGTTCTCAATGACAACACATAAGAACATGCACAAAACACCACTAGACCTTTGGGACCATGAAGAACACCTTTTGTTTACATGATTTTCCCATAAAAGGCTTTGAAACAAAGAAGAAAGATCAAGTCCTCAAACAAAGATACTTAACTAGGTTTTTGAGGATTCCAATGAATAAAACAACCAAAATGAAAAAATACAAGGCATAAAAATTGTTTGTCAGTGGCATTAGGCTTAGAAAACCACTGGCTAACTATGGTTAAAAGGGTTAACATTTTTTTTTTGTATGGGAATGAGGCTGCCCAAACATAGGACGAGGCCACCCAAGCAAAGATAAACAAAATTTTGAACTTTAAGCCTACAAAACAAAGATTCCCGAACATGCAACCGGGCTGCCCAAACATATCAAGCCACCCAATTGGACTTATAAAATTTTTGACTAAGTTTGGAGGCTCTTAAGCAAATTAGGTTGCCCAACTAGACTTAGAAACTTTTTGATTGAGTTTGGAGGCTCTTGAGAAAACCAGGCCACCCAAACTCACAAAGACACTGATACTCATTTTAAGCTCGAATTAAAGTATTCCTAAGTTCATTTTAGCCTTTGCACATTATAATATTGAAAAACATAAATAATCATGCTCATTTCCAACATTGAGATGCAAATTAACCAATACTCTTCTTTCATTACCAATGTTACATCCATGTCAAAGAGAGGTCCAAATACAAAAAAAAAACATTTGAATAAGGAAGTAACTCTGAATAAGCATATCCACCTTGCCACATTGAAGTTGTTTGAATCCATCATGATCCTTCCATCCCCAATGGTGGTTACCACACCACCCGACTCATGGAGTTAAAAGATCCACTCCCATCATGCTAAGAGATAATCACATAGGCCATAAGCACAACACTCACACCAAATGCATGGAGATATGACTTACACACACACCATACACAAAAAATACACTCAATATACACATCATATATCAATCACATAATGGATCCAAGACAAGTCATCCTTTGGTACAATCACAAATGACATAACACAATCCACATTGGTTAAACTCACCAATGTCAAATCACAAATTCACATTGGGCCAACTCACCAATGCTATAAAAAGAATCATCCTTGGGTAAACAAACCAAAGGCATAATACATGGAATTATCATTGGGAAAATTCACCAATGGAAAACACAAGCACATGGAAGGGAATACATCATCCTTTAGGTACTACTCAACTACATTAGGGTTAGATATTTGTTATCACAGAATCTAGCAGCGCTCATTCCACGGATAACCCCCTTACGAAACTTGTACATTTCCTAGGATTTGTGAAGTTCAAGTACGCATAACGAAGTGATTTTCAAGCCACCTTGAAATGCGTTCCAAAGTCTCAAATAGTCAATTCGAGCATCCCCCTATGTTCGCCTCATGAAGACCTTCGAAACGAGCCCCTTCGCGAAGTCTCACTGTTCGTACTTAGCAAATTGCAAAAAATGCAATTGCACTGAAAAAGTGCGCTCCTGCTCTCAAACCAAAATTTGGCTAAGGATGAAAAGTGCAGGGGCGCTAATTTGTAGCGCCCCTGCATGAAAGTGAACTTTCTAAAAAATGTAATAGTGCTGAATTTTAGCACTATTACACTTTTTCCTGACACTTAAACTTTTTCTAGCTCTGGCGCGTTTCTTCATGATTTTCGCATTTTTCGTCAATCGTGCCACTTTTCATGCCTAAATTTATTGCTTGACTTGAGTTAGGTTTTCGATTTTCTCTTTCACTTAAAAGTGTTTTATTTCACCATTTTCATTGCTTATGGTCTTTGTTCTTCTTTTCTTCTTGTTGGGCGAGTTCTTCTCAAGCTACAACCACGTGTTTTGGAAATTTGAAGTTCTTCTCCAGCGTTTTTCGCGTTTCATCTTTGTAAGTTGTTACCCTTGCTTTCTCTTTATTCTCCATTCGTTTTTGTATATTTCTAAGATTTACATATGCATTTCTCTTTGTTTTCTTCCCACGCGTTTTTGTTTTCTCCATCACACGTTTTCTCCTCTTACCCTCACACAATGGAACTCTTGTGTTTTGTTTTCCAACGCATTTCTCTTGCTATTCACTCCAACATTTTTTTTGTGCTAACATCTTTCCTTGTCATCCTCTCTATAATGCTTTGGTGCAAACATTGAGAAATATCTTGTTTTGAAAGAGGGTTTCTTTGGCTCTTATACACTTTTACAATGGTGATGAAATGAATTTCAATGGCAACTCCATGCAGACAAACAATTTGCAAACCCCAAGCGTCATTTTCATGCACCATTACATTTGTTTTACAAAATCATGTCTCAGATGTAGAAGCGCTAAAATTTAGCGCCCTGACATGTTGAACATGTTGAAATAAATTCTAACTCTGAGAGATGCAGGAGCACTATTTTTTAGCGCCCCTGCATCAAAAACTGAAATCTCCAAAAATGTAATGGCGCTGAATTTTAGCGCCCTTACACTTTTTACAATCTTTTTCTAGATGAACTTCATTTCTATCCATTTCACTCCTGAACCTTGTTCCTTCCTTTTTGTGCATCGTTTTGTGTGCCTTGTCATCCACTCCATGCTTTCCCATCATCGTTGCTCGTTTTGCACATCCCCATGCTACCTAACAACTAATGTTTGTTCTGACTCAACACCTTGCAGTCTCATTTCAAGGATTTTCAAAGTCTGAGTTATCAAAGTTCCAGTTGTTTCTAATGACTGCCAGTAAACCTTCGTCTTCTTCGAAAGAAAAAAGCAAAATGAAGTACAAATATCAAGGTGTCTATCCGCCAAGGTGGAAGAGATAAAAGATACAGAGGTTGGCCATCAAGACTTGGTTGAATTTGCGAAGCAAATAGAGATGAAGCCTCTTCCTGACCCAATGAGAGCAATTGTACACAGTAACTTGCATTTGGTAGCTATGTTTCCTACAGCTGCACATAATATGGAGTTTGTTCTTCAGGTGGCGTCTCACTACATCAGAGAAAGTAGAAGTGTGATCGATTCTTCTAGGCACGAGATTCTGAGACTCGATCCCGATTTCTTGACATTGTTTTTAAGGTTCCTCATATGGAGAAATACATTGATATTTCTATACAAAAAGCACAAGAGGTTTTTGACGCTGATCCCAATAAAGCTAAAAACCTAATAAATACTCAATGGTTAAAGAAGCCTAGACAATATGTTTCCAGATGGCCAAAGGGACTCCTGCGAAGTGATTTCAAGGATGACGTCAAAGATATGATCACATTTTTAAGCAGAGTGAAAGGCTTGCCGGAATCATCCACTTTTCATGATTGGATGTATGAATACATCAGGATCATAAGAAGATAGAAGGTGCATATTGATTGGGGCAAACAGATCAGTGATGAAATACATGAGTAGTTGATCAATGCTCCTTCTACATTGAAATTCTAGATGACTTCTTACCTAGTGTACGCGGTGGCTGTAATGAGGCAATTCCTAGGTCTATCTACAAAAGGGAATCAGATGATGGTACCTGTGTACAGATTTTTCTATCAATTAGAACTGAAGGAAAGCTTTCATCACTTCAGGCGAGTCACAGATGCTTTCTTCGTGCCTTTGCTTTTCAATTTTGATCCAGCTCTTGAAATAAGGAAGGTATCTGATGAGGCGTATAAGGTGGTAAGTAAAGTTGGATGCCTATTTCTTCAATTCCCAATGTTTACTTACTTGAGAGTAGGGTGATACACTGGTTGTCCCTACATGCTGCCACATTATCCTTCAGATAAGTGGGTTCTCATGGAAACATGTAGATAGTTAATTTTAGTGCAAAAGGAACGAAGAAGCAACCACAAGCGTGGATTCAAGTTCCCACTGACCATTGGCTGATATACTATCCCAACTGCACAAAAGGATAAGTCTGTTTATGCTGAAATGCAAATCACGACAATCAAGACCTACAGGTATAGGTTTGATTTTGATTATCGAGATGTCAGAAAAAGATTACAAAAGGGTCATCATCACAAGTACCATTTTGAAGACATCTGTGATGATTGTAGAGATGAAGAAGCCATTCGTAAAATGGACTATTGTAGGTTGACTGTTCAGCAGATCAGAGATCTTGATATTGCTGGCCTACTAGAGGATTTTGCAGATCCTGGTGATATCATGAATGTTGTCTATGATGAGCAAGGAATTGCTAAAAGGCTATTGCCTGCAATTCAATGGTCTAGGAAAGAAATTACCAGCATGAGAGAGAGATTGAAGCCAATCCTAGCCAACGCTGCAGAATGGTTACATAAGCATGGTTATGAAATGAAAAGTTTCAGAACAGACTCGGAAGGAGAAGAATCTGAAGCAGAAGCTCGCCAACAGCAAGAACTCCGCGACAAAAATAAATCAGCGGTTGTTCCCACTTCTTCATGAAGAGGTCCCAAGATCAAGTTTACTATTGGCAAGAAAGATACCCAGTCCGTCCCAGAGACAAAAATCATGGAATCCAATCCATCTCGCTCTAAAGGTAAAAATTCTATTCTAGAGGAGGTAGATTTCGATGAAGAAGGAACTTCAAGTGATCAATCCGCTGAAGATGAAGATTCAACAGAAGCAGACTCTGATGCAGAAGAGGTTTTTGAAAGCGGGCAAGAGTCTGAAGAAGATTCTGAAGAAGGATCTGAAGGTGATTTTGAAGGTGAACCAAGATCGGAGAGAAAAGAGGGTGATCAACAGGAACCCGGGCATGATCAAGAAATAACTACTTCTCCTCCTGAGAAGGAAGTTGAGGAAATTCCTAAAACATCATCGCCTGTGACTTCCAATATTCCTCATACCCCTCCAAATTCAAGAACTCCTCCACCTCCTGTTCCCTCGTCACCTATTCCTACCACATGCATTCCTGCAGTTGAGATATCCACCATCCCTACAGCATCAACCCCGCTTGATACTCCCTCAGTAACAAGCATTCATACAGTTGATATACTGTCAAGCCCTCCATCGTCCATTCCTAGCCTGTCTTCACCAACATATGATATCACTTCTGAGAATGAATTCAATCATTTCATGAATGAGTCAATGTGTGATCAGCTCAATGTGCAAACTATAGGAGCAATGATGACAAACACTTCTCCTATTGTCACAATACCCATGGTAACTTCAGACATGACAATAACTTCAGAAGTAGCAATGGCAACTGAATTGACAGTGAATCCAGAAGTTCACACCTCCTTCCTTCCCCCTTGGCTAATATCTCAAGTGTCGAAGCGGAAGAAGCAAATGATCTCTCCGGAAGAGCTCAACCTCGAAGAGATAGTCCTTCCAAAGGATAAAGGGAAGAAAAAGGCAAAAGTATACTCAAGGCTGAACGTTGATAAGTCTGGCCACAAGTATGCGGAAATTGGCATACCACTGCATGAAGAAGGTGATGTCAATATGGAAGATCTCTACCAAGTACAGGAAGATGTCGAAGGACATCATTTTATTCTTGAGAAAGGTATCAAAGAGTTTCTCGATCAACTTCTTGAGGAAAATCGTATCTTCCTGTTGACCACAGAAATATCTCAGATCTACAAAGAAGCCATCATGAAATTGATTGACAGTTTAGACTTTTCAGAAGCCTCACTGAACGTCATTTGTGATACAAGGCTCACATTGGATAACCTGAAGACGCATCTTGACAAATGCAAGCAGGTTCACTCATCTGCCATGAGATCGATCACGAGAATTCACACCATTGTGGATTACACCATTGGTCCAGATGAGAAGTTCGTGCAGGAGACCAGGAGGAAATATGAAGACTTCCGCACCCAAAGCGAAGAAACATGAAGAAGCTTCCTAATCTCCAGTGCTAGAAATTTCTGGTGCATCCCTTTATGCATCTTGTAAATATTTCTTGACATCTGATATGTCTCTTTGTAAATTGTAATTACACCAAGTTCGAAGATGTAATCTTTTGAAAAAAAATTACACTTTGACTTTGGTCAAATTTAGGTGAGATCTCCTAAAATCTCTCACCTAACTTTCCTTAATTTCCTCAATTAGATTCCTAATTTTGCTCATCCCTCTTTCTATATAATGTGAGGGATTTCTATTGTAAATGGATCCTTTAGTATTTTGCAACGAAGTGCTGCCCTTTTTGAAGTAGAATCGTGAAACTTTGTGTTCATGCTTTTGTGAATGAAATTTGACCAATAAAGAAGAAGATTGCAAGCCAGACTTTGTGTTGGATTCGATAATCTTACAAATTGATCTTATTTGGTGGTGATTAGGTGATGGAATCTGAGGGACTCTAAGTAATTTATGTAAACTTTGTGTTGCATCTATTATTTAGATTTGCATTTGTGTTTTTGTTTATCTTTCGGTTGAATAATCTACAAGACTTTGTGCTTGTAATTGTTCATGCTCTTGGATATTATTGTTGAATGATCTACAAGACTTTGTGCTTGTAATTGTTCATGCTCTTTGATACTTTGGTTGGATGATCTACAAGACTTTGCGCTTGTAATTGTTCATGCTATTCGAGGAATTGTTGTGTCTAAGAAGACTTTGCACTTCTAACGTGACAAACGGTACATTTTCACAGATCCACCATTGATAAAGCTACGAAATGACTTTGTGCCTTCGTGAGCTTTCCCTTTAACTTTATTTGTTTATTGTTAATTACTTCTGGTATCTCTACGCTTTGCTTTGACAAGATAGAGGTATTGGTATTACTACTAGTTGATCATTTAAAGTTGTTAAGAAATGTGAACTTCCAACGGTGAAGCATTGTAAACATCTTCTCTGAAAAAAGAGAGAAGGATGAATGTAACACACCCCCCCCACTTCATAAGTTTTGTGTACATTTTGTAATTACTTGTTTGTTTTACTATCGCTTCTATCAACAGTAAGAAGGGCGCCTCCCCTTTCCGAGAGGAGAGATTTACATCTCACATAGCTGTGGCTGAAGTCCTAGTTGTGTAATCTATCGAAAAGCTGATTACATAATTTTCACCCAACAATATTAGAGAGAAAGAGAGGGAATGTCATTGCAAACACTCATGTGGGGCTTAATGCAAAATTGAGTATCCTCTCATACAAATGAGGTTACTTGATCTTACAAATTTTATGCTCCCTAAATGTTATCCTCGAATCCAGCTGTGCCAGATTCACAGGATAACCCCCTATGAAAATTTTATGTTTCCTAGTCCCGTTTACTTCAAGCACACAAAATGAGGAAAATTTTAATTCATATTGATGTGTAGTCCAAAAACTCAAACAATCCGTTTGAGCATTTACCCCTGTTCATCTTTTGAAGAGCTTCAAAATGAGTATCTTTGTTAACTCCTAATTCTTGGGAGTTAGTCAATTTTTGACCCATGTCGGAGTGCTGATTTTCAACACTCCTACATGAGCCTTAACTTAGAAAATTCACTCCAAGTGTTGGAGTGCTGAAAAATCAGCGCTCCTACACTTTGCATCGAGGTTTGAAATGCACAAGTAGTGATTTTCATTGCTAGTGCATTTTTCCTTTTGTTGTCTTTTTGATGCATATGCGGTGAAAATCACCGCTTGTGCACTTTTTTTTTCTCAAGTCTACCACATACACAAGCGGTGATTTTCACCACTCATGCATCTTTCTCGCCTTAATGAACACCTTCATTAATGTGAACTTCAAGTTGCACTAATCATGCTTTTTGATAACTTGATTAAAGTAATTTCAAGCTAATCTAACGTCATTCTATCTGCCATTCACTCTTCCTTTGCATACTGGTCTCCATCCAACCTCAAGTAGATTAGTGTTTGAAGTTTTTTCTTGTTTTTGAGCTAGGGTTTCAACGTTTTTTCTAGGTATGTTGTTTCTCCTCCCTCTTCATCGTGTTTTTCTCCTCTTTGCATTCAAAGCTCTGTAGATTCTAATTCAACCTTGCTCAAAATGCATTTTTCTTTGTTAGGGTTTTGATCTCTACTTTTCTCGAATTCTCCTTCCTCTTTTGAAATCACGTCCCACTTTTCTTTGTTATCTTTTTGCACATCTTGGCTTTCAATGCCCTAGGAATTTCTCTCCACACACTATCTTCACCATTTTTGTGTTTGTAATGACCTTCCACAGTTTCTCATTGAGTTCCCATACTCACCAAGCGGTGAAGATTTTAGTGTTAGCAATTTGAAATTAATGAAGATTTGTCATTTTTGAAATATCATTCTTCTAATTGTTCGAGCGACATTTTTCACTGCTTGAACACCAAGTCTACCTTTCCTTACTTGACAAAGCAATGAAATTAACCGCTGCCACACTAGAGATTTTCATCAACTCCAAATGTAGGAGCGGTGAAAATCACTACTCCTACATGGAGTGCCTCCTAACTTCAAATGTCAAAGCGTTGAAAAAGTTTGCTTGTGCAATTCACTCTGAAACATGAAGGATATGCTCAAGCATTGATTTTCAGCGCTCCTACACAAAAAGTAGATTTTTTCTTCTAACACTCTGAAATCACTCCGCTTGTGCTCTGAACCTCGTTTCTTTTCCAATGCTCTATTTTCTGTGCAAAATATCTCTTTTGCACTTGCTCCAAATTTCCTACTTGCTTCACTCTTTCCAACACTGCATTTTCTCCTAACATCCACTGATCCACTATTTTTGTAGTTCCTCTCAAGCTCTCATCAAGTGACCCAAGAAGGTGATATCCCTTGATCTTGGTATTTATAGATGACAACAAAGAATCCTCTGTCATCTTCTAAGAAAGAGGGGAAAATGAAGTACAAATATCAGGGTGTCTTTCTTCCTACCATGGTGATCTCAAAGGTGGATGAAATTAAAGACACCAAAATTGGTCATCAAGACCTTGAAGATTTTGTAAAAAGAATTGAGAAAAATCCCTTAGAAGACAGCTTGAGATCTACATTCTTGAATTCTTCTCATAATATAGAGTTTGTTCTCTAGGTTGCAACCCATTACATCTGAGATAATAGAAGTGCAATAGATTCCTCAGGGCAAGTAATGATGAGATTAGATCCTGAATTTTTTGATATTTTTTTTTGGGTTCCACACATGGAACAATATGCAAAATCTCAATGCAATAGGCACATGAGGTTTAAGATCAGGATCCAACTAAGGCTAAAAATTTGATTAACACTCAATGGTTGAAAACACCTAGGCCCACTATCTCAAGATGGCCAAAGGGGCTTCCTCAAAGTGATTTTAAAGAGGACATCAGGGATATGATTACTCTCCTGAGCAAAGTGAAAGGCTTGCCAAAGTCATCCCATTTTTAGGATTGGATGTATGAAAACATCTGCATCATCAAGAGAAAGAAAGCACATATTGATTGGGGGACTCAAATAAGTGATGAAATTCATGAGCAGTTGATAAATGTGCCAACCACTCTAAAATTCTACATGACTTCCTATTTGGTGTATGCTACTGCAATGAGGCAATTTCCAAGGTTATCTACAAAGGGAACCATACATTTTGTACCTGTGTATGAGTACTATTATCAGTTGAAATTAAAAGAAAGTCTTCATCATTTCAGGAGAGTCACAAATTCCTTCTTTGCACCCCTGCTATTCACTTTTGATCTGACTCTTGAAAAGAAAAGAGTATCGAATGAAGCTTACAAAGTGGTTAGTAAGGTTGGTTGTACCTTTTTGCAATTTCCAACTTTCACCTACATGAGAGTCAATTGCTATACTGGGTGTCCATACATGTTACCCAAATATCCCTCAGATAAGTGGATACTAATGGAGTTGTGTAGACAGTTGATCTCAGTTCACAAGGAACACCAGAGAATACACAAGCCAGGTTCCAGGTTTCCACTAACAATTGAGAGGTATACCATTCACAGTGTACAAAAAGCAAAGTCAGTCTCTGTATAAATGAAAATCATGACTATCAGAACATATAAATATAGATTTGACTTTGAGTAACGAGATGTGAAGAGGAAATTGTGTAAGGATCACCGACATGTCTACCATTTTGAAGACATATGGGTGGATTCCAGAGATGAAGAAGAAATCCATAGAATGGATTTTTGCAGGCTAAAAGTTGAGCAGATAAGAGATCTTGGTATAGCTGATCTACCAAAGGATTTCACAGATCCTAGCGACATCCTAAATTCTGCTTATGAAGAAGATAAGATTGTTGGGAGGCCCTTACCTCCAATACAATGGTCTAAAAAAGAAAGTGTCTCTATCAGGGAAAGGTTTGATCCCATCTTGCACAACAAAGCAAAATGGTTGCATAAACATGGTTTCCAAATGAAAGCTTTCAAGACTGAATCAGAAGGAGAAGCACCGGGAGCAAAAACCAGCCAATGGCAGGAACTTTGCTAAAGAAAAAACAAGTGGCTACTCCCTCTTCTTCCCAAGAGGTCCTAGAATCAAGTTCACCATTGGTAAGAATGTTACACAGATAGTTGAAGAACATAAGGAAACAAAATCTGAACCAAAACATGCAGAAGGAAAGGAGTTTGCTTCTAAGGAACAAACATTCAAAGAAGAAGAAGGAAACGAAAGCGAAGAATTTGAAGAAGAAGAGTTTGTAGAAGAGGAAGAGTCCAAAAAAGATGAAGGAGAAAAAGAAGGTAATGAGGAGGAACTTGGGCATGACGATGAACAACCTTTATCTCCTCATGAGAATATTGTTGAAAATATTCCCCGAACATCATCGCTTGCTACTTCAAATATCCCTCATACACCTCCCAATCCTAACACTCCTCCACCTCCTCTTCCTACTTCACCTCCTCCCACATCTACCATACATGCAGTGGACATTTCTATTCCCCCTACAATATAAACCATCCTTGCCACTCCTCCTACAGTTTCAAACTCACAAACTGTTGATGTCTTGTCAAGCTCTCCTTCATCCATCCCAAGTTTGTCATCTCCATATTTTGATGTTTCTTCTGAAGTTGAATTTGATAGATTCATGAATGAATCTTTGCAGAGTTAACTCGGTTTGCAGTCCACTGGAGCAATCATGACAGATACTACCCCGATTGTTATAATACCAATCATTTCTACAGAAGTGGTTGTGACACAAGAGTTGGCAGTGTGTCAAGAAGCATATACTTCCTCCCTTCCTCCTTGGTTGATCTATCAATTATCGAAGTGAAAGAAACAAATGATTTCCCCAAATGAGCTTGATATTGAAGAGATAGCTCCTCCAAAAGGCAAGGGGAAGAAAAAAGAAAAAGTTCCTTCAAGGCTTCATGCTGACAAAACTGGTCACAAGTTTGTAGAGATTGGTCTACCCCCACAAGAAGAAGGTGATGTAAACATGGAGGACTACACAATCATGAGTGTCTAACTTGGAAAAGTGACAAATGCAAGTGCAAAGGTAGATACACAAGTGGTCCTAGATGCATTAGCACAAAGGCTTGACAACATGGAACAAGCTAGGAATATGTACAAGGAGAAAGCCGAGCGTTATGCAACTATTTTGAGGAACCTTGCAGGCTCTTCAGGGATGTGCAACCTATGGCTATGGTAAGCTTTGAGGAACTAGTAGTACAAAAGGCAGAGAAGTTTTCCTCCAAGGGTAAGGTGTTGCATGATTTCATTGATGAAATGATGGAACATGGTTCACAAGTCATAGCTGTTGCGAATGAGAAGACCACTCAGATAGCCAAGCTAAAATTAGAGCTTGATAAAGAAGAAAACATACTTTCCCAAGAGAAAAAAGAAATGGAAAGATGTCTCTCATTTTGGTCACGAATGAAAGAGACAAAGCTGAGTAAGTTGGTGGAAGTTGGGGTAATTCCCGACAAAGAGAAGTATGTGGAGGTAAGAGAATCTCTCAAGCACCGCATTCAAGTGATCAAATATCTTATTGAAGATATCCAAGTAAAAGAAGATGTCGAAGGACATCGTGTTATCCTAGTAAATGGAATTGAGGAGTTACCAGGTAAGCTCCTTGATGAAAATCATACTTTCCTCCCGACCAGTGAACTTTCTTAGATCTGTAAGGAAGCCATCATGAAGCAAGTGGAGGATGCCAACTTTTCAAAGGCTTCCATGCACACCATATGTGATATATGACTTTCTCTTGATTGTCTCAAAATGCATCTAGAAAGATGCAAGAAAATTTGCTCGTCTGCAAGAAGATCAATCACAAGAGTTCACACCATTGTGGATTACACAGTTGGTCCAGATGAGGCATTTGTATTGGAGACAAAGAAGAGATATGAAGACTTTTGTGCCCAATGCAAGGAACCATGAAGACTTCTTTTCATCTCTAGTGTTAGATAGTTTTATGCTTTCATTTATGCATTTTGTAAATAGTTCTCAACATCTTACATGTCATTTTACAAGATGTAATTTACATGTAAAAACAAAGATGTTTTCCTAAAAAGATGGACAACATTTTTGAATAAGTCGACTTGTTAGGTGAGATTTTCCTAAATTTTCTCACCTAAATTTCCTAGACTTTCTCATCTACTTTTCCTAGATTTTCTCTTCCTCTCTTTTATAAATATAAGGGGATTCTTTTGTAATAGTTATCTTTGATCTTTTGCAATGATGTCATGTCCCCTTCTAGTTGACATCTCTCGGAGCACAGGATTAGCCTATCATGTGACCCTCGTAGGCTGATGGATTGTATAGAGGGTCTAGTTGGAGTTGGCTCAGCTTCAGATTGGCAGTTTTGATCAGTTGGCTTTCGTTCGGGCTCGTTCGGACACTTCTTGCATAAGTTGCTATTTTTAGCAGTTATTGGCAGTCAGCATGGGACCCCTGCTATTTTTAGCAGTATGGATTGTTGGTGTTCAGAATCACTTCAGTGTTCGTCAGCTTCAGACGGATCAGGCATCAGATGAATAATGAGAGAGATATTAATATTTAATTGAATTAATTAAATATTAATTAATTGGAGATTATAATATAAAGTTATAATATTTCATTATAACTTAAGTGATTTTGATAAAGGGGTAGCCCATCATCAGAAAGGGGCCATTTGAAGATTAAATTTATAATTAAATATTTGAGCTGAGACTATTGAAGAATAAAAAGGTAAAAGTTCGAACTATTTAAAATTCCCTATTATTGTGGAATTCGCACTTTTGAAGGATATAGTGCATTTGCCTTGGGATTCGAGCCATTATGCATATTGAGTTATTGAAAATTGATCAAGTTTGGTCTGAGCAAGAAGCTTTAGGGTTTCAGTCTCGAATTCATTGGGGAATGAGCCATCTCCATTGAAAGCAGTTGAGAGGGTGTGAGATATCACCTGATCTATTGCCAGTTGAGAGATTTCTTCATCCAGAGGAAATTACAGAGCTTCACAGTTGAAACACATTTCTTTAGAGTATACTTCCAGAGGAGTTTGTCACTTGCAGGCGCCTAACATCCAGAGATCTTAAGGCCACAATAGAGGTCGTACATTTCAGTCATTGGCTGCTGGGTGAAAGCCGTACTAGTCATATTGCAGGCCGTACCATCATTTAATAGGGCGTACCTTCTGTGTTGGATAGATCGCCTCCTTTCTGGCCAGTTTTTCTGCACCAACTGGGGTGCCTATGCTCTTGGTATCTTTTGGCATCACCAGATAGAGGGAGAAGCTGGAATGAAGGATAGCCGTACCATATCAAGCATAAATTAAGTCTGCTGAAATCAAGTTTTTCTTCAGATAAAAATATTTTTTTTTCACTTGCATGTAACTGGATCTTTCTTGTAAACGTTTCAGAAGTTTGGTAAATAGATTGGCATCCATTTTAGCAATTGAATCTATTATTTTCATAGTAGAAAGAATTTATTTGAATTTATTATCAATTTATTACAAAATCGCATTATTGCATTTATGCTCAAAAACACCAAAAAAACCAAAAACTTCAGAAAAACAAACAAAACATTCAGATTCAGCATCAGGGGAAACTTAGGGTTTCTACAAATGAAGTGCTGCCCATTTTGAGAAGCAAATACATGAAAATTTATGTTCATCTTTGTGAATCTATTTTGATCAATAAAGAAGTGAGTTGCATACCAAACTTTGTGATGGAATTGATTATCTTTTGGATTTGATTGAGATTGGAAGTGATTAGTGATTGAGATCTAAAGGGCTTTGAGTAAATCCATGTAAACTTTATGTTACACTCTTTTATTCAAATTTATGATATTGATTGAATGTTGTTGGTGAATTCTCTACAAGACTTTGTGCTTGTATTTATTCATGTTGTTCATGGATCTATCACGGAGTATCTAGAAGACTTTGTTCTTCTAATCTAATGCTAGTTACATATCTCAAAGGATTCATTGGTGAAAGCTATGAAACGACTTTGTGCCTTCGTGCATTTTTTGGTTTTATCATTTACCATTATTATGTTGGTATTCTTAGTCTTTGCTTTGACAAGATAAGAATATTGGAATTATTGCTTTGTTTTTAGTTTGAAGTTGTATCGAATCAGGAACTCAAAACCGTGAAGCATTGTAAAATATATTCTCTGAAAAAAGAGAGAATTATGAATTTGACACACCCCCATCTCTTAACCATAGTGTACATCATTGTGAATACTTAATTAGTTTTACTTAGTTTCAATAAGCAGTAAGAAGGGTGCCTCCCCTTTCTGAGAGGAGAGATTGTATCTCACATAGCTATGGCTGAAATCAAGTTTTGTAATATGTTAAAGGGATTACATAATTTTCACCCAACACTAAACAACTTGTCTTCAACATTCTTAGCCTGTATGAGCACTCAAGGCATGAGAGAGATATCCATTATCTTGGTAATTAATTACCCATGTTTCACTTGTTAATCCAAAACTCCCCACACCATGATTTCCTACATGCCACTTAAGGTCAAGTTCACATTGGGAGCCATTCCCATAACTCTCTCTAAAGTAGCACGAAAATTAATGCACAAAATTTAATTCATCAAAATTTTATAACAAGTTTTGACAAGCATTATTTCAATAATTCACGAAGGACACTTTCATTAAAACATTCAAATTCATCATATTTCATTCAAACTGTTCAAATTTTCTTGTTTTTCAATACACTAAAAACCAAGAAATTTTCCCAAAACCTTATTAATTTTTTTTCTTCAAAACTTATTTTTTAAATTTCAAAAATCTATAGATACTTTTTTTTCTTCTCTAAATACACCCAACAACACACTTTTCATATCAATTTCACTTTTCACGCATTCTCAAAAATTTGAGCATCATAACCCAATATTATTGAAAATTCTCAAATTTTCATAAAATAAAATAAATAGCATGGGACTTTTCTCAAATGAAATGCATTAGCGGGTTTTTATACTCCCCTAAATCTAATTCAACCTTTCAAAATGAAACAAAATGAGCAAGGGAGAAAAATTTAACAATTTAATTCAAATTATGATCAAATTTAAAATGAAGAATACCTCAAGCACACCAAACAAATGCATATGAAAGCTCTCACGCACACTCTCCATCCAATTCCAATCCCAACAAATATGATCCCATTGAATTCCCTTTTCGAATGCATTCCCAATCAATATTTCAATTTCTTTTACCATGAGAGGGTTTTCTCCTCCCTCAATTTCTTCCCAAAATAAAAATTACATAATGAAAATAAAACCCCTTTTTCTATTTACCCTTTTTCACTTTCCAAATAAATCAAAATAAAGTTCATTTTCTATTTTCTTAATTCTCATTTTCCTCAAAATACCAAATAGACACATCAATCAATTTCTAAATAACATATATCATTTAAATTTATGATTTAAATCAATATAAGCATATATTCATTTAAATTTACGAAATTTAGAATTTAAACATGATATTTTAATCAAACACAACTTTCAATTCCTAATTCACTAAACATTATATTAACTTCATTTCTACTTTCATTCTATTTTTTCCCTTTCCCAAAATACAAAGAATATTTTAACAACCAACATAGGATATCATTTAAATTCCTAACACTTCATTTACAGAAAAAAAATATAGAATTTGAACCATTAGTTAAATTAGGCATTTATTGGTTGTTCACAATATAGACGGAATCCAAAATCACCTCCAATTTAGATTTAGGTTCACATAAGGTCGAACATGACACATATCGTACCCAATTTGAGTACGATTGAGGAATGGATAGGGAGGCTCAATGTGACATCTCTGAATTAACCACCTTTGGGGAATAACTCAGACCTGTGTATCCAAGTGAAGAAATAACCATGCACCTATAACCATTCAATGCACATCAAGGGTACTTGCTCAATGTATATATAGTCAAAGCACAACATAATCACCCAACGAGGTCCAATAGCATAAAATATAAATGACATCCATACATTTGTCATATAAATCATTTCTTGAACATCAATAATTATGTCCACATTTAATCACAACATACATAATGCACATCACTGAATTAAACCATAATGATAAACAATCATGAAAATATACAAAATACCAACAATTGACATGTTGAGGAACCTCATTTAAAATGTGCAGTAGTTCATACACACATTTTAGAGCCATACTATAATCACCACAAAAATCATGAAGAACGGTGAAGTTGAAACATCAATCTTACATTAACAAGATGTAAACAAGAGGGGCACTACATATTCTTTAAAATGCTCTATCAAAATACAAATTAATTCTTGTTATGATCAATTTACATAATGAAGAACATAGAGCACATTGGATGAGATAATCTTTGTAGTAAGTCATAGTAGCAAATGTTATTCGACCAAGTAGCTTTCTTCCTACTTTTTCACTCTTCAAACCCTCTTGGACCTACAACTCGTATTCATCTCTTCACACGAAATCTCTTCTCCCTTTAGTCGCCCAACTTCCTATCACCAATATCGCATCTCCCTCTGCCAAGCCAAACAAAACAAAAACTACCCAAATATGGTGGATTGTGGGGTGCCGTTTCCTAAAGACCGACTAGATATCCTCAGAAAAAAGGGACACCATGCCTTATTAATGGCACAAATGTCCTTCCAGCACACACCCTCCTCTACACTTACCCACGCCATGCTTATTGAAATCTTCTTGTTGGGTTGCATGACTTTTCTTTGACATTTACTTCCCATCTTCCTCCTGTCCACGCACTTCACCTTTTCTTTCCTTTTTTATTTATTTTTGATCAAGGTCGAGGGGACAATGAAAAGTTATCTGATTTTAATTATATTAAGTGCCCTCCCAATCATTATTTCATTATATGAATTTTATTTTACTTATATTTATACTTTATTGTTATTTATTATTTATTTAGGTATGTTTTATTTATATTTATATATATTTTTAATTTATTTAATGCCCATCTTGAGGTTAACATGTCAGATTCAAATAGTAGTTGACCTCATGTCTTTACCTTATAAGCAAAGCAGACAACAATGTAATGGAAAAAGCATCTAGTCTCAAGGTTACACATGGATTGGACAATCCCTTGCACACTCAACTACAAAGATCATTTAACAACATTTGATTACTTGGTACTAGGTTTGGTAAACCTTAGGTTAGAGTGAAGTTACCTACAAAGTTTGTTATTGGGATCTAGCTTTAAAATTTGTTTGTCTCTCATCATCATACCATAAAATCCACCTCATCTTGCACCCCAAGTACTTACAACCAACAACAAACCTCACACAAGTCCACCAACCAAGTCATTGGTCCGAGCTAGTATAAAAAAAATCAATGCATCTAGATTTCACCAATAACAAGATAATGTTATAATTACATTCATTAGTAATAGAATCTACAAATCATTACGACCAAACCAACAAATAAGTTCATTTAACATAATATGGTCATAAAATCCACCCCTAGTCCAAATTACCACAAGGCTAAGGGGCATGCAAGAAAATTAATGAGCCCTAGGGGATTGTCATTTATATCAATAACAAAGGTCATATTGGAGGTGAAAACATTGACAAGATTTAGGCCAATTTTGTGCCTAACATTACTAAAGATGAAAAACTCTATAATTAATATCATGCAATCCTATAAACTTTTTAAGAGTACATGGTATCGATAATAACATGTTCTAGTTGGTCTCTCCCTTCCATTTGGGTGCAATCTTGGTTATAGCTAGCTAGTCAAAAGGGGTTGTGGCTCCTAGTCTCATGGTTCTCAGTTTAAAAGAACTAGAGATCTAGCTATGTGTGGGTGGTCTCAAAGTTCTCAACCACTTTCCACCTCTTCTCATGGGCATGGTGCCTTTGGCTGGCCAAATTTTATAGTTTTCTCACTTGGTTCTAACTATTTTTCCTATTCATGCTCAACAACTTGCAAATGAAGATCAAGAAGAAGAAGATGCTCTCATTGGTTGAGAACCAATTGATGATAGTTCCATCCCCATTGGTTTATGAGGCAAACCATATGAACATGATCCCCCTCCCAATGGTGTTGCTCTTTGTAATGTTCCACCCCAGTTGGAACACAGTGGGAACAAGAACCCTTGTCGGTGATGAAAAGTTTCTCGATTTATTTTGTTTAGGCTGACAATGTAAACATGATGTGAACCAATGTTTAGTCACAATGCTTGTACTTAGTTCATTGATTTGAAAGTGATTTGTTGCAAATTGTGATTCTATGATATTTCATTAGTGAAACATTCTGAAATTACATAAAATATCAAATATTACATCCTAAGAATTACCATTCATTCATTACAGTTGAAGCATACACTTAGCTCAACTCAATACATGTCTCATTAATTAATAGCAGTCCTATTTCCATCTTGGCCTGCAGATAACAATATTGTCAACAGTAGTTACCTCAGATAGTAGTGATTCCCCACCCTTTCATCCACGATTTGACTATGGTATGTGCAACAACAACTTCTAAGGTTGGACAACAAACTTTGAAAATGTAATACAACCCAAGCAAATTGGTCCTCGATTCCCACGCAAGCTCCAACAGACTTGACTATCCATGCTTAGGAAATTAGTGATTGAATTAGCTTGGAGGCTCATGCTTGGCACAAGGAAAGACGACTTGGAAAACCAATGTAGCTATCCCTGCATTAGTTGTAACTCTTCATAAACCACGTCCCATCCTTAAAGAAAATTGTCGGCCAATAATGGTTGTAGGTGTAAACTCCAGGGTCTTGAAAACTCATGCCATTCCTCAAAAAGAATAGAGTATGCCTTCCTTCTTGTGTGGTAGAAATTTTTTTCCCTTTCAAACAACAACTGGGGCAAAGCTCAACATTTATTATATAGATCCCAATCGAACCTTCACAATACCAAACTGAAATCTTAAACAATCCTTTTGCAATTCCTTTATTATGAAAATTGTTGATCACTATATTTTCCAATTCTTGTTAAAACCATCAAACCTTGAAAAATTGAAACTTTCTTGCAATAGATTAAAGCACAAACACAACCCCTAAATGAAGTTGTCAACAAGTAGCCTTGGGAGATCTTTCAGTCCTGTAGCATACTATTCTTCATGAGGGTTTTCATCCTCAATGAAGCCAAGATTTTCTAGTCCAACTTGCAAACCCTTAACAATTTTCTCCAAAAACATGCATGTGCAAATGAGCTTTTATATTTGCCTCCAATTCCCACGCCCAAGTTGGCATATTAAAATATTTTATTTTATTTATTTCCCACCTTACATCTCCCTTAAGTTGGTATCCAACTTTATGTTATAAAATAATCTTTTGAAACTCCTTATAATGCCCTTTTATCATAAGTCATTAAAACATATAAATGACATAATAAGTTAAATATTTAATTTAACTTTATTATTAATGTTATTTAAATTTAAAACCCATGACCATGATAAATGCTTGGATAAATTCATGGTGAAAATCCACCAACTTTCCTGATATCAAAATATTGTCAATTGACCAAGACATTGACCCCCCGTGACTTACTAAAAATAGTAAGTATGGCCAAAGTGTTTGAATAAGCTTCAGAAAGCACACTGCAAAATCCTTGGTAAACACTAAGCTGGGAAAACGTTGACTGAGCTCAAATGGCTGATTGACCAAGTCCACAAATGCCCTCAAAGGGCCCCATAACCACCCTATTAGTCCACGAGGACCAAGTGATGGACTAACCTCTGCAACTAATAACTGCCTAGGAAAAGGGGGCATTACACTCTCATTGGTTAGCAACTTTATTGTTTTCTAATGTTTGTGCTTGGTTTTGTTTAAAATTTTCTCATCTTTTGTTGTAGAGTTGGTACTACCTTGACTTTAAGGGCATGCCTTCTACAACCTACCCTAATTTTTGTGAATAGAGTATTATTACCTTTGTAGTTTATAAAAAGTAATAAATGCTTATTCATCAAAAAAAATGTTCTAGTTCAACGTAACGACTTTTATTGAAATTGTAAGTATTCCCTTATGTACATTTTCCTCTATGTTTGAAATTTATTACATTCTAAAAGTTTGCTCTAATCAATTGTTGGTCCGATTTTTAAAATTTGTTTTTTTCATCAAAAAGAATTAAATATTTAATTAAGTACATAAATGCATTGCAACCTTGACATCTTAAAACTTTAGTAGAAAGAGTTTTATAATGGTGCATAAGCCAAAAAGACAAAAATCAATTCCTAAGATGATCCCAGTTTTGAGTGCATGGCATTGGCTAACTATTTATACAACTCTTGGTAGATGGATTTAATAGTGCCAACCCATTTCTACAAGACCCTGGTGTAATGCCAACAAGTGGAACAAAAATACACAAGCCACCAATGTAAGATATTCTGTGAATTGAAAACTATTACTCTGGTTTAGTTTTGCTAAAGATCTTGGGAGCAATGAAACAATTGGGCATTGAATTGTGGAGTAAATGATCAAAATTCCAATATAATTGCAAACACAAGAATAACATATGACATTTGATAACATTTACACTAAGTAAACCCAACAAATCAATTTCACTATTTTGTCAAAAAGAAAGCAGTCTACCTGGCTGACCATAATCAAGCCTGGGCAATGAGCTGCCTATGCCCATGTGGTATATGTGTCAAAAATCTGACCTAGGAACTATTTTTCCATCACATCATTGGCATGCCATTCCAACATGAATATAATCTTAGAAAGATAGGAACTAAAATAGGAGAAAATGTCATTGAATTAACAAAGAATCCTTGGGTGCTGAACTATGCAAGGATCTATATAAACAAAGGAACAAGTCTCTGCCTGATAAGATTGTTGGGAATATGATGCCATTTAATTGCAATCTTAAACATATTTCATGTATCTCCTAAGTCATTGGAAAGTGTTCCCCAACACTAGGATTAGAAAGAGATTAAATTCGAATGAAATGAACATGTAAATTGACATTTGTAATTATTCCTAAATGATAGAAACATGTGGGGACGCCCAAGAAGAGCTACTACAAAATATGAGCACATGGGGCACCCACATGGAAGGTGGAACCCACCTTGCTTCAGTTAATTGTTTGGAGGATTGATAACACTTCAGTAATGCATGTAAATATCCTACAAATTAGGGATTGATATTTACATGGGTGGAGTTCAGTTCAGTTCAGTATCAGTTCAATTCAGTTCAATTCAGTTATGGTTTAGTTATCTTCAGTTGCATGTAGTTAGTTTGAGTTGAATACTAGTTGACTTGAGTTGCATGACTAATGCCTTCAATTGCATGACAGATAACAGGTGGATACTTTCAATTAAGTAGGGATGATCAATCATGCATAATGTTTGCATGAATTGGTGGAGAGATATGTTTTAGTTAACTAAGATTGACTTGGACCCACCTTGGGCACCCAAGTTGGCATTTTTGAGGTAACACCTTTTGCATGAGAAGATATTTATAAGGCTCAGTTAAGTGGGTCCATTCTTGGGTGCCAACTTTGAGGTAATTCTTGCAAGATTTTTTTTTGACCAACGATCAGTTAAGTGTTCAGTTTGGGGTGTCTAAATTGAGTAGACTTTGGTTTTGACTTCATGTTACAGTGTGGAACTCTACTTGCACAATCTAGGCGTAGATTTTTGTGAGGATCTTTATGCTCTTGATTTGTACAACTCTTATTGAGTTTACATGCTCATTAATTATCTATTTATTGCAGCAATTGCATCATGATTATTGCAGGATAACAGGTTAGCTAGTTGAGCTTGTGCATGTGTGAGGGTTTGAAGCATGGCATGGAATGTATGGATTCATGCTTGGTCACATGGAATGCGTGGATAACTTGTAATTGTAGCAAGTGTATGAGAGTTCCAATCAGAGTTTATTGCAGGTTGTGAAGAATTGTTGAAGGAAAAAGAAGCATATCAATCAAGGATTGATACACTGTTATTGTAATCTTGTTCTAAGGTTAACTAATACAAGCACTATTGATTCTAGTGGTGGAGTTTTTTCCCGAGAGGGTTTCTCCATGTATATGTTGTCACTTCTATCTTCTTGTCTTAGTCTTCTACAATCTTTTGTCTCTTTCTACAATTGGTAAATTTGATTGAAATAGATAATCATACACAAAGAATTTGTAACAAAGAACACTTAAGTAGATCTACAATCTCATAGTTTTACAAGTTCTAAGCTACATAATTTCACATTCATTTTCAACATTTGTATTAGAGCTAACAGTTGGGTAGAGTTTGGGACAACTTTCTCTTAAAAGTTTGAAGGTTTTTTGGCTATAGTGTGAGCTTTTACTATTGTGTTATTAGATATTTGTAAAAGAAGTGTGTTTTATCTTCTTGGTTTAGAGATTAAGGTTTTCTTGACCTTTTGGGAGCTATGTCGTTAACAATAGATTCTTTGATTGTGTTGAGGCCATGGATGATCTTCATTTAGGAGATGGTTATCACGATGTCATGGATAGCTTGGTTACATGTTTCAGTGGGAGTTTTTGACAATGATGGTTTGATGTTTATCTTGTTGCCATGTATAGCTCGATATCATAGTTCAATGGGAGCTTTGGTAGGATATGGCTATCTTCATATGATTTGAAGAGGTTTTAACATCTTGTTTCATGGGGAACCCTTAGAGTCTTTGGTAAAGGTGTTATTGTTCTTCCTTTGGAGAGGATGTAGTGTTTTTTGGTTTTGAGTATTAATCATTTGCTTGGAGTTTCATGATTATGCAAGTTGCATTTGAAGTTGGCATTGATTGATTGGTGGGTACTCATGGATACTAGGGAGACTTGGGTTAGGCTAGATATTTCTTGTGTTAAGAGATATGTGTTGGAATGGTTACTTGTTATAAAAAAAATTCAACAATAAAGACCGAGGAGCCTACACCTATGAATGTGAGTCCATCATAGACCTAATGAGGAGGTTGTCTTTATTGAAAGCCTATATTGCTTGGTGTTGTATGCACAGGACAATCTTGTATCCCACTCTTGGTCTACTCGGTAGGTAAATGATCTAAAAGGTGTTCCCTGCCTAATTATTAGATGCATTATTTAAATGTATCTTGTCTTCTCATGCATTAGTCTTGAAAATTGAGTTCTGAGGGATTATTGAGAAGTAGATACATGATTTTATGTATTTCCATTGTTCTCCTTACAATCTTGAACTTGAGTTAGTTTTGAGGATTTGGGTAGAAGATGTATAGGAGATAGTGGTTTTGAGCATATTCCCTCTTGTGGGAATGTTTGGCTAAGTTTGATCTACTTTCTGTGAGAGGTTTACATCTAAGTTCTGCCATGTTTCATTATAAGTTGAATGGTTGTTGATATCCTTTCAGTTTGGGAGTGTTGAAGGAGATCTTACTTTACATAGTTCAACACATATTAGTGTGGTATAAGAACATGGTTTGATTTGCAGGTTCTCTCTTTGTGGGAATATTGTCTTCTTCTTGAAGGTTCTTGTGTTAAGAGAGATGTATTTTGCATATCATTGTATGCTTCTTTGACACTATGATAGAGGAGTTAGCCACATCCTCTATGTGAAGTGCTATAGGACTTGTTAATGTTGTGATCTTGTTTTTAGATTTGACATTACCTATGCAGTGGGAGTTTCAGAAGGTATGTGTTCTGTATGAGGGGCACCTCTCTTGGATTGGTTACACTTTACTACAGTGAGTTACTTCAGAGGTTTTTTATCGCAGGTCTATGTGTGTTATTACCTTGAAGCCTTATTTTGCAGGATGGTGGATATACATGGACTTGTTTGTAGATTTGGGTTGTTATGTTGATAGCATGAAGTTCTACCTATGATAGTTTGGTTATAGAGAATTGGGAAAGGTATTGATTGAGAAAGTTGACACTTTGATCAATGTTGCAGATAAGTTCTATTGGTGCAAGAAGGCCATTGGCCTTGAGTCCTATACTTGATTTATAATAATGATTCATTGTTTAGAATAATTGCAATGTATAATGTCACGTGAGAAAATGTTGGGAATAAGATGCCATTTAATTGCAATCCTAAACATATTTCATGTATCTCCTAAGTCCTTGGAAAGTGTTTCCCAACACTAGGATTAGAAAGAGATTAAATTCAAATGAAATGAACATGTAAATTGACATTTGTAATTATTCCTAAATGATAGGAACATGTGGGGACACCCAAGAAGAGCTCCTACAAAATAGGAGCACATGGGGCGCCCACATGGAAGGTGGAACCCACTTTGCTTCAGTTAACTGTTTGGAGGATTGATAACACTTCAATAATGCATGTAAAGATCCTACAAATTAGGAATTGATATTTACATGAGTGGAGTTCAGTTCATTTCAGTTCAATTATCTTCAGTTGTATGTAGTTAGTTTGAGTTGAATGCTAGTTGACTTCAGTTGACTTGAGTTGCATGACTAATGACTTCAGTTGCATGACAGATAATAGGTGGATACTTTCAGTTAAGTTGGGATGATCAATCATGCATAATGTTTGCATGAATTGGTGGAGAGATATGTTTCAGTTAACTAAGATTGGCTTGGACCCACCTTGGGTGCCCAAGTTGGCATCTTTGAGTTAACACCTTTTGCAAGAGAAGATATTTACAAGGCTCAGTTAAGTGGGCCCATTCTTGGGTGCCATCTTTGAGGTGATGCTTGCAAGATATTTTCTTGACCAATGATCAGTTAAGTGTTCAGTTTGGGGTGCTTAAATTGAGGAGACTTTGGTTTTGACTTCAAGTTATAGTGTGGAACTCTACTTGCACAATCTAGGCATAGATTTTTATGAGGATCTTTATGCTCTTGATTTGTACAACTCTTATTGAGTTTACGTGCTCATTAATTATCTATTTATTGTAGCAATTGCATCATGATTATTGCAGGATAGCAGGTTAGCAAGTTGAGCTTGTGCATTAGTGAGGGTTTGAAGCATGGCATGGGATGTGTGGATTCATACTTGGACACATGGAATGCATGGATAACTTGTAATTGCAACAAGTGTATGAGAGTTCCAATCAAAATTTATTGCAGGTTGTGAAGAAGAATTGTTGAAGGCAAAAAAAGCATATCAATCAAGGATAGATACAATATTATTGTAATCTTGTTCTAGGGTTAAATAATATAAGCACTATTGATTCTGGTGGTGGAGTTTTTTCCTGAACGGGTTTCTCCACGTATATGCTGTGTCACTTCTATCTTCTTGTCTCATTCTTCTACAATTTTCTTTCTCTTTCTACAATTGGTAAAATTGATCTAAACAGATAATCATACACAAAGAATTTGTAACAAAGAATACTTAATTAGATCTACAATCTCATAGTTTTACAAGTTTTAAGCTACATAATTTCACCTTCATTTTCAACAAAGATAATCCTAGACATGAAGGGTATAGAATTTGAGCAGCTGCTAGATTATGATAACATCTGATTTAGATTCCAAATATGATATGAGTATGTACATTTAGCTATGTTTTTCCCATCTCAAAAAAATATGCAGGAAGGAATAGAACAAACAATACAACCAATCCATCAAGAGGACAAAGATAAGATAAATCTGTAAAGAGCACAACAGCAAGCACCATCCTTTCCAAGCAAATCCCACCAAAAAGAAACCTCAATGGAAACAAAATTTAAGCAGCTAGATTCCAAGGAAGATAAGGGACTTTCTAATTCCGCAACTCAGTTAAGATCTTGATAACCACTTTCAATCTTTAGCTGATACAGGGCTAATGGATTTGGAGGGAGTGCAGGGAAACAATGCTACCATTTCTCTCAGCATAGAGTTTCTCAAGTTTCTTGAATCAGATCAATCTATCCTCTAGAATATTCTCTCTTTCTTATATATGCTTGTGGATCTTAACAGAGAATTTAATCTCAACTATCCAATAATTTGAGAGTTCAAATGGAAACACATTTTTGCTACCATGAGTAATATTGGAAAGTAGAAGCCAAGTCTAAAAATTTAAGCCTGGGTCAGGTGTTCTCATAACAAATTTTCGTATTGCATTAATTACAGGCAGTGGATTCTCGAAGTGCACAGCATGACCGGATTCATCAACCTCCAACATTGTGATCTGGTGAAACTGATCAGCTCTTTGTTCTTCTTCATGTTCTTGGGGATCAGCTGTATCATTTATAGCAGAACCCATCAACACCAATGGTAAAAACTGATTATATTTTTAAACAACATAGGTAGAATGATTGCACTTGTTTGAAAAATCAGTTTGAACTATACCTTTTTGACATGACATTTGCTGAGCAATTTTCACGAATTTACTATCCTTCTTCCCCACAATGAGAAGAAGAGGCACCTTGCAACTACTTAAATCTTGCCATAGGGATCTGCCATAAATTTGGATTAAGTGCAAAATGATATTATTATGCTTAGGCAAGAATGACACCCAACTCTAATTGAACTTACACAACTTGGGAGTCCTGTACTATCAAGGAATTAAAAACAAATATTATGGGTTTCTCTTTGACTGTTTCCCTTTGTGCAATTTTTGTAACTTTTGATGGTATCTGATATTTTTCTGTATGATTGCCATTGAAGTGGACACTATTTGGAAAAACCTAAAAGGGAAGTAGAGAGATCTTACGGTTGTCGGCCAATGCTTAATGAAGACAACACCTTTGCCATATCTTTGATGTTCCCATGCTGAATGCGTCCTTGGATTAATTTTTTGAAATGTGGGTGAGATCTTAAGCTGGAGAGTGTTAATGAAAATCATAAGTGCTGTAAATTGACAGGTATAGAGAAACATATGGCTTTTAAGATGACATTGCATGTTCAAAAATAAGCCAACAAAACAAATTTTTCTTCTCAACCAATACATTCTACATACCTTTCCCACATCTCTCTTTTATACCACATTTCTACAAAAGATGGTAAGCCAGTACTAAGTAATAGTTCAGCCAAAGCATCATCCTGTGCAGATCTGGTTATCCTCATGTCAGGATTTTGCAGTCCTGGATTTCCAGATATAACTGCAGTGGCAAAAATCTTTAAAAGAAAGAGGAAATTATTAGGAAATGCTACAGTGATACTTAGCTACTTGTACTGTTTCAAAAGAGCACTTAGACCAAGAAAGTACAGAAGGAAAATTATCATGTACCCTCTTATTGCATTTCAAGGCCATGTATAATGCAATCCTTGCTCCCATTGAGTATCCAATAAGAACCACCTTTTTCTCGGTAATTTGGCATATAAGCTCAGATATAACTTCTGCAAGGAATTCTATTGAGAAATTTCTTTCTGTCAGGTTACTCTGATCATTGATTTCTGAAGGAAGAATTTGAGCATTCCTATTATTTTGGAAGGTATTGTAATCCTTCTGCACACTCGTTTTTCCATGTCCTGGTAGATCAATTGAAATGCATCTTACAGAGAGTGATAAAGCTTGCATTATTGGAAGCCAATCTTCCCCAGTGCCAAGGAAACCATGGAGGAAGATTACTGTCTTCTCCTGAATATTTCCCTGTCAGCCATAAGAATATTTAATTAGTGATACTTTGGCAAGGAAGAATGCAGGTTGTATACAACCTTAAAAGATGCAATCACTTGGAAGTGGACCATCTAAGTCCTAACATTATAAAGAATAGTTTCAAAATTTCAACTAAAACTGTCTATCTGTAATTTTATGGAGCAATGAAAATAATTGTCCATTTGTTCTATATTATTGATGTATTTAAGGATATAAGACTTACAGTTTGGTCATTTATCCCAGTGTCCATTACATGAAAAGAGAAGCACGTATCATTATAAAGCAATGCCATTTTATATGACCTAATCTTTGCTCTGACACAGGTTGGATTGACAGTATCAGGATTTACTACAATATTTTGAAGAATAGTTGCAGCATCCTTCACATCCACTTCAATTCTGTCACCTTCTGGGTACACCTGGAATTGCAGTTGTTCTTTCACTACATCATCACGGAGCCAACTATATGTTCCAAGACCATGGGCAATCCTTAGAGTTTCTGGTTCATCACTTGCTCTTATTCCTATGTTCCTGTTGTCAATGAAACAGGCAAACTGAGTATACACAGACAAACTGACACTACTTTCAAATGCCGCACTGATCACTGCCATCTTCCCATGCTTATTTGCCCACTTGGCTATCAATGCCACACGTTCGAAACCACCCAGGCGAGTGGGTTTCATTACCTGAGAATACAAATATTAACACTAAGATTACAAAAAGTGGAGGAAGCAAAAAAATCGGTTGACTGTTTTTGTATTCAATGCTACATCTTATTGATGTTGGATTTCTTTCTTTTCTCAGTAGAGTTATTTTCACTCTTTACTTACAGTTGCCACAATTCTAGGATGTGCAAACATGGAAAGCCTGTCAAGGATTTGATCTTTAATGTCATCGATAGTCTCATCTAATGCTACAAACATGTTGCTTTCCTCACAGAACCTTATAATATCCCCTGGATGCTCCACAGGTTCCTATAAGAAAACAATAAAAGTAAAATGTTTGAATTACTGGAACTAGTTGATCAAGATGATAAAATAACTGTATGCAATCGTGTACATGCAATAATTTTTCCTCACTAATTGGCAATTATGTATTCAATCTGATATAAGCATGCAGTATGAAAAGTGCTCAATATTTACAAGAGACAAGGAAACTTGACTAACTAACATGAACAGATGATTCGTTATCTTTTTGACATTGAAAGAAGCCTCATGAATGTTCTTTTTGGTGCATTGAGTGCATACAAAACCTGATCTCTACTCTGAAATTTCAATATTCTTATTCTCCCATGCCCATCCATCCACTGAACCATCTATTTTCAGTGTTTAAAACAAGCAAACTTTTCACCCTAATAGCCCAGGGTTGAGTAAATCTAGTGCTCGTCTTCTTTTGGAGGTTATCTCAATAATTCCAAACCAAAACTTCATAACTTCTGTTTCACAAGAAGCCTCACTAATCTGTAAGGAAGATTCACAAGGTTTTATACAATATAATGCTAGAAGAACAATCAGAAGGCCCAATTTTCCAGTTGAAAAGGGAAATAGGTGCATCTCAAAATGGAAATCCCACCAAAGGTTTCATTCTCCATGGATGAAATGGAACAAAGAATTTGGTTTCTCAAAGGACGTGCTCTGATCTGCAGATTTGTGGGGGCTTCCCTTGGACCAACGTCACTTAGGATCTGCATCCAAGTATACTACAAATAGTTTGGATCTGAAGAGTTACTTTTGATGCGAAAAGGATATTTTATGGAGTTTTCTCCATAAAAAATGAGAAAGATAAGGATTTCCAAGGACCATGGCTCATACAAAAACCTGGTTGTAATGTCCCATACTAGAACATTTCTTAATTTTTCGTTTAAACAATAATTCTAATTCAAAATGATAGTTGCATTATATTTACAAATATTAACTTAAGTTTTTATTATAATATTCAAACTTAAAGATTATGAAATATTGCCAAAAATATAACTTATCCTTATTTTCTGCTGTGATTTTTCCTTAAATTTGCAGCAATTTCCTTTGTATGAATGTCTCTAATTTCAAGTCATGGGTTTTTGTCCACTAACTTGATGGGTGAAGTTAAGGGTTTTTATCCTTAAATCTTCTTCAAGAATCTTGGAGGGGCTTTGTCGTCTTTGGCTGTATGATTGACCTATGTCATAATATTTCTTCACGATTGGTGTGATGATTCCTCTTCTTGTTTGATCTTCCTTATATAGCCTTTTCCTTCCAAGAGTCATAACTCTTATCCCTTGATAAATTTTAATTAAAATTTCTTTTTATTATATTCTTAATCCTTCCTTTATGGAAATCACATTTCTCTTTGTGTTGAGGACTGGCATTAATTAAGAAAATTGTAGGAGTATATTCAATGCTATAGAAGGTATGCAGCGATTAGTTGAAATATGAAAACCCAACCAAATCTGACATGTCAGAAATGGTCTCCTAAAGTGCTGTGGCTGTCTTAAAAGCTCTTAGATTATGTTGTTGTAACTTTTAACTATGTTTAGCTTGAAACATATATTAAGCAACCTCCTTGATTAATATTTTATTTGAAACCAACAGCGAATATCTAAGGGAGCAACCGATAATAATTAAATTAATATCTTTCAAAAGAGACACGGTTACTTAGAATACTCATGCAATCATATCTGCACCTGTTTCTAATAGGGGACATTACACTGGTCAATTCATAAAGCACCAGTCTCCAACTTTTTAACTAACAGAGGACTTATCAAGTGCTTTTTATATATAGGTCAGACTGCCATTAGTCCCGAGAGAACATTGGGAGGAGTCCCTGTAACAGATTGGAGAGACTATAACAGCTCTAAAACTTACAAGAAACCAAGGAATCCTAAACTATGCAAGAATTGGAGTCAATTTGAACTTAGATAGGCCATTGACAGACAAGCTAATCCCTTGGATTATGAGAATATCACAATCTGGTGCTGGATCTATCATGAGCATGGTCACAAGGCTAGAGTGTGCCCATCACAATCGATTCATGAAGAGCAGATCCATTAGGAGATCATGGATAAAAAATAACAAGCATTTGCTTCCTTTAATAGCTTACATCACAAGATACTCCCAATTTGCAGCAATAACTTACCAAGAACTTTAATGAAAACAGATTTCAAAAATATTATGCACAAAATGGGAAAGAAACCATATTAGAAAGTGGAATATCTTCGACAAATCCCATTACAACACTTATGGAATGGGATTTAGAAAAGACAAATGAGATAAAGAAAATTCAAGAAGCTTCAAGTCCCATTTCTTGGTCCCATTGCTATTGTTGCCATGGTGAATCAATAATTTTTTGTCATGTCCCCTTTTCAAGCATAATTAGTTTGTGAAAAACTAGCCTATTTTCCAAGCTTTCCTGTAGGCTAATTGGCGGACAAGGGAGAATTCCAAATTTCATGAAGAGCACAAGATTGATCAAATAGTGGTTTTGTTCATGGTAGTGAGTTCAAGTGATCTTGGTGAACTTCATGATGCTTTCTGAATGCAATTCCATCCTTTTGGGAGCAGTCCAAACCCCTTGGAGAAGCATTCTATTTTTAGACATGCGCCAAGTTACTTCAATTCATCATTCTAAGTCCTCAATGACTTTATGGTATGGTCTAAATTTCATATTTATATCATTTTGATGCTTTTTGCAACATGGACAAATAACTAAATTATTAAATTTTAAAAAGGCAACTAAGGTATAATTATTTCTTAAAAAGTGTTTTAAGTTGTGCCTCCAAGAGGACGCCTAGGCACAAGGAGGTCTTTGCACATAATGAATTATTATTTGTTTTGAAAAAAGGAGTTTGTGGAAGAAAAAAGGAAATTATTATTTTCCCTCCAAAATGTTATAAAAGGAGGTTGAAAGCTCATTGTTGAGGTTAGCCATGATATGGTTTCACATTCTGCATTTGAGAGAATGTGTGTTCATCTCTCATTTTCTTGAGGACAAAAACCCTCTTAAAAATATTGGTTTTGGGGATGAAAACCCCTCTAGTTGGTCTTGATGGTTCCATACAGGAGCCACAGCTGCACTTGCAAGTGAAGCTTCAATTTGTTTGCTACAGAAATGTTGGTATTTGAATTGTTTTGATGTTGTTTGGTTATCAATTTTTTTTAAAGATAATCAATTGAGCTTTAGTTTGTTTGAAGAGTTTTTTGATTTATTATTGTACTTGCTTGGGGGTATGCTTTATGTTTGGGGCCTCCATTTTTGCCCTAGTCCTTTGCTGTTGTACTTGCAGCTCATTCCAATTCTGTTGATCTATTTTTGATCATTTGTGGACATTAATATATTTTCTTTATATTTGGGTACTGTAAATTTAAGAGTGGGTTGCGATGTAAAATGTGTATAACCATTTGGATAACTATGTTTATACATAGTAGTGTGTATTCATACATTACATATTGAAATAAAAAAATTTAAAAACTTCAGCAAATAAATTTAGCAATAATATATTAATAGCTAATGATATGTGAATATTGAATTGTAATTCAAAAAGATGATTACAAAAACAATTAAATAGCCCTCTTGCATACAGGCAACAACCCACAATAGCCACCGATTTTTTTTTGGCCCTCGCTATTCATATTTACTTATCCACAATCCAAATCTCTGAAAACATACTACAAATTATCTTATATAAGGTGCAAAATTGTTTTTTTTAAACTGTTAAAACTTCCTTATCAAATGTATTTTTGGGTTTGTTTATGTCCACTGGAGGAATAGAAATATTTTAATTTTCTTTGACTAATTTCTCTGGTGATTTTTTCTGGTTTCTCCCTGACCCTAACCTGATCTTTTCCTATTAAATTCTGATTAATTGAAAAAATCTTGTCTTTTGGTTTGCCGATTTAATCCAGAGAAAAAATTTTGTTACTATGGTTTTAAAGAAATGTTAGGCCACTTATTTTTCATTTCAAATTGTTTTTGTATTGCATGTATCACCATAGATATTTCCTGTTTGACAGTTACATACCCTGAATTCAAGGTCGGTCATGAATACACCTGGGATGAGATTATGGATGAGTCTGTGAGGTAACCTAGTGCTTGGTTCAGCCTGTTTCATCTGAGGTACATGCAACTCTATGATGCTATTATGATTATCAACAAACATTTTATAGAAGTACAAACCTTATGGTCCATGCTTAATTGTGCTTACTGAACCTATGCAGAAAAAATCTCACTTTTAGCTCCATCCAATTCATCAACATCAGTTACAGATAAGACTATGTACTTGGCTTAGTTTACTGTATATGATGATAAGCTTCAAAATTTTATGTGAGTTTTGTTTGCTTCTCTATATTTTTGGTGGGAAAGCTGATCTTTTCATGATGGGTATGCTTATCAGGATATCAAGGTGTCTAAAGCAGTTTCCAAATGATGTAAGACATGTTAAAGCTTCGAGAAGATTGATCTGGAAAGCCATAATTTCAAATTTTGGTATTAGTGATCTACATAGCCTATTGAGTGTTATGAAGATAATATGAAATCCCTCTATTTCTGAATACATAGTACTCTCTTCTTCCCTGAGTTTGTAACAGATTTAGTAGTGGGATATCACCTCTAGATCTAAAGTAAATCTTCAGTAATAATTTCTATCTTCTTCTGCTTATAGTCAACTCGCCACTGGGATAGTAGTTAGTTTTCCCCATGTTTATAGTAAATTCGACTGGGAAGTTATTATATTTTCCCCAGATCTATAGAAAATCCATTGGTACGATACCTTCACTTATATATTAAGAACCTTTCTAGGGAAGAATCTCACTAGTAGATGCAAGTGGAAATAATCTTGGTTTAGTGTGATCTGTATCAAAAATAATAATTTGATAGAAAAGAATTTGAACTTGTAAATATATCAATATACAAAAGGTTCAGCACATACTTCAATATATTGTAGATTGCAGTCCTTCACACTACTTGCAAATTGCATTGCTTGAGCAAATGTCCATTTACGGTTTGCATCCACACGAATTTCAATTAGATGCCCAACCTTTTGTCGAACAGCTCGAATAACTGCTGCATCCTCTAGAGGTTCAGATCGACGAGCTACCTGTAGACAACACAGAGTATATGATATTTTCACTTTCAATATTTTGAATTGCTTCCTTTTCTGCAACATTATATCTTCAACATTCTCACCAACATTTCAACCATTAACTACTTGTAAATTGAAAGAAAACAGAGATATAAACAATTCTGTATTATTGACATACATTTGTGTATTCACATTTGGATTAAAAACACATAATTTACATGCAAAAAAAGATCATTTATTGATGCATTCGATACCTTCAATTTTACTGTACGGAAACCTTGCTCAACTAATTTTGCTGCAGCAAAAGCAACCTCCTCTGGGGGATCGTCTGAGTCTAGAAGTGCACATATCTGCACCTTTGATGAAATATTTCTGGAAATATATGGTGATTCTTGCTTGCCTGAAACATTCTGCAAATTTTCAGTGCCAAGAAGCAAGTCTGCAATATTACCACCTCTGGTTGCTGCTAATGCACTGAGGACTCCCATTTCCAAACCACAACGCACACTTGGAAAGAGGGAACATGCCTATAGGAATCCAAATTAAGAGGTAGTATGATTGTACACATTTAATATAATGCAACCATATAAAAAGACAAGCAATATAAGATGGTAGAAGACAACATAGGTCAGAATCCATTGTAAAGCATTGTATCAATTGATAGGTTTTAAATTAATTTCAACATACAGGTATTCCTATATCTTGCCATATCCATCCAGAGAAAGAGTCATTCAACAAAGACATGAGAAAATTCAGCGACATATTATGTGCTCTATAAGCAAGAAATCTCAATTGCTCTTCAACATCCAGCATATCTTCACTGTTCGGTCCTATAGGAGCTACCTGAGAATTAATAAAAAGAGCAATGTCATTCAAATGTAAGAAATTGAATGTGAGTTTTGAAAACTGCTAGCAGCTAACATTGGAAATCTTTATATCATAACATATTTAGTAAAAAAAGAAAGTGTTTGATGTTAGCTTCAAATTTTTTAAGTCGCTTACATAATTAATCCTTATTTATTAGGAGGTTATGTTGTCATGATAAGTTCTTTTCAGAATAGACATCACTGGCTTCTTTAAGAGGTGGCAAGCCATACATTTTATAACAGGCCAGAGAAAGTGTGAAGTTTTTCTCCAATGGTGGGCAGGAGTTTTCTTCAGGGGATTCTGATCACATGGATGCTAAAGTAAAATGAAGGGAGATGATCCAACTTACAATTAGGTACTGATACCCAAAGGAATGACATAAGTATATTTTTTAAAATGTATTTTAAATAGTTAAACGATCTTGGAGTTCTGCACACAGCAGGAAAATCTATAAATTGGTTAGTTGTAGTCTAAATAGGACACTCTGATCCAAGTGGAGGGACCAGTATACAAGGGTAGAAATAATATGGTCGTGAGACATGTTATGTTGTAGCATAATCATAATGTGATGATTGTATCGAAATCATGGTTGATCTAAGTATTGTGTTACATACAAGTAAACATTTCCAATCAATGCCGGTTAAACAATGTCATTTTATTTGGGTGTTGAATGGTTGTCCAATTGGCACACCCAATGTGTTCAACTCATTACATGTTCACAACTGGAATTTTTTTGAGGGAACTGTCTCTAGTATTCTCCCAAAATCATGTTTTTCATTTTGGAGAATAATATGTTGCACTTGTGAGGAGGAATAAATGTAAAGTTGAAATTGGTAATACTCAAGCATTTATGTTTAGCGAGTTACTCTTAAGAAAATTTGGGATGCTTGCCAACTAGTGTTTGATCATAATTATTGCTAGTAAGAGGTACCAGTGGATGGTTAGGATCTAGCATCACATCCTATTTGGATGTTTCACTCTTCTCGTAGTTATCTTGGCCCTCTTCTTACATTTTCTAGCAAATGACAGGCGCAATGATAGTAAGGTAATAAATCAATGAACAATTGTCAATCACTTAGGAGGGTCAAAGTGCATAGACACAATATGGAAACAAACTTTCACACATTCTTTATTGATTTTGTAGAAACATGCACAAAAATCACTTGTTGGGAGAAACCATATAGGCTGTGCAAAATCACCCTAGTGTTACCATACTCAGGGGTAAACCAAAACAAGAAATCAAAAAGCACAAATATAACCCCCTGGGAGAGCTCATCGACGTAGTGTTTCACAAATTGCTCAAAGCAAACATGATTGCCTTCCCACTAACCAAACCATTTGATGAAAGAAAACCTAAGCCCACTTGGTACAAGGACAATGAATATTGTAAATAACACAAAATCAAGGTCCACACCACCAAGTGTATGAAGCTTAAAAACTACATCCAAGAATTGATCGATAGGGGAGACATTGAAGTAGAAGGGCAGGTTTCATCCTTGATGAATGCCCAAATGGGGATTTATCAAGATCCCTTCTCAAAGCATAATCGTTTGTGATCCTCATCCAAGCCAAATCATAACCAAGACAATCACATTCACCATATCCATTATCATAAGGCCTCTCATAACTACTGTGCTCCACGTGGACGCGTCCCCTATGTTTTTTGCCATTTCCCGTATCGAGTACAAAACAGGGACGCGGGGACAGCCAGGAAACGTCCCCTAGCCATCCCTTTTTTCCCTCAAAGTACCTGGGCCTTAATGGGGACTTTTTGCCAACTTGTAGGGGACGTAGGGTACGACTAGCAATACCTAATACGGCCAAGCTGTCCCTCGTCCGTATCAGAAAAATTGGCAGAGACAAAGAAACATAAAAAAATTCACACACCAAATAATATTACTACACTTCTCCGTTCAATACAAATCACATATATAGGAGTTTGCTCTCCTATATTATAGGAAACTCCTAAAACTACTCCCTATTAATAATGAGTTGTTTTAACAACTCAACAAACAAACAAATACTCTACGTAAGTTGTATTAACAACTCACATTATTATTATCATACCTTATAATATTTGTACACATAATTAAACATGTGAACACTAATTTCCAACACCCTCCCTTAGTGTGAACATGGGGAGAAAGAACATCACACTAGTTGGAAACAGAATCGTATGCCTATGCATACTTTTAGGTCTACATACTGCTATCTGGATCTTGTTGCACATGATCACCTACATACGAGAAACTTATCCCGCTTTCACTTCTAGTGAACTCATCACCGGCCGATCACACTTCCAAGAAGTCCGACAGTAAGAGGATCTCTGTAGTCAGCTGCTCTCCTCTACAACTGTTTACAATATCAATGATGTCCATATTCTCCACCTTAGCACTTCCAATTGTAGTAAGCCAACTCTTCTGGCTCATGATCTTGATTTGAACGAAAGTCTCTCTCCTTCCATGGTTTTAAACAGGCTTACCACAAACCTTGACATGAATAGGAACCCATCAACTGTCCACATCGTGTGGTTTCTAGATCCTCCCACAAACCCTTTCAAGATCCATGAACTAACTTACTCTAGTGTTTTTGTTCACCACTATGCTTGTACATTAGGGAAGTTATCAACAGACATATCACAAATTTGAAATACCCATACTAGAAGAGGGAATGGAACATAGGTTATTATTCCCCCCCACAATGTGAAATTTTCACTTATTCACACAACCTGTAGCAAATCATATCATGCTGCATAAAATGAAATAAAATGTTACCAAAGCTAATGAGCGGCCTCGTTGTTGGTGACTGACGAGAGGACGCTAATTGTCCTCCAACCTCTGGTGCCTCCAACCTCCAATTGATTTGATTTATAGAACATATTCCTCCTCTCTTTCTTTGTGTGGAAGGTCTTCATTAGCTACCCCATGAAGGCACTCTTCATCATCATCAGCAACCAATGCCTTATCTGTATTTAGCTTTCCATCAAGAAGATCCTTAGCACGCTGAGTGCAATTCATAGCAATGTGTCCCTTCTTCTTGCAATAGTAGCATAAAATCTTATCCCTACAAAGATGGTTTCCCTTGGATGTAGAAGAACTAGATTTGAAGGAATGGTTAGGCTTGTTTGTACCAAACATTGCAGTTTCCTCTAAAACTGGGTCCATTTTCTTAGCTCCTTCATCAATTAGAGTAGATATTGTATCTTCTAGGCTAGCATTTACTTTGTTCAATGTGAATACAATATTATCATAACTAGGAGACATGCTATTAACAAAATAGCTTTAGCATCATCATCGTGTATTGTAGCATTTATCCCAGCTAGTTGATTCAATAAAGAACGAAACTTACTAATATGTTGAACAATGTTGTCACCCTCCTTCATTTTCAGCCCGAACAATTTCTGCTTTAATCCCATCTTTGCACTTGTTGCTTGTGATCCAAACAAAGTATTCAAACCATCCCATACTTCCTTTGAGGTCTTTGTTAAGTTGATATGATGGAGGTATGCATCTGACAGTCCAAGACCAATAAGAGCTATTGCCCTTCGATCCTTAGCAGTCCACTTTGCAAGTTCATCAGCATTAGTTGGCTTTGTTGTTGCTCCACTTACTATATCCCACAAATCCTTTTCAATAAGGATCAACTGCAACTTGATTTGCCATGTGTGAAATTCTGAACCTTGAAACTTTTTTTATCAATAGACTTTTTTTCTCCATTTAAAGAAATAATATGTGACCCCCCCTTAAGATGGATGTCGCATACAAGCGATAATGCGTCCAATTACAATTGGAACAATGACACCAGAAAATAATACAACTTTAACTCATTGACATTTTTGAATTTTAATGGCATAACAATAAACAACACTTAAAAAAAAGACCTTAATCTAAAAATTATCATAAGACAAAGACTTTAAACAAACTAAACTTAAAAAATAAACTTACTAATCTAAATGACTCGACTCATCAATAGTTCTCACCCATGAGACAACATCAGTATCGTGTTCTTCAAAGAGATTATAAAAAAAAACATCAAAATCGTACGTGGCAAGCTTGACGAGATGGAAATTGCAACGATCTGCGACCTGCTTGCTATAAGCATTACACTGCCTATGCCTATGATCTGGAATGGAATTCAGCGCTACACCTTTGACACCATGGTCTCTCAACAAGATTTGGCTGATGCATACGATTAAAGTGATGGAATAGTCTTTGATTGTGATTTTGTTTGTGATTTTGTCGGTCTATTATACGATGCACAGAACCCGATCAACATAGGAAGTCTACCCGATTAGAGAGCATCACAAATTGAAGAAACCACCGCCGAAGGAGTGAGTGCGGATGCCAAGACAATGAACCGCTAGGATAAGGATCGCCAACTACTTGATCAAAGCATTAGGCAACTGATTATTAAATATATGATTCATGCATGACTAGAAAGTTGCAGGTGCATTAGTAAGACTGAAAGGCATAACTAGAAACTCGTAATGTCCGTAGTGGCATCTAATTGTTGTCTTATGTACATCATCCACATGGACTCTAATTTGATGGTACCCTAAACGAAGATCAATCTTCAAGAAGTAACCAACCCCATGAAACCCATTTAGTAACTCATCTATTCGGGGTATAGGGTATTTGTTTTTTATGGTCTTTTTGTTCAAGGAACGATAGTCAATACACATCCTCATCGTGTTGTTTTTTTTCTTCACTAAGACCACCGAAGATGTAAAGGGACTAGAGCTCGGTCTAATGTGTCCCATATCTAGTAACTCCTATATCATCTTTTCAATATCTTCTTTGAATCTTTTAGGATGACAATACAGAGTGGTGATTACAGGTTTGGCACTCCTCCAACTCAATTATATGCTCGAACCCACAATCAGGAAGTCTACCTGGAGGTGTATCTCCAAACACAACACTGCATTTATCCAAAATGGGCTGAATATCCACATGATGATGCATGTCATCACTAGAATAAGACTTGGAAAGCACAAAACATTGGGCTGCCTGTTGATGTGATTTTTGTGACCGCACCAATCAGCGGAATAAAGTCACCAACGGCTACTCCATTCTCTCTTGATCAAAGTATTCCGTACGCTAAGATTGCGAGAGATATCATACGTTCAACTCCAAGGTTCCTTCAATGCAATGGAATACACTCAGTTGGTTCGTTGTGATATGCTGTTTTCATGAGGGGACTTACACAACTGTTCAGAAGTTAGCAGTTGACAGCAGATTAATGAAAAAGGGGATTTTCACGTGATGCGAATGATTTGGCAATAAGGTACGAATTTCCTAAAACTAACCAGAAATGTACTAAATTTAATGAATGCAGGGTTTAGAAGATCTAAGTTCTATCCTAAAGCGGGACATGGGATCAATTTCAGCAGGCTTCAACCAGATTTTGCTTCGCCTCGCATTGGACAGCCTCTACAAAGTCGGTGCAATCTTCAAAGGGGTAGCGAGGAATGTTCAAATCGCAATTCAGCATAAAGACACTGTCACAACGACACATGCCAAGACGTGAATCATAACCGAAGTTAAGCTTATAAAGTATTCCAGTCGACCACACAAGGCAAACTTGTCGTTAGCAAGCTGCTAGTGGTATGGATTAAACGAAGCTGCCTTGATCAAACACACAATCCACAACTAACATCTATTTGTATGAAAATGAAAATTATTCTACTTTACGCTACTTAAAAAAATGCTAAGTGATTCGGAAGGACGAAAAAGCCTTGCTAGCTACTCACAACAAAAGATGCAAACATCATCAATGAAAACTCTTTTATTGAGAGAGTGTTCACAACAACCTTTTACAAAGCATTCAATGAGAAAGCTTTCCTTCCTCGCAAGCTATGCTAACAAACTAATGCTAAGCTATCACAACTATCAGTCTCTCTGCTCTATTCCTTGATCTTAATCTAATGTCTAATGAGATACAAATGAGGGGGGATGCCCCTTTTATAGATGGACCAGTCCAATGGACAGCTCAGATTACAATCGGCTGGATGGCCCAGATCGTGCCACCTCAGCCCTAAACAAGATTCACCCTAAAAACTGCCACCAAGAGGAGTGGGGTAATAAATGAACAGTGGATCCTCCACCTATTCTTAAAATAGCATAGGCAATTAATGCCCACCATCATCTTCCAAAGATCATCATCCAGAAGGGAATTTCCATTCTCTTTCTCCTTGGCTGCAAAATCAATGAACCTGGCCAGTACTACTTCAACTTCTTGAACTGAAATAGGCGGGATATGATCAAGCTGAAACTCAAGTACTGTTACTATCTGCCCATGTCGAGTGCAAGACTTCTTCCAAGCGGTCAAGGCATCCTAGGTATTCTGAATTAGGCTGGAAAAAGTCGAGGTATTCTCAAAGTCGTCCTGCACAAAAGTCTTCACCTCTGAAAAGAAAGGCGTCAATCCACTCCTCAAACTGTCCGTAGTTACTTCCTCTGAAGTCAATCTCCTAGCAAAGATAGCCTCGAGCGTGTTCAAGATTCCACCTATAATATTCCTCATGGCCTTTCTGACTTTGGCCAAATCTTCTTGTGCTGCATCAAAGAATCCTTGGCCCGTGACAACTGAAGAATACCAGTTGGTGAAGTCATATCTATCACCCTCCTGTATCACGCGTCCCTCAACCAAATTCTGTAAGGGAGTATGCATCAAAGCTTCTAAGCGAAGGACAACCTTGGTCTGATAGATATGAGCATCGCCCCAAGCTTGATCAACAACATCCATCCATGCCATAATGCCAGAAGCCTGCTGATAAGAATGAGCAAGGTCCTCCATAAACTTTTTTGTCTCAGCATGAACACTAGCAACCCACTTATCCGCTTCCTGTGCCATCTTCCTTAAGCCTTCCAAGCCACTGATAGACTCTCTAAGAAACTCGGCTGGAAGCTCAATCGCCAGATTCTCTTGCCCACAAGGACAGGACAAATGCTATACATAACCAATCAATGTCTTGTGATCCCTCTTCAATTTCTTATATTTTCCCTCAGTCCGAAGCAACCTGTCCTTGCGTGCCTGGTAGGAGTTATCACACTCCTCAATTATCTGTGCTCCAGTGGGGCGACCTAACTCCATGGTGGTGATCACAATTTTCTGGTACAGCCTCATCTTGATCACACTCAACCCTTGGCACAACCACGTGAAGGGTGCCAGAGCCATCCTCATCTGTTGAAATCTTTGAAAACTTCCTAGCTCTCTTCTTTGTCGGAGGCACACTGATCCTACTCAGGAATTCCTCCATCTCAACTACTGGATCAGTTTCCTCAACGGGGCTCCTCCTCATTCTGTCTCTGAGCCAATCCGGTACTACCTGCTGTAAATCTAAAATAATAAGCGGCTGCTCATTCCTTGCTTCTTCTTCACGGACCTCTTCTCTAACTTCATCCTGACGAAGCTCACCAACTTCTACGGGCTGAGTATCTCCTGAACTTTGGGCCTCTTGCCCTGTAACAGTGTCATCCTCTAATGCCACCTCAATCTCATGCTGGAAGTGTGTATCTGTGGCCGTTTCTTCATTTTCTTCCTGTTGGTTATCTCTAATAGGTGCGTTGACACTCTGGCCCACAGACTCCCTTCGAGGTGGCTGATTTGCCTCTTGTAATTCTTGTTCCTTATTCAACATATTCCTCTGATCAGCAAACAATGAAACCTCTTGTATACTTGGAGAATGAGTCTCCAATTGTGTAGGTAATGCCACCTCGACTCTCAAAGGCTCTGGCTGGACTGGCTCTTTCATTCGTGACTTTGGAGCTCAAGCAACTTGTTTCTTCTTTGTAGCAGTTGGCGACCTATGATCTCCCATCAAGTTGTAAGTAAGAGGAATTGACCTGCTCTTAAGCCTATTCACATGCCTCTCAACCCATCCTCTGGTGAATGTCAGGACTGGTACGCAAAGTGTATCCAAATCCGTAATCTCCGGCTTCGACCAATCTGGAAGTGGGAGTGGTGTATCCTTCACTGTCTCATAATTTGGATGAAGAACGTTCATATCTTTGTCTACCTAGTCCGGCAATGGAACAATCTCGCACTCCCTAATCATGCTCAAAGGTAATCTTGAAAGCATCCTTTTTCTTACCTCAGCCTCATCCAACGCACTAGCCCAAAAATCTTCAATATTTGCCTTATGCCTGAATTCCTCTGACAGTATCCATCTGATATTCCTGTGAGGATCATAATACTGCCTGCTAGTGTGGTAAGAAAGATGGAAAAACTGAAGTTCATTTTCAGCTTCCTTGGCTGCTTGCAGTGAAGGACACACTTCATCTGAATTTCCCATGATGATCGGGAAGTTAAGTCCTCCTTTCTTCTTTTTCTTCTGGATCTTATCGTAGGCAATGAGTTGCCTAGATATTTCTAACATCAATATCTTATTCGTAGGGTATCTGGGCAACCTATATGGATACGAAGAGAACCCTTGTAGCCTAATATAAGTAAATTTCAGAAATTGGATGAACCAACACCCGTACCTTTCTATCAACTCCTGAGCCTCCTTTGATATCTTGTGATGAGTTCTTTGTTGAAGTGATCTCATTATGTGCATGGTGAAGGCGTCATTGACTCTCTTGTAGTGAGATGTGCTCGTCAAGTGCAGCTGCGGACAAGCCTCATGAATCTTGAACTACTGAGAGCCACATCCAATCGGCTCCTTGTATGATATTCCTCTGTACTTCGTCATATGAGCCAACATGTAGATAATGTATGAGCCCATATAGAATGTTTTCGTTCTCCTCAAACTTCGGAGTTGCTTATGCAAATTATCACTGATCATCACTGCCCAGTCAATATGCTCCTTGCCTTCCAGCACGAGATTGATGTAGTAAAACATCCAAGGTTCAAAGATGAATGCCTGGGGGCATCCTCCAACTCTGCTGAGCATCATAATCAAATCACAATATTCCTGCTTCAGATCATCTGAGATTATCTGCTTCGGCAACTTCGTGCGAGTGGGCTTGGGCTTGTTCATCCAACGGGAGTTTATCATATCAACACATCTGTCAAATGTAGAAGCATACATTCGTTCAACTCTTTCTCTCGTCTTGTAAATCATCTTCTCATAGGAGGGAATTCCAAATGCTTCTCCAATGGCTTCAGGCGTGAGGTTGGCAAACAATTTGCCATTAGGTGAGACAATAGACCTTTGTTCTGGGTTGTAACAGTTAGCACACTCCATGATCAACTTCGGACACTGAATTGCTGGCGGAAAACCAGCAGCTGCATAAAGTCCACTTCTGACAATATTATGTGAAGTGATTGATGGAGGATGGCCCCCAATTCCAATCATTCGACTTTTGAAAGCTTCCATGTTGAAAGAGCCCAAGTTCGTGTTAGCCAACTTCCCCAACTTTGAAGAAAACTTCGACTCCGGCAAGAAAGACTTGCTCAACTTCTTGATCACAGCTTGTCTGGACGCATTTGCCTTGCTGGATTCAACATTATTTTCTTTGCCAGTCACTGTTACTTCAGCCATTCTGCAAAAACAAAAGATAGTCATTAGAAATTTAACTTAGAAAAATAAAATCACATCGGGGCTGCCAGCAGATTTTCGAAAATGAGAAGCTTCAGCACTGAATTTCAACTTCAAGCCTCAACACCTCCTGCAGCAACTTCGAATTGTCAACACTTAGAAAATTTACTTGCAGCAATACAACTTCAGCACTTAGAAGAAAAATTCGACCCCAGCTTGCTTTAGCAACTTCTCAGCTTCTCAAAGCTCAACTTCGAATTTCTTCTCCCTCAATTTTCCTCACACTACAATCTTCTTTCACTTCAGAGCTCAAATCAAACTTGCTAGCTGATGGGGAAAATAAGAAAACTTCACAGCTCATATAGCCAAGTCGAATTCTAGAAGAAGCTAAATTTAGCTGAGTTATTAAATTTCCACTACCCCACTGCAGGAATTCGAATTTCCCTCCTCCGGCAGCTGTAACACTTGGCATCTGGCATCTAGAATATTTTGACCTTCTAGAATTGCAAAAAGATTCACTAGTCTAGGCGTACTTCACTAGCATTTTTAAATCATCCTTTGAAAATATTAAATTCAACTGCACCCCCCTTAAGAAATTCATTTCACCAGCTGAGGTATTGACACTTTGATTTTATCCATCTTTGGCTCGAGAAGATTATTTTCATGAAATATTTGATCAAAATCATCTAGGCAATCAATTTCAATTTCACCAACCAAGGCAATTTTATTTTCAAAAATTCTTCTTGCCTTAGTAAAATTTTAATTCTCCTTAGGAAATTTCATTATTCAGGCGCCCATCAAAAATCTTCATCTTAAAATCCTCGGCAAGGTGTGGAAGATTTTAAAATCAATTCCTTGTCGAAGATATCCAGTACCCAGAAGAAAATTCGCTTCAAAAAATGCAGAATTCATGTGTATACAAACGAAGGGGTTCATTTAAGTTTTGAATTTTATACCTTGGAAAATATTTCATCATCAAAGTTCATCTTCACTCTCATCCCTCTGGCGTATTTTTTTTTTCTTTGCCTTGGACAATTTTCTTCAACTTCATGAAGCTGGTGCATTCTGACTCCTTGCCAATTTATCGATGCCTTAGTAAATTTTATCACCCCTCCCAAGGTTAGGCATATTTCTCTAGGGGAGGAGAGATTTCAATACTTAGAACAAATTTCATCATCACTTATGAGCAAGGGCACATATGAGAGGTCTAAAAGGAATTTCAATTTTGCCTTGGATAAATTTTTTCCCATCCATCTCCAATCATGGGCGCATTTGATGGTGTGAGGAGGAATTTTGAACACCTTAGCCATTTTTCCTTACCATTATCTCTCTCCACTTTGGGCGCATTTCAAGTATAGAGGAGGAATTTTTTTGACACTTAGAGTTTTTCATGCCTTTTGGAGATGGGTGCATTTGGAAGATCAAGGAGGAATTTATAACACTTAGAAACTTTTTCAACATCCTCCATAGCCTAGCAATTTGGGTGCATTCAAGGGGTCAACGAGGAATTTACACTTTGCCTTAGCCATTTTCTCACCCTATCCCTCTCCTTGGGCGCATTTGGGGTGTGGATGTGGAATTTAACAACACTTAGAAACTTTCTCCACCTTGACTTGATGAGGGCGCATTTAGGGGGTCCTGCAGGAACTTTCTAACACTTAACAACTTTTCCTTGATGCCTCTTAGGGATGGGCGCATTTCACTAGGTGTACAGGAATTTTCAACAACTTAAAAACTTTTACTCCACCTACCTTCTTCTTGGGCACATGTCAGGGGTGGTGAAGGAATTCATAACACTTAGAAACCTTTTTCCTTAGCCACCAGCCAACTTGGGCGCATTTGGGACCCTCTGCAGGAATTCAACACTTAGAAATTTTTTCATGTCCTCCATGTCCATCAAGGGCGCATCTAGGGGGTTCTGCAGGAATATCTCAAGACTTGAAAATTTTCCATCACCTTCATCCAGTTGAGGGCACATTTCAGGGGGTCCTGTAGGAACTTTCTAACACTTAGACATTTTTTAGCTTGCTTGCCCTAGTTTGCTATATTTAGTAAGTCTCTAGTTTTCACTCTTTTGGAGCTTGGATTGATCTGAAATTTTCACCACAGGACCTTCATGACCTAATTGATCTGTTCACATTGCCGTTTTGTGTCGTCCTGCTATTTATAGCCTATTTCTAGAGGTGATTTACTATTTATAGTAAGTGCTTGGTTTCAGGACTTCTACAACTCCGTTCAACTTGAAATCCGACTGACGTGATCCTCATGGGTTGACTTGCCTGTTCACACTGGCGCCTTGCGCTGACTTGCTATTTATAACCTGTTTCAGAAGTGCCTTACTATAAATAGTAAGTGCTCAGATTGCCTTCAAATTTTACCAGTGGATAGTGGAGGTGATTTACTATTTATAGTAAGTGCTTGGTTTCAGGACTTCTGCAACTCCGTTCAACTTGAAATCTGACTGACGTGATCCTCATGGGTTGACTTGCCTGTTCACACTGGCGCCTCACACTGACTTGCTATTTATAGCCTATTTCAGAAGTTCCTTACTATAAATAGTAAGTGCTCAGATTGCCTTCAAATTTTACCAGTGGATAGCTTGAATGATACTGATCGCAGTGGGATACGCCGGTTTTCAGAGATTTTGGCGTTTGACCCCTCATTTTAGGTCCCGAAGCTGGAAACCCTAATCTGACTTGCATGTCGATCAAATGACCTCTGTTTGACTCCATTTCCGTTGCATGTCGGCCTATTTGTGATACTGAAGTGTTGGGGGGCCTGCCAGAGTGAATCTGCTAAAAATAGTAAGTGCCTGAAAAAGTGATCTTCTGACTGCCGGATGCGTTTGCATGTCACACTACCTGAGAGATCTCAAAAAACCCGGAAAAACCCAGCAAATTGGACTGCATGTGGGCACTGGCTAGAAATAGTAAGTTCTTGAAAAGTGACCAACTTTGTTTGCATGTTACATCACTGCGTAGCTCTTGAAAAACCCATGATGAATATGCTGACATGCACTGAGAAGTCCTGCATGCAAACCCTAAAAATAGCCTCTGAAGATAGCTCTTGAAAAAGGTCCTGATCCTAGTTTGCATGTTACGTCACTGCGAAGCTTTCGAAAAACCCACAAAGAATATCTAGACATGCATTGAAGACTCCAACATGCAAACCCTAAAACTAGCCTCTAAAGTGAAGACTGCTGAAAGTTATCATCTCATTTCGCATGTTATATCACCGTGTAGGTCTTGGAAAACCCAGAAATATTCTCTAGACATGCACTGAGAAAATTCACATGTAAACCCTAAAATCTGCTTCTGAAGGTGATACTTGCTAAAAATAGAAAGTTGTCAGATTTGAATCAAAATTTGCTGGCAAGCAATTTAAAGTGTCCCGGATGCAGTGTGGTGGATAAAATTTCAAAAGTGTTGAGAGAATGTCCGAAATTAGGTACTTACTAAAAATAGTAAGTTGTCAAAACTCAATGAAATTTTGCTGGGAACCTGCTAGAAGCTTACAACATGTATTGCCAAGCTCAGACTTTAATTCACTCACCCAATTTGACTTCAACTTGACCAGAAGATCCAAAACCCTAATTCTTAGACTTAGCCTAAATCTCAAGTTTAAGCTCAAAGATGGGCACATCCCCGGAAAGGCAGACAACAGAAAGAGATAGAAAGACAGAGAGAGACAAAACCAAAGCCAAAAGACTAGGAACGAAGCAAAAATTAGGGGGTCCCCATTTTGAATGGGGTGATGTGTGAAAAGGTCACAACATCTGGCGACTCCACAGGAAAGTGTTGAGAAACATTTTTAAGAATTGACCTCAGTTAATCTCCCTCAAACCATCATACTGAAAGGATACTCACTCAAAAGGGGAGAAGAATCTGATATTAGATTAGAACACCTTCATCCAAGATCTTGTGAGTGTGTGCTTATTCATTCCATCTCTAAACCATCTTGGTTTCTGGAATCGGCCGCGACAAATTATATAAATATCTTAACTTCAAAAGCATCTTGGACATTGCCTCGCTGCCAGTCAGGCGTCCATAGCCCCAACGAGGTTGTCGCTACAATTCTCATGAACATTGCTCCACTACCAGCCAGGCGTCCATAGCCCCGATGGAGTTACTCGCATGTTCCCAAAACCAATATCTCGAAGTATAATATTTCTTTCATTTTTCTCCTTTTTCTTTCTTCTTTTTCAGATATTTCTTTAAAGCACATTTTTCTTTTTCATATTGATTTTTTGTCAATTCCACAATTGGCTGGCAGGCAGTGAAGCCTCCAATGGGTTTGAGAATTGTAGTGGCACTGAAGCAAGACGTAAGATTTTCACTTGCCATAACCTTTCCCAAGAAACCAAAATGACCTAGAGTGGAGATAGGTAGGGCATTTAAGATCTTTAGACTCATGTGTTGAGACACAATAACAAGTTAACTTCCTGAGTCGAGCTTATTCCCAAACTGGATGATGACAAGAGGAAAACAACTTTGGCTTTCAAAATTTGCACAAAGTCCAATGGAAAGAAACCAAGTCGTGAAAAGAAAACCATCATCACCCCCTTCGCAATGGGAAACTCCAAAATCTTTGCCCATTCCGGACAGAAAACCACTTGAGCGGACAACTCAAGGGAAGAACGCCAAACCAAAAACCCAAAGGGCAACAAACCAAAACCAAAACGGAACAAACCAGAACCAAGAAAAAGCAAACGAGAAAGCAAACCTAATCTGACTATGTTACAAAGTAGGTGCCAAAGGGAACCTAGGATTGGAAATAATGCTTGAGGAATTGCCCATTGACTGGCAATGGGATATCCTCTCCTGTCAGTGTACGTAGCTTAAATGCATTATCCCCGAGGATTTCAGAAATTTGATAAGGGCCCAACCACAATTTGTCGAACTTGTCGTGATCTTCCTTCTTTTCATGGGCCTTGTCCTAGTATAAGACCAAGTCAGAAATCCAGAAAGACTTGACCTTAGCTTGTTTATTGAACCATCTTTTCACCTCTCCTTGGTGTTTCGCCAGATTCTCCAAGGCTTCATCTCTTTTCTCCTCCAAATGCATCAACTAAGATAATCTTATTTGAATTTGATCTTCAACTTCGAGATACTCTTGAATGAACTAGAGAGTTGGGATCCTAAGTGTTGATGTGATTTTCGTGACCGCACCAACACAGAATAAAGTTGCCGACGGTTACCCTATTCTCTCTTGATCAAAGTATCCAGCATGCTAAGATTGTGAGAGAGTTTGTGCGTTCAACTCCAAGGTTCCTTCTAGGCGGTGGATAGTCTTAGTTGGCTCGATGTGATTTGTTGGTATTTCAAGGGGACTTACACAATTGTTCAGCAGCGAACAACAGACAGCAGATTAAAGGGTTTCACGTAGTTCGAATGATTTGGCAGGTAAGTGCAAGTTTCCTAACACTAATCAGAAATGAACTGAATTTAAATGAGTGCGGGGATAAGAGATGCTATAATTCTACTCTAAGGTGTGGGACATAGTGATCAATTCTCGCAGACTTCAACCGAGCTTTGCTTTGCCTCGCTTTAGACAACTTCCACAAAACCGGTGCAATCTTCAGAGGAGTAATCAAAGGTATTCAAATCACGATTCAACATGAAGACACCATCACAACGACGCATGCCAACATATAAACCATAATCGAAGTTAAGTTCACAATGTTCCAGTTGACCACGCAAGGCGAACCCACCGTCAGCGAGCTCGCTAGTGGTATGGATAAGCGAAGTTTTGTTCAAAATAAGCACCACATTCCACAATTACTAACTACTTGCATGAAATGAAATCTACTTTACTTTAAGATACTTCAAAATTCTAAGTGAATTGGAAGGACGAAGAAGCCTCGCTAACTACTCACAACAAAAGAAGAGATCATCATAAATGAAAACTCTTTTTATTGAGAGAGTGTTCACAACAACTTCTTACAAAGTATTCAAATGGAAGACTTTCCTTCCTTTTCAATCTAAGCTAAACTATCAAACTATGCTACCTTCTATTCTATCAATCTCTCTCTGTTCCTTCTCTGCTATTCTAATCTGATACAAATGAGGGGGGATGCCCCTTTTATAGTTGGCCCAGTCCAACGGATGGCTTAGATTCAATTACAATGAAGGGCTCAGATCGAGCCACATAAACCCTAACCCTAAAAACCGCCACCAAGAGGAGTGGGGTAGTAAATGAGCAATTAATGTCCACCACCCTCTAGAAGGTTCTTGTCTGGAAACGCGTTCACATCGTTCTTTCTCCAATTGCCAACGGCCTGAGTTTGGTCAACACAACTTCAATTCCTTGAATGGATATGGCAGGAATGTTCTTGATCTAACTTCAAGGCGGCAACTTCTTTCTCCCACTCGATGATGATTTTCCTCCTTGATGTCGTTTTTCAACTTTGAAGTACTTGATGGTGACCATTAACGCTTGGGTTTCCATCTTTCCCTCCATCCTGAGCTTTGAAGGATTCTCTCGTCTTGAACTCAAACATTTCTTTGCCACCTGCCTGACTGCATTGGGTGCATACTAGGTCTTTGTGGAGAAACATCCAACACTTAGCCGTTTCTTTCATCATCTTCCTTCATGGCTTGGGCGCAAATGAGACATCATGGAGGAGATTCAACATGTAACTTCATCTTCTTCTGAATGTCGTCCTGGAGTATTTGACCCATCACCCCCAAGTCATGTGCTTTGGCCCCGACGTTCCTCCTGCAAAACAAATAAAAAGAAGAGCATCAGAATATTTATAGTATAAATTCACTTTACTTACCTGATCTCCATATTCTGATCTCTAAGACTTGATTGACCTTTGGATCTGATAGAGTTCATCATTTTTCTCTAGCCAACTTTGCTTTCTTCATGATTTTTCAGCATTTGTAGGTTGGGCGTATAACACCTGTGCTTCATATTTAGACAAATTTCATCTTCCTCAAGGGCGTATTTAAGAGATGCATTTTCATCTCATCGTTTCACTCTCATCATATCTTCATCTTTTCTCTGGACCCTGATGTTTTGAGTTTCACTTCTCGAGGGTGTTGTAACCTTTTCACACATCACCCCCATTCAAAATGGGGACCCCCTAATTTTTGCTCCATTCGAGTCTTTTGGCTTGGGTTTTCCGGTTTGTCTCTCTCTGTCCTTTTCGTCTAGTGATGTACTTATTATTTGACCTAAGTTTGAATTTTGGCCGAGTCTAGAGGGCTTTTTGATGAATTAGGGTTTACATTCTTCAGAGAACTTCGACGTCAAATTGAGTTGGTTAATCAAATTTTGAGCTTAGCATTGCTGTTAAAATACTTCGAGCAGGCTCCCCCTGAATTTTCACCGAATTCCGACAATTTTCTATTTTTAGTAAGTGCCAATTTGGGGTCTGTTCTCTTGGGATTTTCAAATTTTGACAATTGCACTGCACTTTGAACACTGCAAGCTGCCTACTTGCAAAATTTGAGCTGAAACAGACAACTTACTATTTTTAGCAGTCCTACTTTCAAAGGCCACTTTTAGGGTTTGCATGTTGGACTTTCAAATGCATGTTCGGAGATTCTTTGTGGGATTTTTGAGACCTTCACAGTGGTATAGCATGCAAAACGAGATGATGACTTTCAATGATTCGGGCTTCAGAGGCTATTTTTAGGGTTTGCATGCAAGATTTCTCAGCGCATGTCAGCATAATCTTTCTAGGTTTTCCGAGGGCTTCGCAACAAGGTAACATGCAAGCGGAGTTGGTCACTTTTCCGGAACTTGCTATTTTTAGCCAGTGCTTGCATGTTGATGATTTGTCTGGGTTTTTCAAGATCTCTCGGGCAGTGTGACATGCAAACTCATCCGACGGCTAGTTGGTCACTTTTTCAACCACTTACTATTTTTAGCAGGTTCACTTTGACAGCTGCCCAACACTTCAGAATCACGAACCCGATGACATGAAACAGAAACGAAGTTAAACAGAGGTCATTTGGGGCACATGCAAGACGAATTAGGGTTTCAAACTTCGAGACCCAAAATGAGGGATAAAATGCCATAATTTTTGAAAACCGGTGTATCCCACTGTGATCAGTATCTTTCAAGCTATCCACCGGTAAAATTTGAAGGCAATTAGAGTACTTACTATTTATAGTAAGCCACGTCTGAAACATGCTATAAATAGTAAGTCAACATCAGGCGCCAATGTGAACGGGCAAGTCTACCGATGAGGGTCACGTCATTCAAATTTCAAGTCAAACGGAGTTGTGGAAGTCTCGAAATCAGGGAGTTGCTATAAATAGTAAACCACCTCCGGAAACAGGGCTACAAATAGCAGGTCAGCGTGAGGTATCAGTATGAACAGGTCAAGCAAGTGATGAGGACCCCATGGCACGAATTTCAGGTCAAACGGAGTTGCGGAGATTCAAAAAATCAAGCACTTACTATTTTTAGCAGGCCTGAGCAGAAGAATTAGGGTTTCCTAAAATATAGGGCTAAAACACGACATTCACACAGAAGCAGTATCCAACCATGATCAACATCCTTCAGGCAATCAACACACAAAATTTGAACTCATTCTAAGCAATTACTATTTTTAGTAAGTTGCTAAAAATAGCAGATATAGACAGGCACCAAGCGCCAGTAGCTCAATCACATCACGAGGTTCGAGATAAAGTGAAAATCAAGCTTTTTGGAGCTATAAATCAGCTTAAAATGCAAAATTTGGGAAACTTTCCAAAAATAGAAAGCTAGGGCAAGCCAGGGGCAACGTGAACAAACTACTTCAAATCAGACGAAAGCCATGAAAATTCACTAAGTCAGAGAAATTTGAAGTCCAGCATGTGAAATGCACCTTAGCCACTTGAGGATGATGAAAATTCTTCTAAGTACTCGAAATTGGAAGTAGGCATGGTGAAATGCGCCCTTGGAGTTGAAGCTTGATGAATATTTTTATTTTTATTTTTCTAAGTCATCAAAATTCGAAGCTTGATGCCCCATATGTGCCTTGAAGAGAGGAGAGGGTGATGAAAATTCTACTAAGGCATTTAAATTTGAAGCATACCCCTCTATTGGCGCCTTGACTTGTGAAGAGGGTGACTAAAATGTTTAAGTGTTGAAAACTTGAAGCTGACCCCCTCATATGCACCCTAAGCAAGGATGGGAGTTGAATTTTTTCTAAGTATGCAAAATTTGGAGTAGCCCCCCATGAATGCGCCTTTGACTTGAGAGGAATTAAAAAAATTTCAAGTGCTTCAAATTTGAAGTACACCCCTCCATATGCGCCTTGAAGAGAAGAGAGGGTGATGAAATTTCACTAAGTGTTTTTAAACTTGAAGTTGACCCCTTGAATGCGCCCTTGAAAGGAGATGCCATGAAGAATTTCCTAAGTGTTGAAAATTGAAAGTGGAAGGGGTCCTATGCGCCTAGAGGCTAGAAGCTGGGAAAATATCTTAAATTGAAACCTCAAAATAATAAATGCGCCTGAGTTTGAATATGGCCTAAGAAATTCTGTTTTTCTAAGGCGTTGGAAATCAAATGAAGTTTGCCCTATGTTGGAGAAATTAAATAAACCTCAATTAAAATTATTTTCCAAAGTTTAAAAAAATCAAAAGTCCCCCTTCGGTTAGACACATGAAATTTTGAAGTTGGGAAATATTTATCAAGGGAAAAATATTTTTTTTTAAAATGTTCTAAGGGGAAAATAATTACGCCTTGTGATTTTAAATGCTGGAGATTACGATTGATGAAGCTTGAAGAAAGAAATATAATTTTTAAAAGGTGCTGGAGAAGGAAATAAATGAAATAAAAAGGCGTTGAGATTAAATTTTAATAATAAATACGCCATTATTTAAAGATGAGATGAATTTTTATGTTGGAGTAATTTTAATAAATTTATCAAATATGCTTCAGTCAACTGAAAGTGACTTGCAGTCAAGGAGGGAAATTTTAAATTTTAATTGAGGAAAGAATCTCCAATAATAGCAAATTTCTATGACGACTCTATGACAGCTGAGAATATTCCCTCCCGAATTGGAAATTTTCTAAGTAGTGGGGAAATGAATTAATGACAACTGCTAAACTGGGCGCCTGCTTTCAGTTATAAAAACTCTGAAGCTATTCATTTTTCTTCACAGAATTGCAGAGTTGAAAATTGTGCTGAAGCTGAAAGTGATTGCTAAGTGAGTGAGAAATTTCTGAGTTGAGAGAATTATTTTTCTAAGTGCTGAAGTTGAGAGTGCTGAAGTTGAAGTGAGTGAGTGTTGAGGAGAAGAAATTTTGAAGTAAGAGTGTTGAGCTTGATTTTTCGAAGTGCTGAAAGTGGTATTGCTGAGAGTTGCTGAAGCTCGAAGTTTTAATTTCGGTGTTATAATTCTCGAGGTTTGGAGTTGAAGTTTAAATGCTGAAGATTTTTATTTTTGAAGCTAACTCCACTTGCCAGCCATCTCACAGTATTTTTATTTTCTAAGTTAGAATTGTAATTCTTGAATTTTAATTTTGCAGATGGCTGAAATTCGAAGAGATGTTGCCGGAACAAGCAAGGCTACAGGCAGAGCTGGAAATGCTGAAGCAGGCAAGGAGAATGCCTCCAGGCAGGCGATAATCAAACAGCTGAAGAAGTCATTCATCCCTGAATCAAAGTTCGTGTCAAAGATAGGAGGTTTGACTGATACCAACTTGGGATCATTCAACCTCGAAGCATTCAAAAGGAGAATATACGGGCAAGGTGGTTATTCTCCATCAGTGACTTCGCACAATATTGTGAGGAGTGGATTGTATGCAGCTGTTGGTTTTCCACCAGCAATTTGATGTTCTGAATTGATAATGGAATGCGCAAACTACTACAGGTCAGACCACCGGACAATTATTTCTCTAGATGGCATGTTGCTGGCCAACTTCACAACTGAGGCCATTGGAGAAGCGTTTGGGATTCCAGCAATGGACAAAATGTTGTACAAGTCTAAGGAGAGGGCTGATAAAATGTATGCCTCGTCCTTTGATAAGTGTGCTAAGAGAATCAACACAGCATGGATGAGGAAGCCAAAGCCTCCTGGCGCCAAGTTGCCAAAGCAAATCATCTCGGAGGAGCTAAAGCAAGAATACTGTGATTTAATCATGATGCTCAACCGGGTGAATGGCAGCCCACATGCGTATGCTTTTGAGCCTTGGATGTTCTTCTAGATCAGTGTGGTGTTGGAAGGAAAAGAATGTGGATTGGGCGAAGATGATCAATGACAACATTGATGAACAATTCAAAAGCCTGAGGAGAACAAAAACGTTTTACATGAACTCGTATGTCATTTATATGCTGGCTCGAATGACGAAGTATAAGGGGCTGACATACCAGGAGTCGATTGGATGTGGTTCTGGTCAATTCAAAATTCATGAAGCCTGCAGGCAATTACATCTGACAAGTACCTGCCACTTCAAAAGAGTGAACGATGCCTTCACTATGTATATCACAAGGACTTTTCAACGAAGAATGCAGCAAAGAATATCTAAAGAAGCACAAAGGTTGATTGAAGAGTACGGGTTTTGGTTTGTCCAATTCCCAAAGTTCACGTATATAAGGCTATTTGGGTTCCATTCCTATACCTACCGACTACCAAGATACCCCACAGATAGGATGGTGATGCTAGAAGTGTCTAGGCAACTCATGGCCTACGAAAAAATTATAAAGAAGAAGAAAGGAGGATTGCACTTTCCTATTGTTATGGGAAATTCGCTTAAGGAGTGCCCTTCTTTGCAGGCAGCCAAGGAAGCGGAGGATGAATTGCAATTTTATCACCTCACTCTCCACACCAGCCGGCAAGACTTTGATCCTCAAAGGAAGATTGGAATTGTACAAGGCGAAGAATATAGGCACAAGGCTCATTTAGAGGATTTTTGGGAAATGTAGGGGATGAAGCTAAAATCAGAAGGAGGATGTTCTCCAAATTGCCTCTGAAATTGATCAGAGAGTGTGAAGTTGTCCAGGTTTCGGATCAAGTAGATGAAGATGCCAGCATTACTCACCCAGATTATGAGTCAATAAAGGACACACCAATCCCACCACTTGATTGGGCAAAGCCGGAAATCACAGACTTGGACACTTTGTCTATGCCTGTCTTAACTTTCACGAGGAGCTGGGTGGATGGACACGTTCACAGACTTAAGAGAAGATCAATTGCCCTCACATACAATCTCATGGGCGATTGAAGGCCACCGATGTTAGTAAAGAAGAGGAAACAAATCGCCCAAGCTGTAGAGCCACAACAAGAGGAAGAACCAATTCAGCTTGAGCCTCAGAGGATGGAGGAAGCATCGCCTACATAGTTGTTGGCTCAATCTTCCAGCATACAAGAAGTTTCAATATTTGTAAATCAGAGGGTTGGAATGAATGAAGAGTAGGAAATGGGAGAAGTTAACCAGCCTTCACCTAGGGAGCCTAATAGTCAAAGCGCTAATGCTCCTGGGAATGCTAACTAGCCGGATGAAGGTGAAGAAACAGAAACGGACATTCGCTTGGATCGTGCACTTGAGGCAGCCTTTGAGGACGAGGATATTATGGAGCCTGAAGTTCAGGGTCTTGAAGAGGATAGTCAGCACATGGAAATGGACGAGCCTCAACCGAATGTTGCTGAAGAAGAAATTCATGAAGTAGAAGCAACAAAGGAGAAGCCGCTTATCGTCTATACCGCTCAACAAAATGTCCCAAATTGGCTCACAAGTGCAATAAGAAGAGATCAGGAGGACGACACTGACCCAACAATAGAGATGGAAGAGCTCCTTAACAGAATAAGTGGGTCACCTAAAAGGAAGAGAGCCAGGAAGTACTCCAGGATGGAAACAGATGAGGCCGGTTCTCTCACTCTCCATGTTGCGGTTCCGAGGGAAGAATGTGATCTAGGTGATGTAATGCCTAAAAATTACACAGTCTCTACAATTGAATTAGGGCACCCTACGAGAACACAAGTGACCGAGGAGGCTGAAAACTCCTTCCAGGCATTGAAAGATAGGTTGCTACGAAAAGAAGGAAAGTACAAGAAATTGAAAAGGGAGCATAAGGCATTGGTTGGGTATGTGCGGCATCTAGCGCGTCCATGTGTTCAGGAGAACCCAATGGTGGAACTTCCAGCTGAGCTTCCACGAGAGTCAATTAGCGGGCTTGAAGAGATGAAGAAGGCCATTCAAGAGGGAGATAGGTGGATTGGCGGTGTTCGTGCTGAGGCTGAAAGATTCATTATAGATCTTGTCTCCTCTTTCCAGCATGCTTCCAGTATCCTCTCTCGTTTGGAGAACATCGAGTAGGCTTGGAACGATACTCACATATTTCAGGATAAGACTATTCCACGCCTGGCTGCTCTGATGCGCATACCAATGCAAACTTTGGTTGAAGAAGGGGTGATTCAAGCAAGAGATAGATATGATTTTCTAGGCTGGTATTTTGCTGCATTCACGGGCCGAGGTTTCTTCGACACGGCAAAGACAGAGTCGGCCAAGATCAGGAAGGCTATGGGAAATATTCAAGAAGGCATCCTCAATACACTGGAGGCATTATTCACCAAAAGACTAACTCCTGAGGAGGTGGAAGTAGATGGATTGAAGGGAAGGTTGCAACCGTTCTTCTCTGAGATGAGAGTATTTGCTCAAGTGGACTTTGAGAATATCTCCACGTTCTCAGCCATTATTCAAAGCACACAGGAATCCATCGAGAGTTGGAGAAAGTCTTGTATCCGGCAGGAGTAGACGATTGCTATCCTTGAGTACTAGCTCAATCTTACTCCGACGATCTCCGAACAAGAGGTCGATGTAGTGCTGGCCCGGTTTGTTGCTTACGCAGTCAGAGAGAAGAACAATGGGAACAGGATCCTGGATGAGAATCTTCTAGAAGGATAGTGGGCATTAATTGCCCATAGTGGTCAAAGGAGGAATCTGTTATTTTTGTGCTCATTAATTACGCCACTCCACCTTCTGGTGGTTTTTAGGGAAGAATCTAGTCTAGGGCTGATGTGGCTCGATCTGAGCCATCCATTGTAATTTGATCTGGACCGTCTATTGAGATTGGCCAGCTATATAAAGGGGACTCCCCTCATTTGTACATTATTAGACTAGAGAATAGACATTCTGATAGAGCATAGAGAGACAGTTTAGAGTTAGCATAGTTTCATTGCATAGCATAGTTTGAAGCAGAAGGAAAGTTCTCCCTTTGAGAATTTTGGAAGGAATTGTTACGAAGATTATCATAATAAAAGAGTTTCATTGATGGTGAATTTGTCTTTTGTTATGAGCAGTTAGTGAGGTTTCTTCGCCCTTCAACTTCAAGTAGGACATAAGTTAGAGTAATTTTTATTTTCATGCAAGTAGTTAATTGTGGGTGGTTGTGTTTGATTTAAGTGAGCTTCGTTTAATCCATACCACTAGCAAACTTACTGATGTCAGTAAGTTTGCCTTGCATGGTCAACTGGAATACTTTTCAGACTTAACTTCGATTGTGATTCACGTGTTTGTATGCATTGTCTTGATGGTATTTGCATTGTTGAGTCGTAATCTGAACACAATTGCTCCCTCGAAGATTGCACCAACCTTGTTGAAGCTGTCCAACGTGAGGCAAGACAAAGTTTGGTTGAAGTCCACTGAAGTCAAGCTCAACGCCTCTTGCACTTAGGCTAGGACATAAATTTTCTAATCCCTGCAACCATTCAATTCAATACATTTCTGGTTAGTTTTAGTAAAATTCATACCTCAACGCTAAATCATTTGCAACGCACGAAAATTCCCTTCCAATCATTAACCTGCTGTCAACTACAAACTTGAACAATTGTGTAAGTCCCCTCGTGTAAATAGCAAATCACAACGAACCGACTGAGGGTATTCTATAGCATTTCGGAACCTTGGAGTTGAACATACGAACTTTCTGGCAATCTTAGCGTATGGAATTCTTTGATCAAGAGAGAATGGAGTACCCTTCAGATACTTTGTTCTGCTGATTGGTGCGGTCATAAAAATCACATCAACAGGTGTCTTCTTTTATCTCCATGACTTAGACAAAATTCAACCCATGCTGAGCCTAGATGCACTTGACCCCTCCTTCCTTCTTTTTCGATGCCTTAGAAAATTTTACACACCTTGATATTTCTACCTTAAAAAAATTTATTTCCTCTGAAAAATTTCATCAAGCAGGCATCTGAGTAAAAATCTTCACTTTAAAATCTCCAGTGAGGTGTGGAAGATTTCAAAATCACTTCCTTACTGAAAATGTCCGATACCCAAAAGAAAATTCCCCTCAAAACATGCAAAATTCATGTGTCTATAGACAAAGTGGTTCATTTAATTTTTTGAATTTTATACCTTAGAAAATATTTCGTCACCAAAGTTCATCTTACTTCTCCTCTGGGTGTGCTTTTTCTTGTTTTTCCTTAGAAAATTTATCCACCTGCTTGACTCATGAAGGGCGCATTTGAAGTACCTTGCCTCTAATTCCACCATTCAAAATATCTCAAGTCATCACCTTGATGGGCGCATTTGCTAGGGTAGGAAGGAAATTTCTACGCCTTAGAAACCCTTTTAAGCTATCACCTTGCTTCATAATGGGTGCATTTGACTAGTGGAGGAGGAACTCAACACTTAGAAATTTTTTGAACATCCTCCATGGCAAGGTGGGCGCATTTCAAGGCCCCTGCAGGAATTTCAAGACTTAGAAAAAATTCTCAAGTCAACCTCTAGCATGGGCGCATTTAGGGGGTGGTGAATGAAATCAACATGACTTAGAAATTTTTTTTATGTCTTCCATGGCTAGATGACTTGGGCGCATTTCATGACCTGAGCAGGAATTAACAACACTTAGCATATCCTCCAAGGCAAGGTGACTTGGGCGCATATGAGGGTGGGAGGAGGAATTCTCAAACTTGGGAAAAATTTTATCACCTCTGCCAATCATGGGCGCATTCTAGAGGTCAAGCAGGAATTTTCACATACCTAGCAACTTTTCATTCTTCTGCCAGTCACCAACATGGGCGCCTTTCAAGGGGTGAGCAGGAAATTCTTCATACTTAGACATTTTTTAGCTTGCTTGCCTTGGTTTGCTATATTTAGTAAGTTTCTAGTTTTCACCCTTCTGAAGCTTGGATTGATCTGAAATTATAACCACAGGATCCTCATGGCCTAGTTAAGCTGTTCATAGTGCCATCTCGTGCTAACTTGTTATTTATAGCATGTTTTTGGAGGCGATTTACTATTTATAGTAACTGCTAGATTTCAAGACTTCCACAACTCCGTTTAACTAGAAATTTGATTGACGTGATCCTCATGGGTTGACTTTCCTGTTCACACTAGCGCCTGCTGCTGACTTGATATTTATAGCCTGTTTCTAGAGTGCCTTACTATAAATAGTAAGTGCTCGGATTGCCTTCAAATTTTACCAGTGGAAAGCTTGAAAGATACTGATCGCAATGGTATACACCAGTTTTCGGAGATTCTGGCGTTTGACCCCTCAGTTTGGGTCCCAAAGCTGGAAACCCTAATCTGACTTGCATGTCGATCAAATGACCTTCGTTTAACCCCGTTTTTGTTGCATGTCAATCTGTTTGTGATACTGAAGTGTTGGGCAGCTGCCAGAGTGATCTTGCTAAAAATAGTAAGTGTCTGAAAAAGTGATCTTTTGACTGTCGGATGCGTTTGCATGTTATACTGCCCGAGGGATCTCACAAAACCCAGAAAAACCCAGCAAACTGGACTGCATGCAGGCACTAGCTAAAAATAGTAAGTTCCTGAAAAGTGACCAACATTGCCTACATGTCATATCACCGCATAGCTCTTGAAAAACCCATAAAGAATAACCTAACATGCGCTGAAAAGTCCTGCATGCAAACCCTAAAAATAGCCTTTGAAGACAGCTCTTGAAAAAGGTTATGATCCTGGTTTGCATGTTACACCACTGCGAAGCTTTCGAAAAACCCACAAAGAATGTCCAGACATGCGTAGAAAATTCCAACATGCAAACCCTTAAAGTAGCCTCCGAAGGCTGAGTGCTGAAAGTTATCATCTCATTTTGCATGTTATATCATTGCGTAGGTCTCGGAAAACCCAGAAATATTCTCCAGACATACACCGAAAAACTTCGCATGCAAACCCTAAAATCTGCTTCTGAAGGTGATACTTGCTAAAAATAGAAAGTTGTCAGATCTGCCTCAAAATTTGCTGGCAAGCAGTTTGAAGTGTCCTGGATGCAATGAAACGATTAAAATTTCAAAAGTGCTGAGAAAACGTCCCAAATTAGGTACTTACTAAAAATAGTAAGTTGTCAGAACTCAATGAAATTTTGCTGGCAACCTGCTAGAAGCTTGCTGACTGCAGTGTCAAGCTCAGATTTCAATTCACTCCATTTGACTTCAAATTGGCCTGAAGAGTGCAAACCCTAATTTCTCAAACTTAGCCAAAATTTCACGTTTAAGCTCAAAGACGGGCACATCCCCAGAAAGGCAGACAATAGAAAGAGACAGAAAGAGACAGAAAAGAGACAGAAAGAGAGAGAGAGACAAAACCAAAGCCAAAAGACAAGGAACGGAGCAAAAATTAGGGTGTCCCCATTTTAAATGGGGTGATGTGTGAAAAAGTCACAACGCTAAGCTGAACTGGAAAAACAAGGTCCTGTCTGTAGACTAAGTGATAGGGAGATGTTCCCAATGAAATCTTTGTTCTAATCCTGTCTGCCCATAGAGCAAACCTCAGCTGTGTGTGCCAATCCTTGGGGTTTTTATCCAACAGCTTCTTGATAGCATTTAACAAATTCTTATTTGTGGACTCTGCCAGTCCATTCCCCTGTGGATAATAATTGGAAGAGAATTTTAATGCGATCCCATATTCAAATGCCCAGTTGGAAAACTTCAATGATGAGAAAGTTGGACCGTTGTCGCACACTAGGGCATGGGGGCATCCGAATCTTGTGACAATATTCTCTTCAAGGAACTTGATCACCACATTTGTTGTGCATTGCTTCAAAGCTTGCGCCTCTGTCCACTTGGTGTAGTAGTCTGTTGCTGTCAAGATGTATCTGTGCTGACCCAAAGAAGGCGGATTGATCATTCCAATAAAGTCTAATCCCCATTTTGCAAAAGGCCTAACCTCAACCACCAGCTACAAAGGCATAGCTGGATGCTTTCCTCTGTCCGCAGCTGTCTGAAAAACATGACAAGCCTTCACATGTTCATATGCATCCTTGAAAAGTGTTGGCCAATAATATCCATCCCTCAGGATTTGGTGAGCCATGGCTAAACTACCTCCATGGCCAGTCCCGAACTTCTCGTGAAAATGTTCCATCAACTGTTTAGCTTCTTCCTTTCCTACACATCTTAGATAAATTCCTTCATGGTTCTTCCTGTAGAGAACTAACCCCTAGAGCATGAACCTCTGGCTTTTCATTCTCAAGGCTCTCCGTTGGACTGGATTCAAATGAGGACACCTGTGATTAAGCAAGTAGTAAACTGTGTCATCGTACCACTCCCCTGGAGACACCTCTTCCAATACATACGTTTGTTGCACTAGTTTTGGACCAATCATTGCAATCGTCTAAGCCAAAGCCTACCCTCAGACCAATTTCATAGGCTATATCTCTATATCATACTCTTGCAAAGTGGCGACCCACTTTCCTCTTCTTTCTCCTAACTCGTTTTGCATCAGTAGCGTTTTCACCGTGGCATTTGGGACAATTGCATAGACCTTGCTTCTCAATATATAGTGTCTAAACTTTTTGACTGCCTTCACCAAGGCATAAGCTTGCTTCTCAATACTGATATACCTTAATTCTGCTCCTTTAAAGGTGCAATTACAAAAGCAATTGGGTGCTCATCCTTTTCTTCTGTTCTTTGTGTTAATACTGCCGCACACGTGTGCTCTAAGGCAAATGAATACAAATAAAGGAAACAATCTTCTAACCTGCTGCAAGTGTGCCTGGGGTTTCTAAGAAAACCACGATTTTATTCCAAGACTATGATAAACTTCCAAGAATGAATCGTTGTATCTTCTTGCACAATATAATCCTCCATCAAAAATCAAAATTAAGCTCTTAAAATGGAACTATAAACACTTGCTCAATATGAATCTTCATCAAAAATCAGAATTATGCTCTCAAATTTGGTCTCTACAAAGACCATTAAATTTGCAATAGTAGCTCCTATAGGAAAAAACTTCTTCCTCAAGTAGAATAATAATTGCAACAACAAATCAGCTGTTGCAACTATGCAAAACCCTCAACAGAATGCAATAATAAATCAGCTATTGCATTGATAGAAATTCTTATTCAGAATTGCAATAATACATCAGCTATTGCAATTATTCAATCTCTCGCAATGAAGCTCCTATAGAAACTTTGGATGGATTCCTCCATAATCTCCAGCTAGGGTTGATTTTTCACAACCGAACCTGGTATCCTAGAGTCTTCAAACCCTCGGACCTGAAAAAGCCTTCAAGCTCTTCCCAAACTGAAATGAGAAAATAAAATCCAAGCATGCTCAAAAGACTAGCTCACAACTCCTTATAAAGAATTATTTTGATCTTCTAGAAAGATCCTCCAAAAAGCTTTGTAATGTCCCCGTTTTTAGCACTTCACTTTTCAGTGATTGGTAGCCTATTCCCAGTGTGCTGTCAGCAAGTCAGTGGCAGAATTGGGGTTTCCGGCTGTTTGATGGGTTCTCTTGAAGATTCAGGGTTCTGCTTGTTGGAGTTTGGATGTTTGGAATCTGGTTTCTTTCTAGGTTTTCAGAGAGCTTCGCAGAGGTATGACTTGCAACTACTTCGGGCAACCTTTCTGAACTTACTATTTTTAGTAAGTTATGACGGCTACATCTTGAAGTTTGGGATTTTGGATTGCGGACTCAATCTGGGTTTTCAAAAAGCTTCACAATGGTGTCGCATGCATTGCATTCCGAGCAACTTCTTGAATTTACTATTTTTAGTAAATTCTATTTTTAGCAGTGGTCCAGTCAGCATTAGCTCAGCAGGCTTTCCTCTTCTGGTAGTTCAGTTGGTAATATTGTTTTGGCCTTTTGATGCATTTTCTGGAGAGATAAGTATTTTAATTAAAATAATGTTATATTATAATGTTATAACCCCTTGGCCTAGCTGTATAACTTTAAGTTATTTTAAAAAGGGGGACATTGAGGGTGGTCATCTCATGGGGAAATATTTTAATATTTCTAAAGTGAATAATTGCTTAAGAGAAATTGGACGCCAACCTTTGGAGAAGAATATGTTTTATTTTAAAGTGATTTTATCACTAAAGAAAAGGTACGCCCTTTTGAGGAAGCAGCCAAGTCAAAATCAAAAACCTAAAAAGGTCTTGAAGTGGGGCGCACCTTCTAGAGGTTTCTTGAGATTCTCTCAAAGGGTCTATATAAGGAAGTAGTTGCTCTTCATTTTGTTATCTTATTTTCTATCATACTGTTATGCTGCTGAAATACTTTCAGAGTTACTTCGAGGGATGCATACCTCCTAGCCATTTCTCTTGGTTTCGTGCTTGAAAGATAGCACCTAGCTAAGGCTTCAGAGACTGCTTTTCATCCAGACAAGCAGACAGATCATCAAGGTTGAAGATTTCAAAGATTTTGTCAGTTTTGCATTTGCTGGTTAGGGTTTGGCTGAAGTAGAAATCTGCTCATAAGTCTTTGCATGAATTTTTGTTGGTTCTGGGTACTTTACATATGGCTTCCTCATCCTAGGGCGCCCCTCTTTGGTGAGTTCCAGATTTTATTATTGAGTGTATGATTTTATCTTCTCAAAATCGCCCTTCTCCTTGGCCGTACCATTCTGGGCTGTCTTGGGAAGTGTGCCAAAAAATAATATCACAGTTTGTCAGTAGTTTCTCAGTTAGGTTTTCATTGTCAGCATTCTAGCTCTCGTTTGCATCTGGTTTTAAGTGATTTGGTTGGGTTTTGAGTGAGTTATGAACTTTTTAGTGGGTTACTGTGTTGCTGGTTGGTGTTTCCAGAATTGCTGATTTTATATCAGACTTCCAGAAGTTCAGTTCAAGCATTGTTTTATCAATATTGTGAAGTCAAATAAGTCGGAACAACATTCTATCAGTTGTTGCTTTGGTTTAACAGTTTGTAACACTTTGTAATCTGCAGATTGTGCATTGTAAGGCTGTTAATAGTAGTACTATTTCAGTCATTTTTATATTCTGCAATTACTTAGTTTTAGAGCAGCAAACCTAATAATCTTTGGACGGTTTACCGCCAGAGATGGGTGAATGAACTACACACTTAAAGTTCTTGGATGGTATTCCGCCAAGAAGGGAATTAAAGCTTTGCACTTCTTACATTGTATTCGCTCCCGCTGAATAAGTGGTAGAGCTTTCTTTCAGCATTGTATTTACTTTTGTTACTCCGCCAGATGGTCGCTACTTGCCCTACTGGGGTTTGAAAGCACATCCGTGGTGTTGAGTCTTTCAGCATTGTATTTACTTTCTGTTACTCCGTCATATGGTAGCTACTTAGCCTAGTCGGGTCGGAAAGCACATCCTTGGCGTTGAGTCTTTCTTTAATTGCTGGTTATGAGTTGAGCTGACCTTTAACGGGTTCTTGTTGTACTGGATTGTTCATTGTAAAATTTGAAAAAAAAACTGGTCCGGTTCTTTACAAGCTTCTACAATATTTCCAAAGTGACTTTATAATATTTTATTTTTCACTTAAGTGACTTTCAAAAATATTATTTAAATGACTTTATAATTTATTCTTTTATTTTAGTCACTTTTATTAAATTAATTAAAAATAAAGTTACCTTTATGATTTAATTTATTCAGATAACTTTATAAATAATTAATTTAATATTCCCACTTTATTTTAATTAAAATAATCAATTAAGTCATCCTTTTGAAATATTATTGATTTTTGGACAACTAAATTAATTAAATCACTCCATCATAAATTTGGGGAGATCACAATTATACTGAGAGGCGGCGGGAGGAGCAGGGGGGCGTGAATCAGTATAATACAATCTTTTATTTTTAAACTAACAACCACAATAATATCAATTGCACAATATCATTCACATAAGATTTAACAATTATGCAACACAAGAACACATGATTTATGCGAAAACCCTTACGGGAGAAAACCACGGCAAAATACTGCTTATATAAAACTTTCTTACAAGTTTCATAGGCACCAACCCATAGGAGACACCAATCCCCTTTTAAATGATTTGTAGGCACCAACCCATTGGAGACACCAATCCCCACAATTTCTAGGCATTGACCTACGAGAGACAGCAATCCCCACAATTCGTAAGCACCAACCTATTGGAGGCACCAACCCCCACTGCTAAGCACCAACTTAGTGAGAGACACCAATCTCTCTTTTAGGAAGCACTAATTTCCACAACGAAGTTCCACCTTCTAAATGTTGCTTCTTCAACAGATGATGGACATCTGATTTCCTTCCACAAACTTTTCTTGTAAATGATATATTCTTCAAAAATTTGATGCACTCGATTTCATATACTTTCCTCTTTTAAATCTGCAAAAATTGTTCTTTACAAATATTCCATAAGCTCCTCTTTTAAATCTTGCATATACTCTTCTTCACAAATCTGCCATAAACTTCTCTTTATAAATCTGCTATATATTCCTCTTTTAAATCCTCACATGCAGATTTGCTTGTGTAAGACTGATTTATCTCTTTCTCAACATACATATATCCTTCTCCACATTTGCAAACTTGCTTTTATTCATCCAAGGAGGGAAACTTCACTCAAAAGGAACAACCAATCACAAAGGAGGCAATTCTTTGTTAAATATCTACCTTTTCATTACACACTTAAACGGGACAATTTTTTCATTATTATGGAGCACTTCATTAAGGGGTCAGCCCAATAAATAAAGTGATTTATTTGCAATTTTTAAACAAAGTGAGGTGCCAAACATCGCAGGTCGGCCACCATAGAGAATTAATGTTTTTCATCTAAAAATGTTTCTCTCATGGTCGGCTTCTTCAATATTAAATTTAAGTGAGGTGCCAAACATTGCCTTCCTTTGAAAATTACAAATAAATTTAATAAGATAATAAGATGTGGACAATAATATAACACTCAGCACACTCATTATCAATATGCGTTGATCGTGCCCCTAGAATGAAGAATGCAAATTAGATGAATTCATAGCCATTGCAGCGATGAAGATAAGTTTATATTTATGTTTTGGTGGCCGATCCTCATAAAGGTGGCACACTATGTGAAAGTCATTCGTTATATGTTAATCTGAATTACTATGTAGATCTGATTAATAGAAGATGTGTGGCCAAATGTTTCAACACTTACTCCAAATGTTTCATGTGTCCCTCCAAAGTCTTGTTGAAGATTAGGATGTCATCAAATAATATTAGAACAAACTTCCATAGCTACTTGTTGAACACCTAATTCATACAAAAAATGGAATGTCGCAGGAGCATTAGTTAAGCCAAAAGGCATAACTAAGAATTTATAATGTCCAAAATGGCATCTAAAGGTAGTATTTTCAATGTCCTTTTGAACTCTTATCTGATGATAACCAAATCTCAAATCTATCTTTGAAAAGAAGATTACTCCATGTAGCTCATCAATCCTTTGTATTGGGTACTGAGTTTTTATAGTCTTCTTATTGAGAGCTCTATAATCTATGGTAATGCGCATAGGTTTGTCCTTTTTCTTCACCAAAACCACTGATGATGCAAAAGAGCTCTTGCTTGGATGAATGTGTCCCATATCCAAGAGTTCTTTGATGGCCTTTTCAATTTCATCCTTGTGCCTCTTGGGATGCCGATATGGGGTGGTGATGATGGCTTGGTACCTTCCTCCAGTTCTATCACATGTTCCATTCCCCTTTCAGGTGGTCTTCTAGGTGTTATGCCACTGAAAACCTTGCTTCGCTTAGTAAGCAAAGCTTGCATATCTAGATTGCAATCCCTCTTTTCTTTGTGAGGTGTTGTACCCCAAATTAAAAATTTTGCTACACTTAGGCATTTTGCAGAAATGGTCAAAAGTCTTGTTAAAAAATTGTCAAAAGGTTAGAAAATGAAAACTTGCATGTCATGCATGGTGCTCAAAAACTCAAAATTTTCAAAATCAGAGGATCTGGGTCTGCTTAGAGCAACCTTGTCTACAAAACCCAGATCTCAGTTTTTCGGCCCTAAATTTTAGGAAAATTTTCTAAAAATAGAAAGTCTGACTCCTGGAGTTCAAACTAATTTTAATTGGCTTAAAATACTTCCTCATCAGGATGGTCCAATTAGAATCATCAAATGATCGGTTTTGCCCTGGTGGGCCTATTCTACATTTTCAAAAGCAAAACAGGAGCTCCGAGGTCATTAATGGAGGTTGGTCAACTGCCAGGTGTCAGATTCAGAGTCTTAAGCACTGCACAAATCAAGGCAATGGCGAAGATGATCGAGAAATGGAGAACAAAGGGAAAAGTTGAAATTTGCAAAATAAAAACTAACACTGCCAAGTAAAGGCGCCCCTTCTAGCCAGGGGCGCCCAGTCTTTTAAGGCATCAGATGCTATTATTAGGGTTTGTGCTCCCAGACAATGTTTCTCAAAATTCATCAGGCTCCACAGTGAATCCATCAACATGGTCATCAAATCAATCTATTAGTCAAAATTTTGGATTGAATGAAGAAGTCTCAACAGAGAAACATAATGCAAATCATGAAAAGCATGGAAAATATTCAAGTCTGGGAACTTTGAGTGCCCCAGGTAGCCAGGGGAACCTAGGGTTTTGAGCCCCCTTATTCAGTGATTAGGGTTTACAAATATGACCATTGTCTTCGGAATTATGCTAGCTATCCAGTGGATGTCTTCGCTAGATCATCAGATCCTTCAATCACCAGAAATTTCAGATCAAACAGAGGGCATAGCATGGAAGATCAAGTTTGAAGGTTGAAAATGCTAAAAAAAAATGACCAAGTCTAGAGAATATGGGCACCCCAAGTAGCCAGGGGCGCCCAAGCTTTTGAGGGGCTAAAAGTGGCAATTAGGGGTTTTAATCTCCAAGAACATTTCTCCAAATTCCAGCGAGCTCTCCAATGAAATCAACAGCAAGCCCATCAGATTTGTCAATCATCAGATATCACAGACTGATCAAAGGGGTAAAATTGTGTAGAATAAGGAAAGTCAAAAGCAAAGTTGAAAATCACAGAAAAAATCTAACTCTGGAGGAGTTGGGCGCCCCAGGTAGTTAGGGGCGCCCAAGCTTTTGACCCTCAAGATTTAGTTTTCAGGAGATGCAACATCCAAAAGACCCTCAGAATTTATCAAGCTATCCAACGAATCTGACAATCAGTTCATCGAACCAGTCAAGCTGTCGGAATGAAGAATTCATTTGAAAAATAGAAAGTATTAACAAAATTGAAGAATATCAAAAAATGGCTAACACTGGGAGACATGGGTGCCCCAGCTAGATAGGGGCACCCATGTTTTTTGAAGGTCAAGATGATGTTTTTATCAAATGTTTCCTCTAGGATAATCATCCCAGATTCAGTCAAGCTCCGCGCTGGATCATTCAGCCAGTTCATAGTATTCATCGAGTGTCTGGAAATCAAGATCAAACTGGAGTCAAAACTTAAGCAAAAGTTAAAATTTCAAGAAAATTGGTTAAGTTCGCAGAGGAAAAACACCCCTAGACAAGAAAGGCGCCCAAGGCTCAATGCCTTAGAAATTTTTTCAGTTTTCATCATGCATCGGTCAAAAAGTGACCACATTCAATGCACCTGCTCCGGATTGGCTTCAAGAAGTTTTAAAGTTGGAGAATAAAACAATTTTCAACCTAAAAAACTTATTTAAGATGGCTTTGTGCATTCATTCTTCAAAAATTTTGTAGGTGGGGTCCAAGGCAAGAGAGGAGAAACATAAATTTTTCTTCATTTCATGATTTGAAGGCTAAAACTTGGTGATTTTTCAGAGTTTTTCATATTTTCCTAATCAGCTCACACAAAGGCTTCATTTTTCATGCTTTATTTTTCCAAAGCATCAATTTTCAAAAGGGGGCATCTTTTTCAATTTTCAGCAATCTGGGTCAGCTTGGTTCATGATTCTCAACAACTTTCGAAAAAAATTCAATTTTCAAGAAGTTTTTTTCTCGCATGTCCAAGAAATCTTCAATATTTTCAAAATCTGATCAACTGGTTTCATACAAAACGTGACTCTGCACAAAACCTAGCTCTCAGCTTTTCTCAGAAAAAATTTAAAAAATTAGGGCTTTTGTTTTTTCAACCATCCATCAACAATTTTCAAAAACGACTGATTTGGGTCTTCTTGCAATGAGATTCTCTACAAAACCCATATCTCAGATTTTTTTTGAAAAAATCTGCCTGTTTGAAGAAGAAAAATCAGCAAGCTAAATTTAAGGTTTGTGCAGAACTTGCCTGAGCATAGTCAAGTTTACAGTCAATTTTCAAGTTTTTCAGTATGGAGTATTCTCTCATTGAATTCAAAGCCAAACAAGTGTTGTATCATTCTTATCTGAACATATGATGTTGAGAAGTGTTTTTCCAGTACCGCCATGGACAAAAAACATCATCTCAGTTGGAGAACATGAACGGGTGTGGTATGAGCAAAAGGACAAGTATTGGAAAAGAGTTGTACAATACACTTCCATTGAAAAATCAGAAAAAGTGTCAGAAGTATAAAAGTTGCAAAAGAAATGAAGGAATGTCAGAAGATGGTCACACAGAGGGTAAAAAAGATATGTTGAAGTAAGATGATTTATTTATAAAAGGTCATCACTCCAGTTGTAGAACCACCGAATTTAGCAAGATTTGATAAAGAAGCTGAAGATGTCGAAGATTTTCTAAGTTCGATTGCAGAAGGCGAAGAAATCCTGGAAAAGCAAAATTATGGCTTTAGATAATATCAATGCAACTGATAAAGAGGCAGTTTCCAGCTTTTTAGCGGATGTGGTTGAGATTTAAAGCAACAAAGAACTTGAAGGTTTCTCTGAGCTTTCTTCCTATTCTTGTCTCATTCTTATCCATTCTTTGTGAAAGAGAAAGAATCAAGTTGTATTAGTGGGCGCTTTCCTTGTTTTTATGCTTTCATAGGTTGTTAGATAGTTATCTTGTTTTAGTTTTCGAAATAAAGCTTGCATGTTGGCAAGCCTTGGTTGTAAAAACAAGGAGATTTTAGGGTTCCCTACTCCTCTGCTTGTGTATAAATAAGGACAGTTGTCATGTCCCCAAATTGGAGGTGAAGTGATTTAATTAATTTAATTGATTAAGTTGTCCAAATTAATGATATTTTAAAAGGATAGCTTAATTGATTATTTTAATTAAATATTAGATTATTTATTTATAAAGTTATTCCAATAAATTAATATCTTAAGGACAACTTTATATTTAATTGATTTAATAAAGTGACTAAATAAAATCATAAAGTCACTTAAGTGAATAAAATAACATTTTATTCTAAAAGCTTCTCGGAGGTGAATGAGAATTCTTTATAAGGAGCTCAATGCAAGTCATTTGGGTCATGTCTTGGATTATTTCTATTTCTCATACCTGCACGGTATAAGCTAAGGCTTACATTGCCTGAGGGTTTGAAGACTTGTTGTGACGTTTTTCACATATCGCCCCATTGCAAATGGGGACCCCCTAATTTTGGCTTTGCTTTTCGGTCGTTTTGTTGTTGTCTCTCTTTTCTGCTGTCTGTCTTTCCGGGATTATGCCCATCTGTGAGCTTAAGCGTTAAATTGACCAAGTCTGAAAATTAGGGTTTCCGTCCTTCTGGTCAATCCGAAGTCGAACGAAGTGAGTAAATTGAAAATTGAGCTTAACATTGTTGTCGCGATGTTTCCCAGCAGCTCGCCATTAAAGTTTTCATCGATTCTGGAAAATTTACTATTTTAGTAAGTGTGCAAAGCATAGTAATCACAAGATTTTTGAGATTCCAACAATCACACAAAGATTCGTAAGCACATCGTGTCGTTTCAGACAGTAAAATTTTGAGCTTAAAACGAGAACTTTACTATTTTAAATTCCGCCCGACAAATTCAAGCGTCTGTGATGCGTGAGTTTCTTTGCATGTCCGATATTCCTTCGGGGTTTTTCAGAGACCTTCGCAGTGATGTAACATGCAAAGTGAGGCGACAACTTTCAGAGTTCAACCTTCCGAGGCTATTTTTAGGGTTTGCATGTTAGGATTTTCTTTGCATGTCTGCATATTCCTTATGGGTTTTTCGAGACCTTCGCAGTGGTGTGACATGCAAATGAAGATAATCACCAAGAAGGAATTTTATATTTTAGCAGTGTGTCCCGACAAAATTACCCCAAAGCAGTTCAGAATCATGAGCTGATTGCAATGCCACAGAAACGAGAGCAAACAAAGATCATTTGATACGCATGCAGAGCAAATTAGGGTTTCCAACTTCGGGACCTGAAAAGAGGGGTTAAAAGTCAGAATTTTCGAAAACCGGTGTAAACCACCGCGATCAACATCCTTCAGGCTATCTACTGGTAAAATTTCAAGTCAAACGGAGCACTTACTATTTATAGTAAGTCAATTTGGAAACAGGCTAAAAATAGCAAGTCAGGTGCATGCGTTGATGTCGACAGGCAGGTCATGTGGTGAGGAGCGCCCCATTCAAATTTCAAGTCAATCGGAGCAGTGGAACTACCAGAAGCAATCAGTTACTATAAATAGCCAATCACCTTCAGAAATGGGCTATAAATAGCAGTGTCGACAGAACAACAAGATCATGAGGATGCTACGTTTAAAATTTCAAATCTTTCTGAGCTTCAGAGATGTAAAATTTAGAGGGCTTACTATAAATAGTAAGGCATGGAGAAACTGGCAAGGACGAGAAAAAAAATGGTTAAGTGTTGACGTTCATCCCCCTCACATAGCAAAATGCGCCCTCAAGCACAAATGGCTGAGAAAATTCCTAAGTCAAGAGCTTCATCCACCTCCCCATGCCAAATGCGCCCAAGGAGAAATAAGTTGGTAAAAAAATATTCTAAGGCATTGTTTCATCCCGTAGCTAGGCCAAAATGCGCCTAAGGGAAGTTGATAGCAAGAAAAAAAAATTCTAAGTGTTTGAACTCGTCCTTCACCACCCTCCAAATGCGCCCAGCTGAAAAGAGGTCAAAGTGGTCAACACATTTCATCCTGCAGCTATGTGAAAATGCGCCCAAGGGAGAAAGAGTCAAAGGGGTCAAAGATGTTAATCCTTCACCATGCCTAAAATGCGCCCACCTCTCAGGTCAAAGAGTCAAACGTGTTGTTAGAGGCTTTATCCTTTACCCTATGCTAAATGCACCCATGCTAAACAAGGAGTCCAAGGTGGTCAAAGGTGGCGTTGAAAAGTTTATCCTTTAGCACACATGATATGCGCCCATCCTCTTGAACATGCAATATGTGCCCAAATGAGGGCATGTGAAGACAAAATATGGAAGAAAGTCAAAGAGGCGTTGGAGTTATTCCTTCCACATGTGCTAAATGCGCTAGGCTGTGAGATGATGTGAATAATAAAATATGCTAAGTAAGCCAAGGTGAAGGTAAAGATGAAAATATTACTAAGGCGTGGCTAATATCCTCCATGACACATGAGATGTGCCAAGGTGGAGGTAAGTTAAAGAGTGAAGAGCTTAAGGCATTGGAAGCTTATCCACCTCACTATGCAAATTGCGCCCAAAGTTCATAATGTGAAGTAAAATATGCTAGGCGTTCAAAGTGTTTTATTCACCTTCAAGTGAGATATGCGCCAGGTACAAGATGATAGTGCTAACATGCCTAGGCGTTGGGAATTGCCAGATGAAAAATAAAATATGTTAAGTGTGATGTGCTAAGTGAAGTTGATGAAATTTCCCACCACTGGCAAATGAGCATGGACGAAACAAAATTTTTCTCACAGGGAAGGTTGACAGAGTTGAGTAAAATTTCCTAAGGCAAAATTTTCAAGGTGATAAAAAAAAAAAAATTCTAAGGCACAAAATATTTTCTTCCTCTAGAAAATACGCCTAGACTCTGAGGTGATAAGATTTTCCTGGGCATAAATAAATTTGTCAGTGGATGAGGTCAAAAGGTGCCAACATTGCAGGATGAGTAAAAAAAATTCAAGTCAGAGCAACAAAATTCTCAGAGGAGATGAAGAAATGAAATAAATTGTTGAAAATTATTTTTCCAAGGTTCAAAATTCAAGAAAATTAAATGAACCCGTTCGTTGTGCACCCATGTGTTCGACCCGTTCTGAAGGAAATTTCCTTCTGGGTATTGAAGATTATCGATAAGGAATAGATTTTAAGGTCTTCCACAGCTTGCCGAGGATTTTGAGGTAAAGATTTTAAATGGGCACCAGGTTGATGAATTTCCTAAGGGAAATTTGAAAATTTTCTAAGGCAAATGTGAAGAAAATGTGTTTTCAAGATAAAATGCCTCAGCGGATGAGTTTTAAGTCAATTGCCTAGGTGAATTTGCTCAAATTCTTCATGAAGACAATCTTCTTGAGCCGGAGATAAGTAAAATCGTCAATAACCTAGCCAATGAAATGAATTTCTCAAAGATGATACGCCCTTGAGGAAGATGGGTTGAAAAATTGGCTAAGGCATGAAGAATTTGAACGCAAAGTTGGCTAAGGAAAATGATGAACGCTTGGAAGTTAGAACGTGAAAATCAGGTAAGTAAGTTAAGATTATATTACGAAGTGTTCTAATACTCTTCTCCTCGCTTGTTTTGCAGGAGGAATGCCGAGGCCAGAGCACGATGACTTGAAGTGGAAGCACGATGAAGATGAGTTTCACATGAAGGAAGAAAAAGTTGCAAGAAATTGGCTAAGTGTTAGCTCAAGTGACAAATAAGTTGAAGAGCAACGTCAAGAAAGAAGATCAAGGACAGTGTGAACGCGTCTACAAATGGAATCTTCTAGAAGGATAATGGACATTATGGCTCATTTATTACCCCACTCTCCTTTGTAGCGGTTTTTAGGGCGAATCTTGTTTAGGGCTAAGGTGGCACAATCTGGGCCATCCAACCGATTGTAATCTGGGCCGTCCGTTGGACTTGGCCAACTATAAAAGGGGCAGTCCCCCTCATTTGTATCTCATTAGAATCAGACAGTAGAATTAGAGTAGAAGTCAGAGTAGAGAGACAACTAGGTGATAGCTTAGAGTAGCTTAGTATAGATTGATAGTGTAGTTTGAAGAAGAGGGAAAGTTTTCCCTTTGAAAACTTTGTAAGAAATTGTTGTGAACACTCTCTCAATAAAAGAGTTTTTCATTGATGGTGAATTTCGTCTTTGTTGTGAGTAGCTAGCAAGGTTTCTTCGTCCTTCTGATTCAAATGGTAGCGTAAAATAGTTCAAAGTAGTATAATTTTCATTCCATGCAAGTAGATGTTAGCTGTGGAATGTGGTGTTTGATCTAAGAAACTTCGTCTATCCATACCACTAGTGTATTTGCTGATGGTGAATGCGCCTTGTGTGGTCAACTGGAAACGTTTGGGCCTAACTTCAATCACAGTTTGAATGATGGTATGCGTCGTTGTGATGGTATCATCATGTCAAATGGTGGTTTGAACATCTTTAGTCATCTCCCTTGAAGATTGCACCGACTCCGTGGAAGCTGTCCGATGCGAGGCAAAGCGAAGTTTGGTTGAAGTTTGCTGAAGTTGAGCTCCATATGTCACACTTAGAATAGATTTAGAATCTCTAAACCCTGCAACCCATTTAAATTCAGTACTTTCTGGTTAGAATAGGAAACCCGCGTTTCATAGACAAATCTTTCAACCATTTGAATTCCTTTCTCTGCTGCTGAACAATTCCGTAAGTCCCCCTTGAAATACCAGCAAATCACATCGAGCCAACTGAGCCTATTCGCACTGAAAGAACCTTGGAGTTGAACGCATGAACTTTCTTGCAATCTTAGCATGCGGAATACTTTGATCAAGAGAGAATAGGGTAGCCATTGGTGACTTTATTCTGCGTTGGTGCGGTCACGAAAAACACATCAACAAGACTCTAAGGTACTAGGTTCGGTTGTGAAAGATCAATCCTAGTTAGAGTTATTGAGAAATCCATCCAGGGTTTCTGCAGGTGCTTAGTGGAGACATTTAATAGGTGCAATAACTGTTGTATTAGTGCCCTAGCCAAACAAGTGTGATAGCTGGTTTATTATCAAGACCTTCTTCATTGCAACAATAAACCAGCTACTGCAACGAAGGTGTGATAATAAACTAGCTATCACACTAGTTCGGCTAGGGAAATAATACAACTATTGTACTTGTCAAATGTCTCCAATAAGTGCCTGTAGAAACCTGAGATGGATTTCTCAACAACTCCAGCTAGGGTTGATCTTTCACAACCAAACCCGGTACCTTAGAGTCTTCAAACCCTTAAGCAATGCAAGCCTCAGCTTATACCATGTAGGTATGAGAAATAGAAATAATCCAAGACATGATTCAAATGACTTGCATTGAGCTCCTTATAAAGAATTCTCATTCACCTCCAAGAAGCTTCTAGAATAAAATGTTATTTTATTCACTTAAGTGACTATGATTTTTTTATTGTTTTATTTAGTCAATTTATTAAATCAATTAAATATAAAGTCATCCTTAAGATATTAATTTATTGGAATAACTTTATAAATAATTAATCTAATATTTAATTAAAGTAATCAATCAAGCGATCCTTTTGAAATATCATTAATTTGGGCAACTTAATCAATTAAATTAATTAAATCACTTCACCTCCAATTCGGGGACATGATACACTATAATGTCCTTAGCAAATTCTGACTTTGTTTTCACCTTTCAAGCCTTGGACATTCCATCAAACTTTTGTCTTGAATGCTACCTTTGGTCTGATATAATTTTTTGTGTATGTTTTCTCTTGAAATGAAGTGTTGAAATGCAAATAGAACTTGTCTAAACCATGAGAAACATAACCATTTACATCTATGATGAAGTGCAGATTATGTTTGGTATTTTTGATGCAATAAATGACTGAAACTACAAGCCTATAACTAGTTGGAGCAAGATGACATTTTGTCATACGATTGGCATGCAAACTACTTGTGCAAATGTGAAGTTACAACAACTAGGCAATTCGTCACACTTTCAATGCAACCTATCAATGCAAAAGATCAACTACAGCAAGTAGACATTTTGTCAAACAATTTGCTGTCAAACTCCACTTCTCCAATATGTTATTGCAATTGAATTTAGACTTTATACAAGCTGGAAATGATATGCAATCAAAACCTAAAAAAAATGCCGCCTTCATAAATCAACTTGACTAGAAGGACTGAGATTACATTGATATATGGCTGTCATAGGACAGCGATCAGACTTGTTGTGACCTTTTCACACATCGCCCCATTCAAGATGGGGACCCCTAATTTTTGCTCCATTCTGGTCTTTTTGGCTTTGGTTTTTGGTCTCTCTCTCTCTCTCTGTCTCTTTTCTGATGGTCTACTTTCTGGGGACGTTCCCGTCTGCAAGCTTCAACATGAATTTGGCCAAGTACGAAATTAGGGTTTGATCTTTCCGATAATTTGAAGTCAAAGCGAGCTGAATACATTGAAAGTGAGCTTAACATTGTTGTCTGACATGCTTCCAGTAGACTCGACAAAAATTTATCGATTAGGGTACTTACTATTTTTTTAGTAAGTGTGAGATTCTGACTGGTCGTCAACATTTTGAAGTTAAAACTGATCCACCACGGCATTGAGAGCATATCAGGACTATTCGTGCAAAATTTGGCAATCGAGACAACTTACTATTTTTTAGCGGTCAGGCTTCACGAATTTGAAGTCCGGATCGCGAGAGTTTTTCTTTGCATGCGGATATTCATACAGGTTTTCAAGTCTTGATGATGATGTAACATGCAAGTTGAAATGACCACTTCCGGGATTGACCTTGAGGCTATTTTAGGAGTTTGCATGTCGGGGTTTCTTTTGCGTAGCCGGGTGATTCTGATGGAGTTTTCAAGAGCGCTGATGGTATGATACAAATGGAGATCCTCGCCGGTAAGGCTTGCTATTTTTTAGCGAGTGCGTCACAGCGGTAGCCACCCAATGATTGATTCCGCGAGGCGTCATGATTGCCGCAACGAAGGGAAGCCGAGTTCATTTGTCGCATGCGGTGCAAGTTAGGGTTTCCAGCTTCGGAGCCTAAAAATAGGCATCAAAAGTCAAAATCTTCAAAATCCGATGTAAACCACTGCGATCAGCGTTCTTCAGGCTATCTGCTGGTGAAATTTCAAGTCGATTGGAAGACTTACTATTTATAGTAAGTCAATTTGGAAACTGGCTAAAAATAGTAAATCAGTTGCATGCGTCAATGTCAGCCAGCAGGTCACGTGGTGAGGAGCGCCTCATTCAAATTTCAAATCAAACGGAGCTGTGGAGATATCAGAAACATGAGGTTACTATTTATAGTAAACTATCCACCAGAAACAGGCTATAAATAGCAGGGTGACTAAAAGTGGCAGTGTTAGCAAGGTAATGAGGTCGCAAGGATCCAGTGTTTAAAATTTCATGGCAATCTGAGCTTCCGAAGTACGAAAATCAAGAGGCTTACTATAAGTAGCAGGACATGAAGCAGGCTGGCAGAGGTCGAGAAAATGTCTAAGTCTGAGTTTCATCCTGCAGGTGCCTCAAAATGCGCCATGCTTGCCTTCAAGATGATCAAAAATATTTTATGAAATGAGTTCATCCTCCTGCCACCCCAAAATGCGCCCAAGCTAGAAATGGTCAATGAAAGTCAACTCTTTTCATCCTGAAGGCATGTCTAAATGCGCCCAAGGGAACTCAGAGAAAAAGTTGAGAAATTTTCTAAGTGCAAAAATCCGCCACCCACCTCCAAATGCGCCATCCTTGAGGAGTTGATTTGAAAATTCTCTAAGTGTTGGGCTTCATCCTTCATCAGGGGCAAAATGCGCCCAAGGTGTAAAAGTCAAAGGAGAGTCAAAGTTTTCTATCCTGCTCATGGCAAGAAATGCGCCCACCTCAAGCTTCTTGTTGAAAATTCTTCTAAGGCATTGGTATTTCATCCTCCACCATGGCCTAAATGCGCCCATGCAAGGAAAGGGTCAAAGATTTGAAAAGAAGTCAAAAGGCGTTATAATCTCATCCACCTCACCATGCTATTTGCGCCCAAGAGGCAGTCAGCAAGTCAAAGGAGTTCATCCGCCTCATGCATCAAAATGCGCCCAAGTTTATCCTGCACATACATAGAAATGCGCCCATGCAGCAAATGGTCAAAGCAGTCAAAAGTTTTTGTCCTCCTCTATGTGCAAAATGCGCCCACCTCATAAAAGAGTCAAGGAAAATTTCTAAGTTCATCCTTCTTGCATGGCAAAATGCGCCCAAAGTGGGCCATGTGAAGACAAAAAGTGAAGTTGAAGAGTCATCCAGTGGATAGGCTCAAATGCGCCCATGTTTAAATAGTAAATGGTGAATGAGGGTGGTAATTAAGGTGAAAAATATTGCCAAAGCGTGGTGAAAGATGGTAAGTGTTAGGCGCTCAAGGTGGTGAAGGAGAGTATTGGGCGTGATTTTTGAATTTCCTCCATCATGTGTAGAATGCGCCCAAGGTGGTGGGCCTTAGAGAAATTTTGCTGGGCGTGTGTGTTAGAAAATTGCCTAGGCGTGATTTTAAATTCCTCTTCAAATGCTATAAGCGCCTAGGGAGATGGGAGTCTTAAGGTGATTTTAAATATTTTCTAAGGCGTAGGAAAATTTGCTAAGGCGTGGCGAACACAAGAAAATTGCCTAGGCGTGGTTTTTAATTTTTCCTCAAAGTGTGCTATGCGCCTAAGGTGGAGTATAAGATGAAGTGGTGAGGATTTCTTCTAAGGCGTTGGGGCTTCAAATAAATATTTTTCCAAATGTGAAGTAAAATGCAAGGTGGTGTTAGAGAATAAAATGTGCTAGGCGCCTTCATAAAAAAAAAAATTTCTAAGTGAGGTTGATATTTTCACAGGCAAAGTTGATCAAGTTGGATATAAAATTTTCTAAGGCAAAATATTTTCTTCCTTGGGAAAAACGCCTAAGTTTGATGAAGTGATAAAATCTTTTTCCTGAGGCACGAGCAAATTTTTCAATGGTGAAGTCAGAAGATGCCAGCTCCACAGGATTGATAAAATTTTCCAAGTCAGAGCAAAATTCTCAGAGGGGATCAAAGAACGAGAATAAATTTGATGAAGAATATTTTCTAAGGTTCAAAATTCAAGAAAATTAAATGAACTTAGTTAAGATTTAGATTTGCCATAGATTCGTGGCGTTAGGAGGAAATTACCTAATACGGGTATCGAAGTTTATCGATGAGGAGTTGATTTTAAGGTCTTCCACAGCTTGTCGAGAATTTTGGGATGAAGATTTTAAGTGGGCACCAGGTTGATGAATTTCCTAAGGGAAATTTGAAAAATTTCTAAGGCCAAAATGAAGAAAATGTGTTTTCAGGGTAAGATCCTCCAGACGATGAATTTGAAAGGAACTGCCTAGTTGAATTTGCTTAAATCCTTCATGAAGATAGTTTTCATGAGCCAGAGATGAATAAAATCAAGGTTGTCAGAGCTCCAGCAGGTGAAATGAATTTCTTGAAGATGCAGTTGAAGTTGATACTGTCAAAAGGATGATACGCCTTTGAAGAAGATGGATTAAAATTTGGCTAAGGCATGAGGAATCATGAAGAAGGCAAAAGTTGGCTAGTGAAAACGATGAGCCCTTGAAGATCAAAGTGCTAGAATCAGGTAAGTGAGTTAAGCTTATATCATGAAGTATTCTAATACCCCTCTCCTTGCTTGTTTTGCAGGAGAAATGAGGCCAGAGCACGATGACTTGAAGTGGAAGCACGATGAAGATGAGTTATAATCTCGAAGGAGGAAAATTTGCAAGAAAATGGCTAAGTGTTAAGACTTAGTATAACTCAAAGTGACGAAGATGAAGACCCTCAAGTGGAAGAAATCAAAGAACAACGCCAAGAAAGAAGATCGAGAACAGTGTGAACGCGTCTACAAATGGAATCTTCTAGAAGGATGATGGTGGACATTATAGCGCATTTATTACCCTCTCCTTTTGTAGGTTTTAGGGCAATGTATTTAGAATTTGGTGTACGATTACGGCCACTCTATTGATTGTAAACCCTAGTAGTCTTTTTTTGGGACCCGGCTAGCTATAAAGAGTCCCCCCTCATTTGGTGAAAATTAGAATTAGATTAGACGTTAGTAGAGCATTGAGAAACATTAGAGCTAGATAGTGTAGCATTGTAGAGCATTTTGCATAATTTGGAGAAGAGAAAGTTTTCCCTTTGAAAACTTTTGAGGAGAACAATTGTAACACATTTTATGATAATAGATCTTTTCATTGATGATGGAATTTGTCTTGTCATGAAATGCTAGCAAGGTTTCTTCTTCCTTTAAATCAAGTAGTTTAAATTCAGCACAAGTAGCTTATTTTTTTGTTATTAACAGTGTTTTATTGAATAGCTTAAACTTTTATTCCATAACACTAAGCGGCAGTGATGATAAGTTAAGCCTAGGTAGTCATTGGAGATTATTTTGTGTTTAACTTAGGTTGTGGTTTACATACTTATATGCGTCGTTCTGATGGTGTATGTATGTTAAATTATAACTTGAACATCTTTCGCTGTTTCCCTTGAAGATTGCACCGATTTTACTGAGGCTGTCCGACGGAGGCTAGGTGAAATCCGGTTGAAGTCTATTGAAACAAAGCTCCACATATCCTGCATCTAGAATAGAACATAAACTTCTTAGGCCCTAAGCCCCTTTACTTTCCGCACATTTCCGATTAGTATTAGGAATCCCGTGCTCACCTGCCAAATCATTCGAATTACATGAAAACCCTTAGTCCGCTGTCTGCTGTCAACCGCCGAACAATTGTGTAAGTCCCCTTGACATACCAGCAATATCACATTGAGCCAAACTGAGCCCTATTAAGCATAGGAACCTTGGAGTTGAAAGCATGATCTTGCATAATCTTAGCATCTTTGAATACTTTGTTCAAGGAAAGGATAAACGTCCGTTTAGAGGGAGACTTTATTACGTGTTAGTGCGGTCTCAAAAACCACGTCAGCAATTGGCTAGAAGGAGGAGCTGAACATTGTTAGGTTGTCATTCATTTTAAACACCTCTCCTCCTATGCGATCAGCAATTGGCTGGGAGGGCTGAGCACAGTATTCAGGTTGTCATTCATTTTATGTACCTCTCCTCTATGCGTCAGCAATTGGCTAGAAAGGAGGGTTAGACTTTTGTGTTAGGTTGTCATTCATTTTATGCTTGCCTCTCCTCTAGCCGTCCAGCAGTGAAGCTAGAAGGAGGGCAAATGTGAACAACAGCTATAGCATACAGTTGTGTTGAAGTAGAAAGGGTTTGAAATACAAAAAGTTCTTTTGGAGAAAGTTATTATGAGTCAAGATGGTGTTCTCTCAGAGTTGAACAATCTCGCGCGCCGCCCATAGAAGAAGCATTTACATCCTGGATCGTATTAGTTCATTTTCGCCAGACAAGTTGAAGAGAATCTTGAGGTCTACGCCCAATTCATATAAAGATTTTGTGGAGTTAGAGCTACCTACGAGATCAAGGAAGAAGAAAGAAGTTCATTCAAGCAAAGAAGTCAAGTCAAGTGAAGAATTTTTATCAAACGAAGAAGTTCAATCAAGCGAAGAAAGCGGAGAAGAAATTTCAAGTTTGTTCAGAACTCCACCTAGTGCTTCAAGGTTTGCTCAGCCAAGACAAGTTCAAGCTGTTGTACAACAGCCAGCCCAAGTGATTGTGTATCAAAGGCGACTACCAATTCAAGCAATGGCTCAACCAGGAGGTCAACCAGGAGGTCAGCAAGGAGGTCAACCCGCTCCAAACGGTGCTACATGGTTGGTTACCAACCCATCTCCGCTAGAGTTTCAAGACTACCATGAGATGCCAAAGAATCCTGAAAATTTTTGTCCTAAGTTCATTGCCAATGATGTTAACTACACGGCCGAGGACCATATCAAGATGTTTGAAGGTCACCTACGCAATAGGCAGATTGGGTACGCAGACGTGGCTTGCCGCCTATTCCCATATTCTTTGGGAGAAGAGGCTCATTTTTGGTTCATTCACCTGCCTGTGGGGTCTATAAGGACATGGGAGCAGATGAAGGAGGCCTTCATCGGAAAGTTTGGTATACCTGCCACCCCTGTAGAGCTTTATCGTCAATTTGCAGAAGTAAGAAGACAGGACAAAGAACCTATTCATGCCTTTAACAACAGATTCCAAAAGGCCCTCAATAGGTTACGCACTCCTTATGTCATTGATGACGCTCGAGAAAGCTACTATTCAGCACTTGATCCTTTGACTGCAATGTTCGTAAGATCTCACCCCACTCCAGCAAATATAAATCAAGCTTACGCTAAAGCTGTTGAAGTAAGTCAAGGTTTAGGACAGAATATAACTGGGCCCGTACTCTACACCGGCCTGGCTACGACAAACAATCAAATGCCAATGTTCGGCTCAACATGGAATCAACAAGTTCCGGCATTAAATGCAATTCCACAGCCAGCTTATCAAGTTCAAGCACCATCAAGTCAATTGGTTCTCCATCCTGGGATGCCTTTGTCCCAGACGCAAGTCCCACAGCCTGTTTATCTCCAAAACACAGTGCCGCCAGTGAAAATTCCAGAGGAGAAAGATGAAATGAAAGAACTAATAGAACAAGTGAAGAGGCTGTCAGCTGAGGTGACTCACCTCAAAAGTCAAAATAATCAGACACAAGCTATGCCACGAAACTATCAGGCACACCAAGGTGCTAACCGAGGATATCAAAATAATCCTCCAAGTCATCAGGATACCCATCAAGGATACAATCATGAAAACAATTATGGGTATAGAAATAACAATCAAGGATTTCAGAGGAGGTCCTGGAATACTGGGCCCAACAATGGAGGTGTCCCATCGCCATTGGACAATCCGCCACCTCCCGAAAATCGTCCTGCAGATAGAATTTATATGGCCGAAACTGCCTCGTCAGGATGGTGTGGGTTACATAACACGAACCAGCACTCTGAACTTCAGTGCCACGAATTCCAAGTTGTGGCAGGTATTCTCAAAGGTGAAGCAAGTGATACAGGGGCCACAAAAAATCCTCCAATTACAGGTTATGAATTAGTCCCAGCACCTAGATATGATCAAGCATTGATAATAGAAGATTACAATGTCCCGCTTGAGTTTCAGAGTTATACGCCCCCACCAGTTAATCACCAATTTCCATCAGCTTCAGCAAACGCTCCCTTGGGGATGCCAGAGTTTCAAATACCGTCAGAAGTCCATGCCACATATGCTTCACCAGAAGAGTCTCTTTATAGAGATGGTTATGTTTTTCCGCCTCTCAACAACAACGTCTTGGTGGAAGGAAGAGGGGAGGTACAAGCTTTTCAAACTACTAGGGGTGAAGCTCCTAAAGTGTATCAAAGGAGCTATCATCAGAGAGAGCCGCTGACATCATCGGTACCTCCAAATAATTTTACGACTCCGCCGCACCCCAACGCCAGCAATAACCCAGGATTACCTAGGGATTCTCCAAAGTACAGGAGGCAGAATGCAACGCAAGGCGGAGGAGGACAACAAGTTATTCAACAGCCAGTTCATCAAGCTGGGCAAGGACAGAAGGAGAGCCTTCCTAGAGAAGACGTGAAAAGGCTTGGCTCCTATGTGCTAGAAGAGTTCAAAAGGATAAAAGTTAGTCTTCCCCTACACGAGTTAATGAAGATTTCAGAGGTCCGAGATACAGTTATGAGAAGTGTGTATGAAACGCCCATTGTGAAGGATACTTCCCAGGAAATATTTAGTTCATCAAGGAATCCTCCTGTGAACATACCGTCTCGTCCTGTGCAAAGTGCAAATATGGTAGAAGAAGTGCCTCATGCGCCATTTGATACTTGGGAAGCACCGCAACAACCTCAAAACTTTGTAGGTGTGGTTCAAGGTTCTTCAAACGTTCCTGAAAAGTCATGGATCGAAGATAAAAAGAAACGATTCAATATTCCTGCGGAGCAAAAGCAAAAACAAGAGCAAACGCAAAATCCAAGACAGGTTGTTCAAGACAATCAAGCTCCTGTGGACAAAAAGGATGAAAAGAAGAATGCTTCAGTAGATGAAAGGAAGAAGCTAGTGGTATTTTATCAGGGGAGGGGTGAGCCAGCCCCGTTTCTGGTCTCAGTTAGAATTTTTGGAAAGTTACTACACAATTGTTTGATTGATTCCGGTGCATCAAGTAATGTCATGCCTTTGAAGGTATGTCAGGCGTTAGGTATAATCCCGCTCAAGACCAACAAGAAGGTGACTCAACTGGATAAGACTGAAGTTCCAGTTGTAGGGGAATTAAATGGTATTCATATGCAGCTAGCGGCGGATCCTAGAATTCAGAGTCGCATCGACATATCAGTTGTGGATATACCAGATGGTTATGGCATGCTATTAAGCAGAGATTGGTCCAGAAAATTGAATGGATACATTGCGACTGACTTCTCCCACATGTGGTTGCCTTGGAAGGGAGTTCCGAATCAGAGAAAGATCGAAAGTACACCACGGCTCAAATTAATGATTACAGAATGTGGTGAAAATAGTGATGTTTTATTCATGGAAACTGATTTGGGTACGTACAAGCCTGTTAAGAAAGAAGTCCTCACACTGCAAAGCTCGGAGGGGGAGGAGTTTTCAGGGGATACCCCTGCCCTCACCGGAGTGTTGATTGAAACTGATTCAAGTAGGAATGAGAATGAAGATACGTTCAAAGATTCTATGTTAAAAGATGTAAAGCAAGAGACAGACAGTGCCCCCATCAGGGACTTATCGTTACCCATTTACAAAGCTTTCTATTCAGAGAACACAGGTGCCATGGGTAAAACCTCCTCAGAGCAAGTCCCGGAGGTGATTTCACAAGTCACTTTAGAGGAAGAATGTGAAGAAGTCAATTGGGGAGAGGACCAGATTCAAACAAGGCTATCTCAGTTGACACACTTCGAGGCGAAAGGAGATGAGGCTTTGGAAGGTATGGCTGAATATCAGAGGGTCATGAACGGATGGATCGGTAAATCATGGTTGGACCCCTATCAAGCTTCTGAGATCCTGGGAAGTGATGCATTTAAGTTACGAACAAGAACAAGAGGGGATATCTCGTTGCCAGATGATGGGAGATTCCTCAAGCATTATTTCCAGCCCTAGGTTCTCTCCGAGAGCCTACTTTGTAATATAGTTAGATTAGGTTTGCTTTCCCGTTTGCTTTCCTGTTTGTTTTTGTTTTCTTTTCGGTTTGTCCCGTTTTGGTTTTGGTTTGTTACCCTTTGGGTTTTTGGTTTGGCGTTTCCTTGAGTTGTCCGCTTAAGTGGTTTTGGTTTGGAATGGGCAAGGATTTTGGGGTTTCCCCATTGCGAAGGGGGTGATGATGCTTTAACTCTCACAACGTGGTTTCTTTCCACTGGAATTTGCATAAATTTTTGAAAAGGACTAAGGTTGTTTTCCTCTTGTTATCATCCAGTTAGAGATTGAACTCGTCTCGGGAGGTTAATCCGTTATTGTGTCTCAACACACGAGTCTAAAGACCTTGAAAATCTTAACTATCTCCATTCTAAGTCATTTTGGTTTCTTGGGAAAGGTTTTGGCAGGTGAAAATCTTACATCTTGCTTCAGCGCCACTGCAATTCTCAAACCCATTGGAGGCTTCATTGCCTGCCAGCCAATTGAGGAATTGACGGAGAAATCAAATGATGAAAAGAAAATGTGCTTGAAAGAAAAATCTGAAAGAAAAGAAAAATGAGAAAATGAAAATGAAAGAGATATCACAAAATATTGGTTTTGGGAACATACGAGTAACTCCACCGGGGCTATGGACGCCCGGCCGGCAGTGGAGCAATATTCGTGAGAATTGTAGCGACAACCTCGTCGGGGCTATGGACGCCTGACTGGCAGCGAGGCAATGTCCAGGATGCTTTTGAAGTTAAGATATTTATATAAGCTGCTACGGCCGATTCTGGAAGTCGAAATGGTTTAGAGATGGAATGCATGCACACACTCACAAGGTTTTAGATGAAAGTGTTTGATCCAATATCGGATTCTTCTACCCTTTTGAGTAAGTGTCTTTCCTGTATGATGGTTCTAGGAAGATTTAATCAAAGTTCAATTCTTAAAGTGTTTTTCAACACTTTCCTGTGGGGATGCCAGATGTTGTGACCTTTTCACACATCGCCCCATTCAAGATGGGGACCCCTAATTTTTGCTCCATTCTGGTCTTTTTGGCTTTGGTTTTTGGTCTCTCTCTCTCTGTCTGTCTCTTTTTTGATGGTCTACTTTCTGGGGACGTTCCTGTCTGCAAGCTTCAACATGAATTTGGCCAAGTCTGAAATTAGGGTTTGAGTCTTTCCAGCCAATTTGAAGTCAAACGAGGTGAATACATTGAAAATTGAGCTTAACATTGTTGTCAGCATGCTTCCAGCAGGCTCTCAGCAAAAATTTATCAGATTCCGAGGTACTTACTATTTTTAGTAAGTGTGAGATTACAGGCGATTCGTCAACATTTTTGAGGTTCCGACAGTCACACAGCATTCAGAGCATATCAGACTATTCGCGTGCAAAATTTGAGCGAAATCGGACAACTTACTATTTTTTTAGCGTCGGAAGCCGTCACAAATTTCAGGTCGGATCGCGAGTTTTTCTTTGCATGCGGATATTCATACGGGTTTTCAAGATCTTAGCGATGATGTAACATGCAAGTTGAAATGACCACTTCGAGGATTGACCTTGAGGCTATTTTAGGAGTTTGCATGTCGGGTTTCTTTTGCATGTCGGGTGATTCTGGTGGGTTTTACAAAGAGCTTAGCGATGTATGACATGCAAATGGAATCCTCCTTTCGGTAAAGGAACTTGCTATTTTTTAGCGGTATGTCGGTAGCCACCAGTGATTCCAATTCCGCGAGTACGTCCCTTGATTACCTGAAGCGAAGGAAAGCGAGAGTTCGGCGATACATCGCGGTGCAAGTTAAGGTTTTCCGGCAGAAAAATAGGCATCAAAAGTCAAAATCTTCAAAATCCGATGTAAACCACTGCGATCAGCGTTCTTCAGGCTATCTGCTGGTGAAATTTCAAGTCGATTGGAAGACTTACTATTTATAGTAAGTCAATTTGGAAACTGGCTAAAAATAGTAAATCAGTTGCATGCGTCAATGTCAGCCAGCAGGTCACGTGGTGAGGAGCGCCTCATTCAAATTTCAAATCAAACGGAGCTGTGGAGATATCAGAAACATGAGGTTACTATTTATAGTAAACTATCCACCAGAAACAGGCTATAAATAGCAGGGTGACTAAAAGTGGCAGTGTCAGCAAGGTAATGAGGTCGCAAGGATCCAGTGTTTAAAATTTCATGGCAATCTGAGCTTCCGAAGTACGAAAATCAAGAGGCTTACTATAAGTAGCAGGACATGAAGCAGGCTGGCAGAGGTCGAGAAAATGTCTAAGTCTGAGTTTCATCCTGCAGGTGCCTCAAAATGCGCCATGCTTGCCTTCAAGATGATCAAAAATATTTTATGAAATGAGTTCATCCTCCTGCCACCCCAAAATGCGCCCAAGCTAGAAATGGTCAATGAAAGTCAACTCTTTTCATCCTGAAGGCATGTCTAAATGCGCCCAAGGGAACTCAGAGAAAAAGTTGAGAAATTTTCTAAGTGCAAAAATCCGCCACCCACCTCCAAATGCGCCATCCTTGAGGAGTTGATTTGAAAATTCTCTAAGTGTTGGGCTTCATCCTTCATCAGGGGCAAAATGCGCCCAAGGTGTAAAAGTCAAAGGAGAGTCAAAGTTTTCTATCCTGCTCATGGCAAGAAATGCGCCCACCTCAAGCTTCTTGTTGAAAATTCCTCTAAGGCATTGGTATTTCATCCTCCACCATGGCCTAAATGCGCCCATGCAAGGAAAGGGTCAAAGATTTGAAAAGAAGTCAAAAGGCGTTATAATCTCATCCACCTCACCATGCTATTTGCGCCCAAGAGGCAGTCAGCAAGTCAAAGGAGATCATCCGCCTCATGCATCAAAATGCGCCCAAGTTTATCCTGCACATACATAGAAATGCGCCCATGCAGCAAATGGTCAAAGCAGTCAAAAGTTTTTGTCCTCCTCTATGTGCAAAATGCGCCCACCTCATAAAAGAGTCAAGGAAAATTTCTAAGTAAAGTTCATCCTTCTTGCATGGCAAAATGCGCCCAAAGTGGGCCATGTGAAGACAAAAAGTGAAGTTGAAGAGTCATCCAGTGGATAGGCTCAAATGCGCCCATGTTTAAATAGTAAATGGTGAATGAGGGTGGTAATTAAGGTGAAAAATATTGCCAAAGCGTGGTGAAAGATGGTAAGTGTTAGGCGCTCAAGGTGGTGAAGGAGAGTATTGGGCGTGATTTTTGAATTTCCTCCATCATGTGTAGAATGCGCCCAAGGTGGTGGGCCTTAGAGAAATTTTGCTGGGCGTGTGTGTTAGAAAATTGCCTAGGCGTGATTTTAAATTCCTCTTCAAATGCTATATGCGCCTAGGGAGATGGGAGTCTTAAGGTGATTTTAAATATTTTCTAAGGCGTAGGAAAATTTGCTAAGGCGTGGTGAACACAAGAAAATTGCCTAGGCGTGGTTTTTAATTTTTCCTCAAAGTGTGCTATGCGCCTAAGGTGGAGTATAAGATGAAGTGGTGAGGATTTCTTCTAAGGCGTTGGGGCTTCAAATAAATATTTTTCCAAATGTGAAGTAAAATGCAAGGTGGTGTTAGAGAATAAAATGTGCTAGGCGCCTTCATAAAAAAAAAAATTTCTAAGTGAGGTTGATATTTTCACAGGCAAAGTTGATCAAGTTGGATATAAAATTTCCTAAGGCAAAATATTTTCTTCCTTGGGAAAAACGTCTAAGTTTGATGAAGTGATAAAATCTTTTTCTTGAGGCACGAGCAAATTTTTCAATGGTGAAGTTAGTGAACGCCAGCTCCACAGGATTGATAAAAATTTTCCAAGTCAGAGCAAAATTCTCAGAGGAGATCGAAGAACGAGAATAAATTTGATGAAAGAATATTTTCTAAGGTTCAAAATTCAAGAAAATTAAATGAACCCGTTCGTTGGGTACCCATAGATTCGACGCGTTCTGGAGGAAATTTTCTTCTGGGTATCGAAGTTTATCGATGAGGAGTTGATTTTAAGGTCTTCCACAGCTTGTCGAGAATTTTGGGATGAAGATTTTAAGTGGGCACCAGGTTGATGAATTTCCTAAGGGAAATTTGAAAAATTTCTAAGGCCAAAATGAAGAAAATGTGTTTTCAGGGTAAGATCCTCCAGACGATGAATTTGAAAGGAACTGCCTAGTTGAATTTGCTTAAATCCTTCATGAAGATAGTTTTCATGAGCCAGAGATGAATAAAATCAAGGTTGTCAGAGCTCCAGCAGGTGAAATGAATTTCTTGAAGATGCAGTTGAAGTTGATACTGTCAAAAGGATGATACGCCTTTGAAGAAGATGGATTAAAATTTGGCTAAGGCATGAGGAATCATGAAGAAGGCAAAAGTTGGCTAGTGAAAACGATGAGCCCTTGAAGATCAAAGTGCTAGAATCAGGTAAGTGAGTTAAGCTTATATCATGAAGTATTCTAATACCCCTCTCCTTGCTTGTTTTGCAGGAGAAATGAGGCCAGAGCACGATGACTTGAAGTGGAAGCACGATGAAGATGAGTTATAATCTCGAAGGAGGAAAATTTGCAAGAAAATGGCTAAGTGTTAAGACTTAGTATAACTCAAAGTGACGAAGATGAAGACCCTCAAGTGGAAGAAATCAAAGAACAACGCCAAGAAAGAAGATCGAGAACAATGTGAGGCGTCTACAAATGGAATCTTCTAGAAGGATGATGGTGGACATTATGGCGCATTTATTACCCCACTCTCCTTTGTGGCGGCTTTTAGGGCAATATTATTTAGGTGAGGGTGGCACGATTCTGGCCACTCTATTGATTGTAACCCTAGCCGTCTTTTGGGACTTGGCTAGCTATAAAAGGGGGAGTCCCCCTCATTTGTAAGGCATTAGAAAATTAGAATTAGATTAGACATTGGAGTAGTAGACATTGAGAGAGTATTAGTATTAGAGTTAGTAGTGTAGCATTGTAGAGCATTTTTGCATAATTTGGAGAAAAGAGAAAGTTTTCCCTTTGAAAACTTTTGAGGAGATTGTTGTGTAACACATTTTATGATAATAGATCTTTTCATTGATGATGGAATTCGTCTTGTCATGAAATGCTAGCAAGGTTTCTTCTTCCTTTCGTATCCAAGTAGTTTAAATTCATGCAAGTAGCTTATTTTGGTGTGTGGTGTTTTATTGAGATAGCTTCGCTTTATTCCATAACACTAGCGGCTTGTTGATGATAAGTTCGCCTTGCGTGGTCGACTGGAGATTATTTTGTGTTTAACTTCGGTTGTGGTTTACATACTTATATGCGTCGTTCTGATGGTGTATGTATGTTAAATTATAACTTGAACATCTTTCGCTGTTTCCCTTGAAGATTGCACCGATTTTACTGAGGCTGTCCGACGGAGGCTAGGTGAAATCCGGTTGAAGTCTATTGAAACAAAGCTCCACATATCCTGCATTTAGAATAGAATGTTAGTTTCTTAGGCCCTAAACCCCCTTTACTTTCCGCACATTTCCGATTAGTATTAGGAATCCCGTGCTCACCTGCCAAATCATTTGAATTACTCGAAAGCCCTTAGTCTGCTGTTTGTTGTTAGCCGTTGAACAATTGTGTAAGTCCCCTTGAAATACCAGCAATATCACATCGAGCCAAACTGAGCCTATTCGCACTTAAGGAACCTTGGAGTTGAAAGCATGATCTTACTCGCAATCTTAGCATGCTGAATACTTTGTTCAAGAGAGGATAGAGCGCCCGTTGGGAGACTTTATTCTGTGTTGGTGCGGTCTCAAAAACCACGTCAACAAGACTCTCTAACCAAATGCAATTCTACTTGATATATGTGACTCAAAATTACAATGCTATTTACTGTTTTGGGGCAACGAATTCTTCTACAATATTTATGACATGAAAATGTAAATACATATGCAAGAAGAACCTGATGATGAAATAGCAGCAGCATGTACTTGGTCGATTTCTTCATACATACTTCATACTTGCCCTCTTACTTGATGCGCCTAGCCTCCTTGCTGTCTAGCGATCACCACCAAGGCATGAAAGGATTTTTCCTTTCCTTCTTAGTCAAAATTGCACCACCATAAAGGTGCGCCCAGCCTTCATGCAAACCCTGAATTTTGCAAGCAATAAATATGGAAATCGAACCAGCTTGGCACTTGAAAATTCGTCCCCCTCAATCTCAAAGTCGCCTTCTCCAAAGGCTGCAATCAATACTCTTTAAGATCGTCCTTCACAAACTCAAAGTCGCCTTCTCCAAAGGCTGTAAATGCCTTTTCAAATTCTGTCAATGCTTTATTCAAAATATGAGAAAATATTACTACCAATCGATTTCTCCTCTTGATTAAAATTTGGCCAAAGGCCACTAAATTTGGCTCCAATGAAGAAGACTGAAAATATCTCCTCCTCTCAATAATGTTGACCACAACAATACATCAATTGTTGTATCAAACGAAATAATCTTTGCAACAATAAACCAGCTGCTGCAATGAAGAAGGTATGATAATAAACCAGCTATCACACTAGTTTCGCTAGGGCAATAATACAACAGCTATTGCACCTGTCAAATGTCTCCAATAAGGACCTGTAGAAACCCTAGATGGATTTCTCAATAACTCCAGCTAGGGTTGATCTTTCACAACCGAACCTGGTACCTTAAAATCTTCAAACCCTCAGGCAATGCAAACCTCAACTTATACCATACAGGTATGAGAAATAGAAATAATCCAAGACATGATCCAAATGACTTGCATTGAGCTCCTTATAAAGAATTCTCATTCACCTCTAAGAAGCTTCTAGAATAAAATGTTATTTTATTCACTTAAATGACTTTATGATTTTTTTATTATTTTATTTAGTCACTTTATTAAATCAATTAAATATAAAGTCATCCTTAAGATATCAATTTATTGGAATAACTTTATAAATAATTAATCTAATATTTAATTAAAGTAATCAATTAAGCTATCCTTTTGAAATATCATTAATTTGGACAACTTAATCAATTAAATTAATTAAATCACTTCACCTCCAATTCGGGTACATGACAGCAGCCTTGCCCATTTTTTTGGAACCATGCTTGTGATAACAAAAAGCTGAGCCTACTAGTGCCTTCTAATTGTTATTCAGTATTGTTCACTTAGTGTTAGAGCAAGTTCCAAGCCTGTAATGCTGCAAGTTATTGTTCAGTTCATGTGTTTGTGTTGAGTGTTTTCTGATTTGATGGCTAAACTGTAAGCCTATTATTGCTACAATCTTGCTGTCCCAGAAGTGCAATCTTTGTTACTTGAAATATGAGTAAAGGAAATCTTATGCCTCATTTGATTTGATCTACTATCTCAGGCTTCTGTTTTATGTGTTCCGCTTATATAATCTTTATTTCAGCTTGCATTGAAAGTACAGTAGATGTGCGTTGGAAAAAAGTTAGAAACGTCATTAGACTAGAAATAGTCATAGTTGAAATTCAAAAGAGAAAATCTCAGCTATAGCGCTAGAGTTTTATAACCTTGTGCTCTTAGCTGAACAAAACGATTGGCAAATCAGTTTTAGTTTACTTTCTTTAAGCAACGTCAGCAAAGAGGGAGCTTCCCCTCCTAATTCTTAGAGTAGTTTATCTGTGCATAGCTGTCCATTTCTAATCTGCATTCCAGAGGTGCGAACTGAAACGCTAACATGAGGAATGGTGGGCATGATAACACATTCTACTGCCCACAAAAACTCAGGAAATAGGCTAACGGTCTTCAAACTCATTAGGCTTGAGAAGGGGACATTACATTTTTCTTATAGTGGTCAGGCTAGTAGACATTGCAAAGGGTACCCTACCTAAGTGCGATTGGGTAGCACCTAACTTGATTTCCCTATATATAAAGGATATGTTTCAAAGGCTCCCTCCATTGACATGCTAAATTGACAAAAAATGGCAAAGCTATGCTATAACTCGTGATTACCACAAAATTAGTTAATCAAATTCAATTGTTTAGGGAGATCCATGGCTATGTGACATAGCAGAACAAAACGATATATAACAATACTATTATAATTTTCCAAACAAAATGCAGATAGATGTGTACCCCACAGTGTTTGAAATAAGTCATCCAAGTCATCAAAATACAATCCAATGGATGTTGTAGTTGGAAATTTATTGGTCTACTAGTAGATCCATATGACTAGTTTTCTCTAGGCCAAGGAGTACAAGAAGGATCATAAATGATTTCTAATCTCTTAAAATCTAATACTTGTTGAAAAATTGTAAGCATGCATATTGTCTTTACTTGAATTGAATGTTAAATTGATAGAAATGATAATGCAAATAGTAGTGAACTTACTGTTCTTGAGGTTTTGGAATAAACTAGAGTAATATTGATTTCATGCAAATAGTTATATGAAATAAAGATGAAACCACCATGAAAGAAAATGAAGTAGAACAAGTACACAACAATACACATGAAAAATTCTAAACATAGAAACACCAGTGTGGGAAAAACAAGCTAGAAGTTGCAAATGCTCAACTTCCTCTCCTTCCTTTTGGCCAAGTCAACTACCAAGAGCTCAGCTAGAGAATGCATGATATACTCCTACTAATATACTCACTCAACTACTGTTTACACCAACAAGAAACAAAACCAACTAGAACTCACTAACTCTTCCCCTCAATATATTTCTTATGTCTAGAATCTTGTGCATTAAAGGATTCCCAGAATTTAGAAGACGTTTATATCATTACTCTCATTTTCTATTTGAAACCTATGTTACACAGGGACACGTCCCCTGCCCCAAAACCCATTGTCCCTATCCCTTGCCGCCCTCAGGACAGGGGGGCACAAAGGGGACATCCCCCAGCCGTCCCCGAAACAGCCCAACTAGCAGGAAATGGGAGGAAATGTCCCTTGCCCTTTGGGGACATTTAAAAAATTGATTTTTTTATTATTTCATCCTCCTTTCTATGGTTGTGTGGGGCCCACTAACTCTCCCAAACCTAAAATGTTTTCCTAAATGCCAAATTAGTTGTAGTTCATAGTGCCTTGAGACTTAAGGACGAACAAACTACTGAGTATTGACAAACTCCAACAACACGATAGGATATTGATCCTGAGGATGTTAGGAAATTGATGAGGAGGTGCAACCAGGATTGGTCGGGCTACCATTGGATGATCTACTCTTACTAGAGGATGATAGTGATTCAGATAGTTCTGAGTCTTTGGATATTCATAGCCCGAATGAGGCTTAATTTCATAGACTGATGTATTTAATATTTTGATTTTCATGTTTGAACTTTGAGCCTTTTGGACACATGTTTGAGACATTTGGATATTGATAGACCATGGTTTTATTGATGATTGATACTGCTGTGATAAATTTTATAATGCTTTAATGACATTTCTTATGTTGTTATAGTACTACTCTCGCGATTTATTTACATATTGATATTGTTGTTATCAATTATTAATTTATTGACATATCTCTCTCTTTCCCTCTCTCTCTATAATATATTAATAAATTTTGAAAAAATCATATATATATGTATATATATATATGTATATATATGTATATATACATATATGTATATATATATGTATTTTGTATGTCGCTGTCCCCTACCATCACCTAAAAATTGCCCCCTAGGAAACATCCTGGAAACGCGTCCCCCGTTGTCCCCCCGTCCCCATCCCCGAAACGCCGTGGAACATAGTTTGAAACGGATTAAGCTGCCACAAACGTCAAGATGAAGGTACCATGTCACTAATGGAGCTGCATGACACATATAGAGCCACTAGGACACATCTGCAACTACAATTATTAAATGCAAAACCACCCTAACAATAATGTAACAAGTTACAACCACCTTAGTACTCCTGGTAATTTGTTTACTATGAAAAACACTCTTTGCTTAAGCTCTACTTTTGATGGAGTTCTGCGTTGTTTCATGTAGTAATTTGTTTACCAAATTGTTATAAATAAATAAAATTGGTCTCTTTCAATCAATTATAGTAATACATGTATCCTGTAATGTCCCCAATCTAGTTAGTTTTATTTGTTGAGGGGTTAGCCTATCATTTCGACCCTCATAGGCTGACAGTTGTCGATAGAGGGTCTTCAGTGGAAGTTACCCGATGATTTGGAACATTACTCCTCAGCTGGATTCAGGTTCTGGCCTTTGCACATGTCATTTGATTCAGATTGGCACACTTACTATTTATAGTAAGTTACTATTTTGGGAGAGTCAGGGTTTCTATTAATAGCAAGGCACCTGAGCAGAGCATATTGGCAGTGTCGACCTTTGATTGGGCCTCTTGAAATATGCTAACCAATTTTTTTTCGAAGGAATAACACAAAATAACCAGCAATAGATGATTGGATTAGCGTTAGCCTCAAATCAAAATCTGAACTTGAATGGAAGATACTGAACTTGAACTGAAGAAACTGCACTTGAATAGAAGAACTACTCAACATCAAGAATGTGCACTCAAGATCCCACTGAGGGCGAGGTGCTAACATATGACGGAGTCTAGAAATTGAAATTATGAACTATTAGGCGGATAACCAGCCATGAGAAACAATTCCACGCTACCACCAAACAGTGGGGGGAAAAGATTACAAATAAAAGCAATTCATCCGCTGCGGCGGGCATCCACAGAACTGTGGGGATTCACCACTATGAGTGGGTATAAGTTATTACAATAAAATTAACCACACTGGCGGTAAACCATCCAGGGGACTTATGTGAGAAGATACAGAAAGAAATTGCAGCAATTAAAAACTGGAACAGTACTACTGTTTGCAGTTTGTACAAATGAATAATAAGCTGCAAATTACTTAGAAATTACAATAATCTTCAAACACAAGATTGATAGATGTTTTTCAATGTTTGTAGAACTTTCTAACAGCAGATAATAAATCAGAAATCAGAACTACTACAATCTGATACAAAACTGTGAAACTGGAAATATCAATCTGCAACTAAGAGAATCAATGAAATCTTCATAACTCACTCAATTCTCCTCCGAATGACGTGAAATAAGTTGCAAAAGCTCCCTAGAAGACTGGCGCCCAAGATGCAATCCCAAAACAGCCACAAAAGACTCCAATTAATTTGGCACGAATTCCAATGTACCTCAAGATGGTACGGCCTTCACCAAAAATCGATTTTGCAAGATAAAATTGAATACTTGGAAATAAATTCCCAAATTTTGTGAAAGGTGGCGCCTTCAGTTAGCTAATGCATGGCCAAAGTACCCAGAACAAAATTAAATTCACTTCAGAAGTTATGAACAAAACTCAGCTTCAGCTGTGTAAAAACCAGGAACTTCAAAACTGTAGAATTCTCCAAAATTCTCAACCTTTGTTGCTCAATCTGCTAGTCTGATGTGAGAAGCAGCAATGTTCCAACTAGGTGTTGTATTTCAAACACGAAATTGGGAAGGGGCTAGGAGGTAGCATCCTCGAAGCAATAGCAAAATGTCCATAGTCATTTTGACAGCATAACAGTAAGGTAATTGATGGATGAAATGCTGGAGCCAAGACCTTCAATAAATAAGAACTCATCAAGACTCTTCAATCGCCTGAGAAGCAGCTCAAAAGACACAAGAGACTCTTCCACTTCACAAAGACCAGTCAACTTCTCAAGTGGCGTCCCAAAAGGCTTTCAACATTACACTTTATTCAAAACAATAAAAGTGGCGTCCACTTTCAAGATAAGAAATATTTGAATAAATAATATTTAAACTTTGATGAGGGCGTACCCTTTATGGCCCCACTTTAAAACAACTTTAAGTTAACTCCTTAGGCCAAGGTGGGGGTCAACAGTGAAATAGAACAAAATGCCATTAATTTAATATTTTTGCCAACTGAAGACCAAACCAAAATATAACACTGCTTCAACTGCTAAGGATTAAGAATAGACAACTGCAACTGCCACAACAAGCATTTACTAAAAATAGTAAATAATATGAATGCCACAGAAAACCAAGCCCAAGAAACCCTAATTTTCACCTCATCCCAGTCTACGGGTTCCGGAATAGACTGAAGAACTGCAAAGCTGATCACTGATGAGAAGGGGACATTACAGTCCGCCCTCCTCGAAATTGCTTGTCCCCAAGCAACTGCAAAGATGGATGCAACAAAATCTGTTCACCTTCCCACGTAGCATCTTCAATAGGCAAATTCCTCCATCTAACCAAATATTCTTTGATTGTCCTTCTTCTCAAAGAACGTTCTCTAGTGTCAAGGATCTCTTCTGGAATCAACACTAAATGACCTTCCTCATCCAATGGAGGTAATTCTGATGTAGCCACCACATTGTGTCCAATTGCCTTCTTGAGGCGAGACACATGAAAAACATTATGTATTTTGCTTTCAGCTGGAAGTTCCAACTCATAAGCAACTTCACCAATCCTTTTGGTGATTTTGAAAGGACCATAAAAGCGTGGCTTCAACTTTTCTTGCACCACTCTTCTTGAGAGAAGATTGTCTATATGGCTGAAGCCTCAAATAGACCATGTCCCCAACTTCAAAAGACCTTTCCACACGCTGCTGATCAGCGTATAACTTCTGCTGATTTTGAGCTTGTTGCAGATTTTCCTTAAGAGTTTTCAAGATGTCTTGGCTTTGTTGTAACATATCCAGTGCTTGTGGGCTCTACTATCACCAAACACTAGATCAACAAAGTTAGTAGCCTCATAACCATAAAGAGCCTTAAAAGGAGACATCTTAATTGACATGTGATAAGAAGAGTTGTAACAATACTCTCCTAAATGAAGCCATTTAATCCAAGCTCGCTGCTGTCCTGAAACATAGTTCCTTAAGTAGCCCTCTAACCACTTGTTAACAATTTCTGACTGCCCATCGGTTTGTGGGTGATAACTTGTGCTTGGAGTAAGCACTGTCCCACTCAATCTGAAGATCTCCTGCCAAAAAACACTTAGGAACTTGCTGTCCCTATCACTGACAATTGTTCTAGGCAACCCATGCAAACGAAACACCTCTCTAAAAAACAACTCAGCCACTTGAGCTGCTGTAAATGAAGTGGTAACAGCAAAGAAATGAGCAAATTTTGTTAGTCTATCAACCACAACAAATATACAATCACGTCCTTGCACCTTGGGCAACCCCGTGATAAAGTCCATGGCAATACTTTCCCACTTCTGATTTGGAATAGGTAAGGACTGAAGCAGACCAGCAGGAAAAGAGTGTTCATTTTTATTCCTTTGACAAATAGGACACTCTCTAATATAATTCAAGACTTCATCTTTCAAACCTTTCCAAGTGAATCTTTCACGAATCTGCTTATAGGTCTTGAAAATCCCTTGATGACCAGCAAGGGGAACATCATGAAAAGATTGTAGAATCTTTTTCTTAAGCTTAGATTCTTGCACTAAAAAGATTCTATCTTTGTAATAAATTAATCCATCAACCAACTTATACCTTTCATCAACCAAATGACCTTCTAACAAGCTGGTTGCAAACTGATTTTTAACATAATTAGCAGCAATTAATTCTTTCCAATCAGCTGATAACTCACAAATTGATTGCAAATGAGGCCTTCTAGAGAGAGCATCAGCAACTATATTATTTTTTCCTTTGACATATTCAATGTCAAAGTCATATGCTTGGAGTTTACTTACCCATTTTTGCTGCCTTTCATTCAATTCCTTTTGGCGCATAAAATGTTTAAGACTGTTGTGATCAGTCTTAACAACAAATTTACTTCCCACCAAGTATTGACGGAATTTAGACAAAGCATGCATGATGGCAAGCATCTCTTTGTCATAAATAGAGTAAGTTTTTTCTGCCCCTCTCAATTTTCTGCTCTCGAAGACAATAGGATGTTTGTCTTGCATTAGGACAGCTCCAACTCCTTCTCCTGAAGCATCACATTGTAATTCAAAAGGTTTTGAAAAGTCCGGAAGTGCCAACACAGGACACGAACTCATGATTTGTTTAAACTTATCAAAAACCTCTTGTGCTTGCTTAGTCCAAAGAAAAGCTCCTTTCTTTGTAAGATCTGTCAAAGGTGCAGCTTGATGAGAATAACCTTTTACAAATCTTCTATAGAATCCACATAACCCTAAAAACCCTCTCAAATGAGAAATAGTCTTAGGAGTTGGCCAATCAAGAATGGCCCTTATCTTTTCTGGATCCACTTTCACCCCCTTTGAACTGATAATGTGGCCAAGGTATAAAAGTTCTTCCAACCCAAACTCACACTTTGATTCTTTGGCGAATAAACATTCCGCCTCTAAAATGTTAAGCACTTCTTCCAAATGCTTAAGGTGCTCTTCCCATGACTTACTGAATATGAGAATATCGTCGAAGAAGATGAGCACAAACTTCCTCAACTGCTGTCTAAAAATCTTGTTCATACAAGATTGGAATGTGGCTGGAGCATTTGTCAAACCAAAGGCATGACAAGAAATTCAAAATGCCCAAAGTGGCATCTAAATGCTGTCTTTTCTATATCCTCCTCCCTCATTCTGATTTGGTGATATCCTGAGCGAAGATCAATCTTTGAGAAGAACATTGCCCCATGGAGCTCATCAATGAGCTCATCAATCCTAGGGATAGGATATCTATTCTTGATGGTTTTCTGATTTAATGCGCGATAGTCAACACACATACGCATTGTTCCATCTTTCTTTTTGACCAGCACTACTGCTGAAGCAAATGGACTCTTGCTTGGTCTAATAAAACCACTTTCCAACAGCTCCTTGATGGCTTTTTCAATTTCATCTTTCTGCCTCTTTGGATAGCGGTAAGGTGTAGTAATGTGGTTTTGCTCCTTCTAACTCAATCACATGCTCAGAACCTCTTTCAGGAGGTCTTCCAGGAGGTAAGCTTCCAAAGACTTTACTTTTCTTTGAAAGTAAGGCTTGAATATCAGGATGATATTGCCTTTTTTCCTCAACCGGATCAGCTGGTAAAACCATACATTCAGCAGCCCATTCAACTTGATCATGGCGGATCAGCCTTTCCATCCTTTTCAACGAAACAATTCGAGGGCCTCCATTTGACATCCCTCTTAAAACAACCTTCCTTCCATTAGACTGAAATTTCAGCTCCATGGTTTGCAAATTCAATGTGATCTCACCAAGAGATCGCAGCCATTGTATGCCCAACACAACATCAGTGTCTCCTATACCCACCACATAAAAATCATCCTTAATTTCATGATTCCCTAATTGCAAAGATAGATTAGGAATTCTCCTTGTGCAAGACATAGTGAAACCATCCGCAACCATTACTTTGAAACCATCAAAATTTTCAGTCTTTAAACCTTTTCTAGCAACTAGCCCTTCATCAATAAAATTGTGAGTTGCTCCAGTATCAATTAGGGCAACTATCCTTTGTGAATTTACAACTCCATGAACCCTAAAAGATTCATTCTTTTGAAAACTAGATAGTTGTGCAAAAGCACTACTATCTCCAACTTCTTCGGACTTGTCTTCTTGAACTTCTTCACCTTCACTACTTGCTGATTCGTATTGCTGATCAGACGAATCGGATTCTGATCCATAATCAGAATAGCCCTCCATTTGAACTACTTTGCCTCTTCCATAGCAACGGTGGCCTTTCACCCAAGGCTCACGACAAGTGAAGCAAACTCCATCCTTTCTAAGCTGTTCTTTGAGCTCTTCGTACAGCCTTGGTGGAAACTTCTTGGGCAGATTTGAAGATGGCTTTTTATCCTTCTTATGGCTGAATGTTTTTGAGTGAAATTTAGGTCTTGGGGCTGCCAATTCCATGCTCCTAGCTTTCTTGATAGCTTCATCCAATGTTGGAGGATCAAATGCTTTGACCCAACCCTTCAATGGCTCCATTAAACCTTCAGCAAAAAGGACTACAAGTCTTCTTTCAGTAATGTTGGGCACCATTACTGACAACCTCTAAAAATCAGCCACATAACTTTCTAAAGATCCTTGCTGTTTCAACTGTGCCAATTCTCTAAACTTCAATTCCGGATCTTTGGTGTCAAATCTCTCAATCAGCTTATTTGTAAACTCTCCATAAGTGCGAATAAGGTTGTGGCCAAGAGTGACCAAACCGTGAGTCCACCATTCATGAGCTATGTCATCTAAGTGCAAGGTAGCAAATTTGATAGCATCTTCTTCCGGCATAGGTCTAAGGGAGAGGTAGTTATCTAACTTTTGCACCCATGACCTGGCTGTACACTTGTTACCACCATCAAAATGTTCCATAGTGATCTTTCCCAATGCTTGGTAAAAATCATTTCTAGGGCCTACAGGAGGACGTTGATCATTCCTACCACCATTTCTCCGACTCCTTTGATTCATGAATTGATCAAAGGTCCATGCTCCTCTCAAGTCAAGAGGTAAAGAAACATACTCCATATAGGCTTGTCGAGCATCATCAGCAAAGTTTGGAGTAGCCTCAACTGGTTGTTGCTCTTCCCTTGGTGTGAAAACAGGAAAGAGGGGTCTAGAGGATGACCCACTATGAATTGTAGTATGCTGACCTACAATTCTGTCTCTAGTATTCACCTTAGGGCTGCCACTATTATTATTTCCATTTACTCCACTACTTTCTCCAGCTGAGTTATTTTGGGGCTGAATAATACTCTGAGCTGCTTGCTGATCCAACTTGGATAATAAACGGGACATCATATCTATCATCCCGTCAAACTTCTTCTCCACTCTATCCCTCTCTTCATTATCTCTTCTCACTGAATCTGACATTATGACAGTTGTGTGATCAACCACTTCCACTGAATTATCTGAACCTTCCACTGTTTTACCAAGGTCTCTTAGAACTTCTGAGAAGGTATCTGCCTCTGGAACGGGCGGAAACTGATGCTGATTTCTGGCCTGACTTCTGGTGTATGGCCTAGTGTCTTTTTCACTCATCAGTTAACTACTGCAATTTGCCACAGGATGGCAGGGTCTTCTGCTCT
>VDFB02193867.1:229786966-229816921 GCA_007258455.2 Sequoia sempervirens
GAGGGTTGAATTGATCAAACCTGGTTTTTAGTGAAGGTCTGGGTTTTGCCCTGGATTCGGGATTTTCTGGTTCACCCGGATTTTTTCGGGTCCTAGTCCATTGTCTAGTCACTGTCGGATTTTTTGAAATCTGATTTTTTGGCTAAATCCAGGATTTTCCACCCCGACTGTATTTTCTCGGACTGTGTCGGAGTCCCGAAGGGTGCGTTATCCATGGAATTTATGCTCACCCGGATTGTCTGTCTGGCTCAGTTTTTTCTGGAATTTCGTTTCGACCTCGGGTTTCCGGATTTCGTCGATATGTCTTATCAGCCATTAATTTTTGAGGTACGTTTGTTCTGGCATGAATGTAAGAAAATTTAAAGGCTTTTAGTGCTCTTCATGATTTCATTATTCATTTTCCATCTGCTCTAGTGCTTAGGATTGTTCATTTTGAGCTTTGGTTGTTGAATTTTGTTTGTTTGCGTGTGGATTCCTTAGACATCTGTGTTGATATTTTCGTCGTTGGGGCACCCAGATTTGCAGTGATTCCCTAGAATCAAGTTTCATTCGGACTTCATTCATGGTAATTCATTGTTGACTTTTCCTTTTGTTTGCACTTTGATTGAATCTTTCAGGTTATCGAATGGTGGTTATTTGGGTCGGCCTTCGCTCATTTTTCATGGTTTCATATTTATTAAATTACGTTTTGAACTCACCCTTCCACGGGTTTTAGCACCTGCGCTGTGCATCCCTTCGATTATCAATTGAATGTCGGGTATACCCCTGTGGCTAGGTGTTTCTGTTAGGGCCTGGCCTGTTGGCGCGTAGTTTGCTATATTTTGTGAAGGCTAGGGTTTCGATATGTCTGCCCAAGGTTGTTAAATTCGGTGGAGTTGTCATGATCCTCTTGTCTTGCATTTTTCCCGACCTTGTTCGCATCATTCAAGACCCCAGTGTGCCCTAGTTTCATCATTTTGAAGGATTGTGTCTGAATTTTGAGCTTGCTTTAGCTCTCATGGCGGAGGTTTAGCTGTCAATATTAGGGAATCATCATTTCGTTGCAAGGATCAATCATTTGAGAGCTTTTGGGAGTTTAAATTTATGTGCATTTGAAATTTGACTCATTAGGGTTGAATTTATCTTCGTGGAATCCAAATAGGGAGGTTTGTATGATTACTCGGTTAATGGTCTACATGTCAAATTGTTGTCGGGTTTCCGAGGTGTCCGTGGAATTTCTGCGTGCCTGGATTTTCCCAGATTCGTCCATTTTCCCGAAGTATGATGAACTCCCAGAATTTCAGGCTGTCCGCGAAAATCTGAGTCATCCGGATTTTTCCGGTTTTCTACCTGGTTTCATTTCATTTTGATTTTTGAAATTGAAGTAAGGAATTAAATGATTGGATGATGATTTCTTGTTGCTAAATGGATGAATTTCAGGATAATTATGCATCTCTTTTGTCTGTATTAACGATTGTTTGATGAATGATGTCTTGGCAGCGGGAGTTCGTCTGGGTTGGATTTCTCTGAATTTCGCCTCAATTGGATTTTCCCGGTTTGCTTCATTTCTCTGGGTTGCTTCATTTTCTAGGTTTTTCAAGATTGATGATTAGTGATTGAACTTAATGATTTTATGTAGTTTCAAGGCTAACCTTTGATTGAAATACGGATAATAATTGGATTCTCATGAGGCTCTTTTGTGAATGCAGGCTGAATCAAGCAAAGCAGCGGCAGGAAAGGCCAAGGGAGACACAAAGGGATCTTCGGTGACAGATGCAGAAAGGTTAAGGCTAGATGTGAAAATTTAGTTGCCTGATAGTAAGATAGCTTTAGTTTGGTCAGAGGTATCTGACACTAATGTAGGAGCATGGAGATATGAAGAGTTCAAAGAAAGGACAGCTCAGCAAGATTTATCAGTCCTGACCAAGGGGATGGTGAAGTCCGGACTGGCTCATGTGGCCAGATTTCCTCTTGCAGTTCAATGCTACGAGCTAATTTTGGAGTGTGCTCAGCACTATGATTTTGATACATAGAGGATTTTCAGCACTAATGGAAGAGTGTTGGCAAACTTTAATCCAGTTTCCATTGCCCAGGAATTTGATATGCCAGACTTATCATGTGTGTGTGCCTTGGACATGGACTTGGCAAGGACTTACTATGAGGACGAGCCTACTAAAGCCCAACAGATGATCAATTACTGGCTTGAAAAGCCAAAATCTCATTTCTCCAAGTTACCCAAGCAGTTACACAGGGTCAAGTTCTGATAGGACATATATGATGCAATCACACTATTGAGCAGGGTGGCCGGCTTGAAGAGTGCTGGGGTTTTGGAGAGTTGGATGGTGCATGTTATAAACAAGATTGAGCAAGGCATTAATTACCATTGGGCAGGAATTATCAGTGCAATGATTGACAGGCAGATGAGAGATGTGCTTGAAACAAATAAATTCACCATGTCATCTTATGTGGTGTATGTGCTTGCCAGATTTTACCCATACAGGGGTTTGAATCCAAAAGGAACATTTGGACAAGATGTCATCTATGAGGTGTACCCTGAGTTGCACCTAGGGAATTCAAATTATAGAAGAGCAAATGATGCATTCACTATGCATATTACTAGGCTGCTTCAAAACGCGGAGCATGTGAGAATTTCTGATGGAGCCAAGAAGTTGATCAAAAAATATGGAGCTTGGTTCATATAGTTCCCTACCTTCTCCTATATCAGGGTTGATGGATGCCCAACTACTCCATATAGACTGCCAAGATATCCTACCGACCATGTCATACTTTTGGAGGTTACCTGGCAGGTATGTGATTTTCATGTTGTCAAAAGAGAGAAGCACAAAACAGGGTTTGGTGGGGATTTTCCTTTGAAAATTGGTATAGCTGAGGTTTTCCCTTCAATCCAATCGGATCATGCATCAGGAGAGGAATTGAGTACTTATGGGTTCTCTTTCCATTCTAAGAGGGAAAACTTTGATATTATTGGTGAAGCACAAAAGAAAGCTACCAAAGAATATCACCATAAAGATGATCTAGAGGACTATTGGGCGAATAGCAAGGATGATTTTGAGGTGAGAAAGAAAAGATATTCTAGGCTTCCAGCTGATGTGATCAGAATGTACAATGTCAATTTTATTCCTGATCAGTTGGAAGACGATGGAAATTTGGTCCAAGATCATGCATATGAATCAGTTAAAGACAGGCCCATTGGAGATATAAACTGGTCAGAAAAGGAAATAACTGAGTTGGAGGAATTAATGGCTCCTATTATGAAATCTACCAAATCCTAGCTAAAGCATAAAGTGTGGGAATTGGAAGTGAAAAGGTACCCTGTACCTTCAATCTGATGGGAAATTTGAATGCTCACTCCACTTTGGAAGAATCCGGGGAAGATGATTCTGTAGGAAAAGCTAAGGTGGGTTCACCTTTTAAAATTAAAATCAGAGGTCCTAAGGAGAGTGAGCCTGAAAAGAAAAGGAAACCTAGAGGAAAGAAGAGAAGCCATACTGTAAAAATAAGAAAGTCTTCTGAAGAGGAGGAACTTGAGAAAGCAGAAAAGGAAGATGCTCCTCCACAGCCAAAAAGGGCAAGGACAACCAGGGCTTCTAAGAAGAAAGGTCAGGAAACCTCTAAGGATAGGGTGGATCCTCATGTGGTAGATGTGGAGAGTTCAGGAGAGAAAACTAGGGTTTATTCAAGAAGGTCAAGAACTCCATCTCCTAAGGAGACCATGCAAAAGATAGATCCTTTTTCCAATGGCATCCACTATAGAACAACAGAAAGATACCTCTCCTCCATCGGGTATGCCTGAGCAGACAACTCCTGGAGAGCATGAGACCAGCGAAGAAGCATAACCATTTAAGGACAGAGAACTTTATGGTGCAGCTACTGAGCTTGAGGTTGGAGGTGTGGAAGTGCATCCTTCTCCGTTAGTACAGTATGAGGATTCTCCTCCTGCAAGTAGCAAAGATAACAGATCCCCTGAGAAGGAGGATGTTCATGCTAAGGCTCCATCACCCCTACAAGAAGAGGAACCAGAACTGGAAAGCAAAGGCGATCAATCTCTTGAGAAGGAGAAGGATGAGACGGTAGGTCAATCTCCTGAAGAGGTTAAGAAGGATGAAATCCGGGTGGATCCTGCTGTTCCGGATTGGTTAGACAAAGAAATTAGGAGGAAATAGGTTATTGTTGAGGACACTCCTCTCAACTGGGATGAAATGTTGGCTAAGATTGGAAAAGGAAAGAAGAAGAAGGCAGCTAAGGTGATTTCCAAGATTGAAAGAGATGAAGCTAGTAACCGTGTTATCCATGTTGCTACCCTTGCTGCTGATAAGAGTAGAGATGAGGTTGCCAGGAAAGATTATGATGTACAGACTATCAATATTGGGTCCGCTTCTATGGAGCAAGATATTGAAGAATATGAAGGGTCCAGTGCAGTGATCATTGGAAGATTGAGGAAGGAAACACAGTCAAAGCACGAATTAAAGAAGGAGAATGAAAGGCTTAGGAAATGTTTAGAAGATTTAATGAAGCCTTTGCAGTCTTTTCACCCATCCTCCTCTGCTGCTGCTGGTTTCTTGCCAGAGGAGACCATTTCTGAAATAGAAAAGATGAAGGCTTCTACCACAGCTACAATAGATTGGTTGAAGGAGGTACAGACTAAAGGAGATGATGCAATAAAAGAGATCCTTTCAACTGGAAAAGATGCAATAAGGGCTAAGGATTTATTAGAGCATGTTTTATCTCAGGATAAGGAGGATACTGATCTCTTATTGCAGAAAACCAAAGAAATCATGGGGTATGGTAAGAATCAGTTGTTTGTTGATGGAATCCTTCCTTCATCTAGGGTTAATGAGCCTTGGGAGTGGTTTGAGGCCCTGCAAATCCAAGAGAAAACCATCAGGAAAATCTACAAGCAAAGAAAGCAGATGGATGGTGATTTAACCAATGTTTATGATGGATGCATCACCTTCTTTGAGATAATGACTGGCAGGAGGAAGATCGCCCCTAAATATCTGAGTTTGGAATAATTGAGGGAATGGTGGCATGATGTCTATGCCCCTGATATTGAAAACTCTGTGACAGGGCACCAATTGGATGATGTGGCTACTTATCTAGCTGTGGTGGATAAGTACTTGGCATATAAGGTTGATTGGGATACAACGGTTAAGCAGTCGAAGGAAGAAATTGAATCAATTGAATGTCAGCTCAAAATCCTACCCTTTCCACCTGTTGCTGAGTTGGATAAAGTGTTTTTGAAGGTTCATGAATCGTTGGATCAGAACAAAGATAAGGGAGGTGGAAATTAATGTCAACTTGGAGATTTGTGCTTCCCTATTATTATGGGGCATGTGTTGATCCGAGTTGCATTAAGGAGCGTGTTTTGGCTGACCTTGATGATGTATCGGCATTTAATGTGTGCCTTATTTTGAAATTCCTAAGGCTGACTTGTTTTGGCTATTCTATTTTGTAAATGTTTGGCTGGGCCGACATGTTTTGAGGATTCTCTATAAATTGCATTTGTGCCTCATTTGTAAAAACTAGTTAGACAGATAATAGAGACAAGTTAGACTAAGAAAGAGCTAGGGCATTCTGTAGTAGAGATAGTAGTTAGTTCTTTGGAGAAAATGTTGTAACACAGAACAGTGGAATTGTTGCTACATTTTGGTGATCTAATACAATTGAAGGCATTGTGGTTTCTCTGGTGAATTCTTTGTGTTAGTTTATTTTGCATGGTTCATGTTGGTCTATCTTTTGAAATTGCTTGAAGATATAAGATTTGATGTTAGATTTAGAGTTAGATTAATCTGGTGGATAATGTTCATGGTTTCATGCTTGGAATGTTTGTAGCGATCTTTGGTCTATACTCCCAGTAACTATCTGATTATAGTAGGCTGGTGAAGTCAACTTGGACCATACATCTATTTATGCTTAGTTTGATTGTGGATGAATTTCTATGATTTGAAAATCTGTATGCCTTAGAAGATTGCACCTTTCTTGTGATATTGCATTTTGGGTTAAGTAGGAATTGGTTATTTGAGATTGGTCCATTCACAGAATTTATCATTTGCATTGTTTATCTTCGAAATAGTTTAGATTTTGTTACATCTCTTGCACTCTCATCTTTTGCTATTTCTTTATTATTCGGTTAGATTTAGGATTTAAGATCATAATATTGCAAGATTTGATAAGTTGGAAAGATACAGTTTTCTTGTAATAAGGTCTGATTGTGATTACCAGCATTTTCATATATTATCTGAGTTGTTTATGCATTGTCAAAACCTGACACCCGAGAGACCTTGGGGTGATTTTTAGTAACTTGTTGAAAATTACCTTTCAAGAGAGATAGAATATCGCATTCTGTCTGAGTTGTTGCTGTATAGAAAACACCATCAACAACACCTAATGATGTTTTCCTACCATCCTTCATATGGCTTAATAAAGGAATCAACTATTCAAAGTTCATTACAACGCTTATTTTTCATAAAAAATATGTTTAAAGAAGGGACACATCTTCTCAATACATTCCAATATTAGTTTGAAGAGGAAGTCTATGGTTTTCCCTGAAGTATTTTTTATTATAGATTTAAGGTTGCTAAGTTTTTTTTCTTACCCAAACTCTTTCCAACTCAACCCTCATTCATAGTTGCTTAGGGAACATACATATACATTGAATTTTATCAACCTATTGCTGTTGTTACAACATATAATAGAATCTCAACATTTCTCAGCAAAAATTACATGCCATTTAACTTTATAATAATATACTAAAAGATGCTCAATCTTATTACTTATAATCATTGTTTCTTTTGAGATAAGGGAGACAAAATAGTGATAAGTTTTATTCAAGGATCTAGTATTTTTCCATAGAAACTCTTAAGAATAAATTTTCACAATAAAAAAATTGACAACTCATTTAAAATCATCATACCATCCATGCAAATCTTCGTAGTTAATATTTTTCTACATGTACTAGACTAAGCTTGGAATGGCACTACTATGTGGTCAATAATTTAACAATCTTATACCCAAAATAATTAAGGTTATATCTAATTTGAGGTAGTTTAGAAGTTGCAAACTAAAATAAACAATACTTGAAATTAACATAAAATCAACAACTACTTTGTTAAATGTGAAGATTACTCGATTCCTCAAGTTTTTCACACTCTTCAAACAACCTAAAACAAGAATATATATATATATATCAAGGAATGTAGCGATCACTTTGCTTTTGTGTGTCACTTTATCAAAATTCTATGACACTATTTAAGGCCTACATTCAATGGATTATCAAATACTCTGTAATGCCCCAAGTCGACATGCTCAAAACAAAATCTGATGGAACAACATTTTTTTTTGAAACAAAGGCCACAATGTCAATAATGCAACATGTCTTACCTGCACAACAACATGCACACAAGTGTCGCAATGACACAACTTCAAAGACAACAAGACAAATTCACCATTGCATTAGAAAGGTGGCAAAAAAAAATACTAACTACTCATAGGATAAATCCACCATGATGAACATACAAGAGAGAGAGGACAACACCTACACAACGATCAATTACTAAACCATGATCACGTTCTCTCACAACACCACACTAGGATAGGATGAGGGAATCATCAACATCCAATCTACACCCAAACACACTTAACAACTCTAGAAACAAGGGAAAACCTTCACAAGAGGTTGCTTAACCAATAGGAACACACTCTCCACTAATTGGAATGGTGACAAGTCACTTCTAAACAACCACATGCTTCCCAAGACGTCTCGCCACAACACATCACACAAGCGAAATGATACAACTCCACAACCCATGACCTATGAGGAATTTTGAAGACACCAACAAGACCAACCATGAAGGATTATAACCTTTCCAAGTCTTCAGAAGATTAGGTGCACAATCTCCCTAACACTAGGTTTGACAATTAGACAACTTTGGAAGAAGACACACAAAATGAGGTAAGAGGAATCACAAGTTCTCAATGACAACACATAAGAACATGCACAAAACACCACTAGACCTTTGGGACCATGAAGAACACCTTTTGTTTACATGATTTTCCCATAAAAGGCTTTGAAACAAAGAAGAAAGATCAAGTCCTCAAACAAAGATACTTAACTAGGTTTTTGAGGATTCCAATGAATAAAACAACCAAAATGAAAAAATACAAGGCATAAAAATTGTTTGTCAGTGGCATTAGGCTTAGAAAACCACTAGCTAACTATGGTTAAAAGGGTTAACATTTTTTTTTGTATGGGAATGAGGCTGCCCAAACATAGGACGAGGCCACCCAAGCAAAGATAAACAAAATTTTGAACTTTAAGCCTACAAAACAAAGATTCCCAAACATGCAACCAGGCTGCCCAAACATATCAAGCCACCCACTTGTAATTATAAACTTTTTGACTGAGTTTGGAGGCTCTTAAGCAAATTAGGTTTCCCAACTGGACTTAGAAACTTTTTGATTGAGTTTGGAGGCTCTTGAGCAAACCAGGCCACCCAAACTCACAAAGACACTGATACTCATTTTAAGCTCAAATTAAAGTATTCCTAAGTTCATTTTAGCCTTTGCACATTATAATATTGAAAAACATAAACAATCATGCTCATTTCCAACACTGAGATGCAAATTAACCAATACTCTTCTTTCATTACCAATGTTACATCCATGTCAAAGAGAGGTCCAAATACAAAAAAAAAACATTTGAATAAGGCAGTAACTCTGAATAAGCATATCCACCTTGCCACATTGAAGTTGTTTGAATCCATCATGATCCTTCCATCCCCAATGGTGGTTACCACACCACCCGACTCATGGAGTTAAAAGATCCACTCCCATCATGCTAAGAGATAGTCACATAGGCCATAAGCACAACACTCACACCAAATGCATGTAGATATGACTTACACACACACCATACACAAAAAATACACTCAATATACACATCATATATCAATCACATAATGGATCCAAGACAAGTCATCCTTTGGTACAATCACAAATGACATAACACAATCCACATTGGTTAAACTCACCAATGTCAAATCACAAATTCACATTGGGCCAACTCACCAATGCTATAAAAAGAATCATCCTTGGGTAAACAAACCAAAGGCATAATACATGGAATTATCATTGGGAAAATTCACCAATGGAAAACACAAGCACATGGAAGGGAATACATCATCCTTTAGGTACTACTCAACTACATTAGGGTTAGATATTTGTTATCACAGAATCTAGCAGCGCTCATTCCACGGATAACCCCCTTATGAAACTTGTCTGTTTCCTAGGATTCATGAAGTTCAAGTACGCATAACGAAGTGATTTTCAAGCCACCTCAAAATGCATTCCAAAGTATCAAATAGTCAATTCGAGCATCCCCCTATGTTCGCCTTATGAAGACCTTCGAAATGAGCCCCTTCGCGAAGTCTCACTGTTCGTACTTAGCAAATTGCAAAAAATGCAGTTGCACTGATAAAGTGCGCTCCTGCTCTCAAACCAAAATTTGGCTAAGGATGAAAAGTGTAGGGGTGCTAATTTTTAGCGCCCCTGCATGAAAGTGAACTTTCTAAAAAATGTAATAGTGCTGAATTTTAGCACTATTACACTTTTTCCTGACACTTAAACTTTTTCTGGCTCTGGCGCGTTTCTTCATGATTTTCGCATTTTTCGTCAATCGTGCCACTTTTTGTGCCTAAATTTATTGCTCGATTTGAGTTAGGTTTTCGATTTTCTCTTTCACTTAACAGTGTTTTATTTCGCCATTTTCATTGTTTATGGTCTTTGTTCTTCTTTTCTTCTTGCTGGGCGAGTTCTTCTCAAGCTGCAATCACGTGTTTTGGAAATTCAAAGTTCTTCTCCAGCATTTTTCGCGTTTCATCTTTGTAAGTTGTTACCCTTGCTTTCTCTTTATTCTCCATTCATTTTTGTATATTTCTAAGATTTACATACGCGTTTCTCTTTGTTTTCTTCCCACGTGTTTTTGTTTTCTCCATCACACATTTTCTCCTCTTACCCTCACGTAATGGAACTCTTGCTTTTTGTTTTCCAACGCATTTCTCTTGCTATTCACTCCAACATTTTTTTTGTGCTAACATCTTTCCTTGTCATCCTCTCTATAATGCTTTGGTGCAAACATTGAGAAATATCTTGTTTTGAAAGAGGGTTTCTTTGGCTCTTATACACTTTTACAATGGTGATGAAATGAATTTCAATGGAAACTCCGTGCAGACAAACAATTTGCAAACCCCAAGCACCGTTTTCATGCACCGTTACATCTGTTTTACAAAATCATGTCTCATATGCAGAAGCGCTAAAATTTAGCGCTCTGACATGTTGAACATGTTGAAATAAATTCTAACTCTGAGAGATGCAGAAGCGCTATTTTTTAGCGCCCTGCATCAAAAATTGAAATCTCCAAAAATGTAATGGCGCTGAATTTTAGCGCCCTTACACTTTTTACAATCTTTTTCCAGATGAACTTCATTTATGTCCATTTCACTCCTGAACCTTGTTCCTTCCTTTTTGTGCATCATTTTGTGTGCCTTGTCATCCGCTCCACGCTTTGCCATCATCGTTGCTCGTTTCACGCATCCCCATGCTACCTAACGACTAATGTTTGTTCTGACTCAACACCTTGCAGTCTCATTTCAAGGATTTTCAAAGTCTGAGTTATCAAAGTTCTAGTTGTTTCTAATGACTTCCAGTAAACCTTCATCTTCTTCGAAAGCAAAAAGAAGTACAAATATCAAGGTGTCTATCCGCCGACCATAGTGGTCTCCAAGGTGGAAGAGATAAAAGATACAGAGGTTGGCCATCAAGACTTGGTTGACTTTGCGAAGCAAATAGAGACGAAGCCTCTTCCTGACCCAATGAGAGCAATTGTACACAGTAACTTGCATTTGGTAGCTATGTTTCCTACAGCTGCACATAATACGAAGTTTGTTCTTCAGGTGGCGTCTCACTACATCAGAGAAAGTAGAAGTGTGATCGATTCTTCTGGGCACGAGATTCTGAGACTCGATCCCGATTTCTTTGACATTGTTTTTAAGGTTCCTCATATGGAGAAATACATTGATATTTCTATACAAAAAGCACAAGAGGTTTTTGACGTTGATCCCAATAAAGCTAAAAACCTAATAAATACTCAATGGTTAAAGAAGCCTAGACAATCTGTTTCCAGATGGCCAAAGGGACTCCTGCGAAGTGATTTCAAGGATGACGTCAAAGATATGATCACATTTTTAAGCAGAGTGAAAGGCTTGCCAGAATCATCCACTTTTCATGATTGGATGTATGAATACATCAGGATCATAAGAAGACAGAAGGTGCATATTGACTGGGGCAAATAGATCAGTGATGAAATACATGAGTAGTTGATCAATGCTCCTTCTACATTGAAATTCTACATGACTTCTTACCTAGTGTACGCGGCGGCTGTAATGAGGCAATTCCTGGGTCTATCTACAAAAGGGAATCAGATGATGGTACCTGTGTACAGATTTTTCTATCAATTAGAACTAAAGGAAAGCTTTCATCACTTCAGGCGAGTCACAGATGCTTTCTTCGTGCCTTTGCTTTTCAATTTTGATCCAGCTCTTGAAATAAGGAAGGTATCTGATGAGGTGTATAAGGTGGTAAGTAAAGTTGGATGCCTATTTCTTCAATTCCCAATGTTTACTTACTTGAGAGTAGGGTGCTACACTGGTTGTCCCTACATGCTGCCACGTTATCCTTCAGATAAGTGGGTTCTCATGGAAACATGCAGACAGTTGATTTTAGTGCAAAAGGAAAGAAGAAGCAACCACAAGCATGGATTCAAGTTCCCACTGACCATTGGATGATATACTATCCCAACTGCACAAAAGGCTAAGTCTATTTATGCTAAAATGTAGATCATGACAATCAAGACCTATAGGTATAGGTTTGATTTTGATTACCGAGATGTCAGAAAAAGATTACAAAAGGGTCATCATCACAAGTACCTTTTTGAAGACATATGTGATGATTGCAGAGATGAAGAAGCCATTCGTAAAATGGACTATTGTAGGTTGACTGTTCAGCAGATCAGAGATCTTGATATTGCTGACCTACCACTCCTGGTGATATCATGAATGCTGTCTATGATGAGCAAGGAATTGCTAAAAGGCTGTTGCCTGCAATTCAATGGTCTAGGAAAGAAATTACTAGCATGAGAGAGAGATTGAAGCCAATCCTAGCCAACGCTGTAGAATGGTTACATAAGCATGGTTATGAAATGAAAAGTTTCAGAACAGACTCGAAAGGAGAAGAATTTGAAGCAGAAGCTCGCCAACAGCAAGAACTCCGTGACAAAAATAAATCAGCGGTTGTTCCCACTTCTTCACGAAGAGGTCCCAAGATCATGTTTACTATTGGAAAGAAAGATACCCAGTCCGTCCCAAAGACAGAAATTGCGGAATCCAATCCATCTCACTCTAAAGGTAAAAATTCTATTCCAGAGGAGGTAGATTCCAATGAAGAAGGAACTTCAAGTGATCAATCCGCTGAAGATGAAGATTCAGTAGAAGCAGACTCCGATGCAAAAGAGGTTTTTGAAAGCAGGCAAGAGTCTAAAGAAGATTTTGAAGAAGGATTTGAAGGTGATTTTGAAGGTGAACCAAGATCGGAGAGAAAAGAGGGTGATCAAGAAAGAACTACTTCTCCTCCTAAGAAGGAAGTTGAGGAAATTCATAAAACATCATCGCCTGTGACTTCCAATGTTCCTCATACCCCTCCAAATTCAAGAACTCCTCCACCTCCTGTTCCCTCGTCACCTATTCCTACCACATGCATTCCTGCAGTTGAGATATCCACCATCCCTGCAGCATCAACCCCGCTTGATACTCCCTCAGTAACAAGCATTCATACAGTTGATATACTATCAAGCCCTCTGTCATCCATTCCTAGCCTGTCTTCACCAACATATGATATCACTTCTGAGAATGAATTCAATCGTTTCATGAATGAGTCAATGTGTGATCAGCTCAATGTGCAAACTATAGGAGCAATGATGACAGACACTTCTCCTATTGTCACAATACCCATGGTAACTTCAGATGTGACAATAACTTCAGAAGTAGCAATGGCAACTGAATTGATAGTGAATCTAGAAGTTCACACCTCCTTCCTTCCCCCTTGGCTAATATCTCAAGTGTCGAAGCGAAAGAAGCAAATGATCTCTCTGGAAGAGCTCAACCTCGAAGAGATAGTCCTTCCAAAGGATAAAGGGAAGAAAAAGGAAAAAGTATACTCAAGGCTGAACGTTGATAATTCTGGCCACAAGTATGCGGAAATTGGCATACCACCGCATGAAGAAGGTGATGTCAATATGGAAGATCTCCACCAAGTACAGGAAGATGTCGAAGGACATCGTGTTATTCTTGAGAAAGGTATCAAAGAGTTGCCCGGTCAACTTCTTGAGGAAAATCGTATCTTCCTGCCGGCCACAGAAATATCTCAGATCTACAAAGAAGCCATCATGAAATTGATTGACAGTTCAGACTTTTCAGAAGCCTCACTAAACATCATTTGTGATACAAGGCTCACATTGGATAACCTGAAGATGCATCTTGACAGATGCAAGAAGGTTCACTCATCTACCATGAGATCGATCACGAGAATTCACACCATTGTGGATTACACCGTTGGTCCATATGAGAAGTTCGTGCAGGAGACCAGGAGGAAATATGAAGACTTCCGCGCCCAAAGCGAAGAAACATGAAGAAGCTTCCTGATCTCCAGTGCTAGATATTTCTGGTGCATCCCTTTATGCATCTTGTAAATATTTCCTGACATCTTATATGTCTTTTTGTAAATTGTAATTACACCAAGTTCGAAGATGTAATCTTTTGAAAAAAAATTACACTTTGACTTTGGTCAAAGTTAGGTTAGATTTCCTAAAATCTCTCACCTAACTTTCCTTAATTTCCTCAATTAGATTCCTAATTTTGCTCATCCCTCTTTCTATATAATGTGAGGAATTTCTATTGTAAATGGATCCTTTAGTATTTCGCAACGAAGTGCTGCCCTTTTTGAAGCAGAATCATGAAACTTTGTGTTCATGCTTTTGTGAATGAAATTTGATCAATAAAGAAGAAGATTGCAAGCCAGACTTTGTGTTGGATTCGATAATCTTACAAATTGATCTTATTTGGTGGTGATTAGGTGATGGAATCTGAAGGAATCTAAGTAATTTATGTAAACTTTGTGTTGCATCTGTTATTTAGATTTGCATTTGTGTTTTTGTTTATCTTTCGGTTGAATAATCTACAAGACTTTGTGCTTGTAATTGTTCATGCTCTTGGATACTATTGTTGAATGATCTACAAGACTTTGTGCTTGTAATTGTTCATGCTCTTTGATACTTTGGTTGGATGATCTACAAGACTTTGCGCTTGTAATTGTTCATGTTGTTCGAGGAATTGCTGCGTCTAAGAAGACTTTGCACTTCTAACGTGACAAACGATACATTTTCACATATCCACCATTGATAAAGCTACAAAACGACTTTGTGCCTTCGTGAGCTTTCCCTTTTACTTTATTTGTTTATTGTTAATTACTTCTAGTATCTCTACGCTTTTCTTTGACAAGATAGAGGTATTGGTATTACTACTAGTTGATCGTTTAAAGTTGTTAAGAATTGTGAACTTCCAACGGTGAAGCATTGTAAACATCTTCTCTGAAAAAAGAGAGAAGGATGAATGTAACACACCCCCCCACTTCGTAAGTTTTGTGTACATTTTGTAATTACTTGTTTGTTTTACTATCGCTTCTATCAGCAGTAAGAAGGGCGCCTCCCCTTTCCGAGAGGAGAGATTTACATCTCACATAGTTGTGGCTGAAGTCCTAGTTGTGTAATCTATCGAAAAGCTGATTACATAATTTTCACCCAACAATATTAGAGAGAAAGAGAGGGAATGTCATTGCAAACACTCATGTGGGGCTTAATGCAAAATTGAGTATCCTCTCATACAAATGAGGTTACTTGATCTTACAAATTTTATGCTCCCTAAATGTTATCCTCGAATCCAGCTGTGCCAGATTCACAGGATAACCCCCTACGAAAATTTTATGTTTCCTAGTCCCGTTTACTTCAAGCACACAAAATGAGGCAAATTTTAATTCATATTGATGCATAGTCCAAAAACTCAAACAATCCGTTTGAGCATTTCCCCCCATTCATCTTTTGAAGAGCTTCAAAATGAGTATCTTCGTTAACTCCCAATTCTTGGGAGTTAGTCAATTTTTGACCCATGTCGGAGTGCTGATTTTCAACGCTCCTACATGAGCCTTAACTTAGAAAATTCACTCCAAGTGTTGGAGTGCTGAAAAATCAGCGCTCCTACACTTTGCATCGAGGTTTGAAATGCACAAGTAGTGATTTTCATTGCTAGTGCATTTTTCCTTTTGTTGTCTTTTTGATGCATATGCGGTGAAAATCACCGCTTGTGCACTTTTTTTTTCTCAAGTCTACCACATACACAAGCGGTGATTTTCACTGCTCATGCATCTTTCTCGCCTTAATGAATGCCTTCATTAATGTGAACTTCAAGTTGCATTAATCATGCTTTTTGATAACTTGATTAAAGTAATTTCAAGCTAATCTAACGTCATTCTATCTACCATTCACTCTTCCTCTGCATACTGGTCTCCATCCAACCTCAAGTAGATTAGTGTTTGAAGTTTTTTCTTGTTTTTGAGCTAGGGTTTCAACATTTTTTCTAGGTATGTTGTTTCTCCTCCGTCTTCATCGTGTTTTTCTCCTCTTTGCATTCAAAGCTCTGTAGATTCTAATTCAACCTTGCTCAAAATGTGTTTTTCTTTGTTAGGGTTTCGATCTCTACTTTCCTCGAATTCTCCTTCCTCTTTTGAAATCACGCCCCACTTTTCTTTGTTATCTTTTTGCACATCTTGGCTTTCGATGCCCTAGGAATTTCTCTCCACACACTATCTTCACCATTTTTGTGTTTGTAATGACCTTCCACAGTTTCTCACTGAGTTCCCATACTCACCAAGCGGTGAAGATTTTAGTGTTAGCAATTTGAAATTAATGAAGATTTGTCATTTTTGAAAGATCATTCTTCTAATTGTTCGAGCGACATTTTTCACTGCTTGAACACCGAGTCTGCCTTTCCTTACTTGACAAAGCAGTGAAATTAACCGCTGCCACACTAGATATTTTCATCAACTCCAAATGTAGGAGCGGTGAAAATCACTGCTCCTACATGGAGTGCCTCCTAACTTCAAATGTCAAAGCATTGAAAAATTATGCTTGTGCAATTCACTCTGAAACATGAAGGATATGATCAAGCACTGATTTTCAGCGCTCCTACACAAAAAGTAGATTTTTTCTTCTAACACTCTGAAATCACTCTGCTTGTGCTCTGAACCTCGTTTCTTTTCCAATGCTCTATTTTCTGTGCAAAATAGCTCTTTTGCACTTGCTCCAAATTTCCTACTTGCTTCACGCTTTCCAACACTGCATTTTCTCCTAACATCCACTGATCCACTATTTTTGCAGTTCCTCTCAAGCTCTCATCAAGTGAGCCAAGAAGGTGATATCCCTTGATCTTGGTATTTATAGATGACAACAAAGAATCCTTCGTCGTCTTCTAAGAAAGAGGGAAAAATGAAGTACAAATATCAGGGTGTCTTTCTGCCTACCATGGTGATCTCAAAGGTGGATGAAATTAAAGACACCAAAATTGGTCATCAAGACCTTGAAGATTTTGTAAAAAGAATTGAGAAAAATCCCTTAGAAGACAGCTTGAGATCTACATTCTTGAATTCTACTCATAATATAGAGTTTGTTCTCTAGGTTGCAACCCATTACATCTGAGATAATAGAAGTGCAATAGATTCCTCAGGACAAGTAATGATGAGATTAGATCCTGAATTTTTTGATATTGTTTTTTGGGTTCCACACATGGAACAATATGCAAAATCTCAATGCAATAGGCACATGAGGTTTAAGATCAGGATCCAACTAAGGCTAAAAAATTGATTAACACTCAATGGTTGAAAACACCTAGGCCCACTATCTCAAGATGGCCAAAGGGGCTTCCTCAAAGTGATTTTAAAGAGGACGTCAAGGATATGATTACTCTCCTGAGCAAAGTGAAAGGCTTGCCCAAGTCATCCCATTTTTAGGATTGGATGTATGAATACATCTACATCATCAAGAGAAAGAAAGCACATATTGATTAGGGGACTCAAATAAGTGATGAAATTCATGAGCAGTTGATAAATGTGCCAACCACTCTAAAATTCTACATGACTTCCTATTTGGTGTATGCTGCTGCAATGAGGCAATTTCCAAGGTTATCTACAAAGGGAACCATACATTTTGTACCTATGTATGAGTACTATTATCAGTTGAAATTAAAAGAAAGTCTTCATCATTTCAGGAGAGTCACAAATTCCTTCTTTGCACTCCTGCTATTCACTTTTGATTTGACTCTTGAAAAGAAAAGAGTATCGAATGAAGCTTACAAAGTGGTTAGTACGGTTGGTTGTATCTTTTTGCAATTTCCAACTTTCACCTACATGAGAATCGATTGCTATACTGGGTGTCCATACATGTTACCCAAATATCCCTCAGATAAGTGGATACTAATGGAGTTGTGTAGACAGTTGATCTCAGTTCATAAGGAATGCCAGAGAATACACAAGCCAGGTTCCAGGTTTCCACTAACAATTGAGAGGTATACCATTCACAGTGTACAAAAAGCAAAGTCAGTCTCTGCAGAAATGAAAATCATGACTATCAGAACATATAAATATAGATTTGACTTTGAGTAACAAGATGTGAAGAGGAAATTGTGTAAGGATCACCGACATGTCTACCGTTTTGAAGACATATGGGTGGATTCTAGAGATGAAGACGAAATCCATAGAATGGATTTTTGCAGGCTAAAAGTTGAGCAGATAAGAGATCTTGGTATAGCTGATCTACCAAAGGATTTCACAGATCCTAGCGACATCCTAAATTCTACTTATGAAGAAGATAAGATTGCTGGGAGGCCCTTACCTCCAATACAATGGTCTAAAAAAGAAAGTGTCTCTATCAGGGAAAGGTTTGATCCCATCTTGCACAACAAAGCAGAATGGTTGCATAAACATGGTTTCCAAATGAAATCTTTCAAGACTGAATCAGAAGGAGAAGCACCGGGAGCAGAAACCAGCCAATGGCAGGAACTCTACTAAAGAAAAAACAAGCGGCTACTCCCTCTTCTTCCCAAGAGGTCCTAGAATCAAGTTCACCATTGGTAAGAATGTTACACAGATAGTTGAAGAACATGAGGAAACAAAATCTGAACCAAAACATGTAGAAGGAAAGGAGTTTGCTTCTAAGGAACAAACATTCGAAGAAGGAAACGAAAGCGAAGAATTTGAAGAAGAAGAAGAGTTTGTAGAAGAGGAAGAGTCCAAAAAAGATGAAGGAGAAAAAGAAGGTAATGAGGAGGAACTTGGGCATGACGATGAACAACCTTTATCTCCTCATGAGAATATTATTGAAAATCTTCCCCGAACATCATCGCTTGCTACTTCAAATATCCCTCATACACCTCCCAATCCTAATACTCCTCCACCTCCTCTTCCTACTTCACCTCCTCCCACATCTACCATACATGCAGTGGAAATTTCTATTCCCCCTACAATATAAACCATCCTTGCCACTCCTCCTACAGTTTCAAACTCACAAACTATTGATGTCTTGTCAAGCTCTCCCTCATCCATCCCAAGTTTGTCATCTCCATATTTTGATGTTTCTTCTGAAGTTGAATTTGATAGATTCATGAATGAATCTTTGCAGAGTTAACTCGGTTTGCAGTCCACTGGAGCAATCATGACAGATACTACCCCGATTGTTACAATACCAATCATTTCTACAGAAGTGGTTGTGACACAAGAGTTGGCAGTGTGTCAAGAAGCATATACTTCCTCCCTTCCTCCTTGGTTGATCTCTCAAGTATCGAAGTGAAAGAAACAAATGATCTCCCCAAATGAGCTTGATATTGAAGAGATAGCTCCTCCAAAAGGAAAAGGGAAGAAAAAAGAAAAAGTTCCTTCAAGGCTTCATGCTGACAAAACTGGTCACAAGTTTGTAGAGATTGGTCTACCCCCACAAGAAGAAGGTGATGTAAACATGGAGGACTACACAGTCATGAGTGTCTAACTTGGAAAAGTGACAAATGCAAGTGCAAAGGTAGATGCACAAGTGGTCCTAGATGCATTAGCACAAAGGCTTGACAACATGGAACAAGCCAGGAATATGTACAAGGAGAAAGCTAAGCGTTATGCAACTGTTTTGAGGAACCTTGCAGGCTCTTCAGGGAATGTACAACCTATGGCTATGGTAAGCTTTGAGGAACCAGTAGTACAAAAGGCAGAGAAGTTTTCCTCCAAGGGTAAGGTGTTGCATGATTTCATTGATGAAATGATGGAACATGGTTCACAAGTCATAGCTGTTGCGGATGAGAAGACCACTCAGATAGCCAAGCTAAAATTAGAGCTTGATAAAGAAGAAAACATACTTTCCCAAGAGCAAAAAGAAATGGAAAGATGCCTCATTTTTGTCACGAATGAAAGAGACAAAGCTGAGTAAGTTGGTGGAAGTTGGGGTAATTCCCGACAAAGAGAAGTATGTGGAGGTAAGAGAATCTCTCAAGCACCGCATTCAAGTGATCAAATATCTTATTGAAGATATCCAAGTAAAAGAAGATGTCGAAGGACATCGTGTTATCCTAGTAAATGGAATTGAGGAGTTACCAGGTAAGCTCCTTGATGAAAATCATACTTTCCTCCCGACCAGTGAACTTTCTTAGATCTGTAAGGAAGCCGTCATGAAGCAAGTGGAGGATGCCAACTTTTCAAAGGCTTCCATGCACACCATATGTGATATACGACTTTCTCTTGATTGTCTCAAAATTCATCTAGAAAGATGCAAGAAAATTTGCTCGTCTGCAAGAAGATCAATCACAAGAGTTCACACCATTGTGGATTACACAGTTGGTCCAGATGAGGCATTCGTATTGGTGACAAAGAAGAGATATGAAGACTTCTATGCCCAATGCAAGGAACCATGAAGACTTCTTTTCATCTCTAGTGTTAGATAGTTTTATGCTTTCATTTATGCATTTTGTAAATAGTTCTCAACATCTTACATGTCATTTTCCAAGATGTAATTTACATGTAAAAACAAAGATGTTTTCCTAAAAAGATGGACAACATTTCTGAATAAGTCGACTTGTTAGGTGAGATTTTCCTAAATTTTCTCACCTAACTTTCCTAGACTTTCTCATCTACTTTTCCTAGATTTTCTCTTCCCTCTCTTTTATAAATATAAGGGGATTCTTTTGTAATAGTTATCTTTGATCTTTTGCAATGAAGTGCTGCCCATTTTGAGAAGCAAATACATGAAAATTTATGTTCATCTTTGTGAATCTATTTTGATCAATAAAGAAGTGAGTTGCATACCAAACTTTGTGATGGAATCGATTATCTTTTGGATTTGATTGAGATTGGAAGTGATTAGTGATTGAGATCTAAAAGGATTTGAGTAAATCCATGTAAACTTTGTGTTACACTCTTTTATTCAAATTTATGATATTGATTGAATGTTGTTGGTGAATTCTCTACAAGACTTTGTGCTTGTATTTATTCATGTTGTTCATGGATCTATCACAGAGTATCTAGAAGACTTTGTTCTTCTAATCTAATGCTGGTTACATATCTCAAGACTTTGTGCCTTTGTGCATTTTTTGGTTTTATCATTTACCGTTATTATGTTGGTATTCTTAGTCTTTGCTTTGACAAGATAAGAATATTGGAATTATTGCTTTGTTTTTAGTTTGAAGTTGTATCGAATCAGGAACTCAAAACCGTGAAGCATTGTAAAATATATTCTCTGAAAAAAGAGAGAATTATGAATTTGACACACCCCCATCTCTTAACCATAGTGTACATCATTGTGAATACTTAATTAGTTTTACTTAGTTTCAATAAGCAGTAAGAAGGGCACCTCCCCTTTCTGAGAGGAGAGATTGTATCTCACATAGCTATGGCTGAAATCAAGTTTTGTAATCTGTTAAAGGGATTACATAATTTTCACCCAACACTAAACAACTTGTCTTCATCATTCTTAGCCTGTACGAGCACTCAAGGCATGAGAGAGATATCCATTATCTTGGTAATTAATTACCCATGTTTCACTTGTTAATCCAAAACTCCCCACACCATGATTTCCTACATGCCACTTAAGGTCGAGTTCACATTGGGAGCCATTCCCATAACTCTCTCTAAAGTAGCATGAAAATTAATGCACAAAATTTAATTCATCAAAATTTTATAACAAGTTTTGACAAGCATTATTTCAATAATTCACGAAGGACACTTTCATTAAAACATTCAAATTCATCATATTTCATTCAAACTGTTCAAATTTTCTTGTTTTTCAATACACTAAAAACCAAGAAATTTTCCCAAAACCTTATTAAATTTTTTTCTTCAAAACTTATTTTTTAAATTTCAAAAATCTATAGATACTTTTTTTTCTTCTCTAAATACACCCAACAACACACTTTTCATATCAATTTCACTTTTCATGCATTCTCAAAAATTTGAGCATCATAACCCAATATTATTGAAAATTCTCAAATTTTCATAAAATAAAATAAATAGCATGGGACTTTTCTCAAATCAAATGCATTAGCGGGTTTTTATACTCCCCTAAATCTAATTCAACCTTTCAAAATGAAACAAAATGAGCAAGGGAGAAAAATTTAACAATTTAATTCAAATTATGATCAAATTTAAAATGAAGAATACCTCAAGCACACCAAACAAATGCATATGAAAGCTCTCACGCACACTCTCCATCCAATTCCAATCCCAACAAATATGATCCCATTGAATTCCCTTTTCGAATGCATTCCCAATCAATATTTCAATTTCTTTTACCATGAGAGGGTTTTCTCCTCCCTCAATTTCTTCCCAAAATAAAAATTACATAATGAAAATAAAACCCCTTTTTCTATTTACCCTTTTTCACTTTCCAAATAAATCAAAACAAAGTTCATTTTCTATTTTCTTAATTCTCATTTTCCTCAAAATACCAAATAGACACATCAATCAATTTCTAAATAACATATATCATTTAAATTTATGATTTAAATCAATATAAGCATATATTCATTTAAATTTATGAAATTTAGAATTTAAACATGATATTTTAATCAAACACAACTTTCAATTCCTAATTCACTAAACATTATATTAACTTCATTTCTACTTTCATTCTATTTTTTCCCTTTCCCAAAATACAAAGAATATTTTAATAACCAACATAGGATATCATTTAAATTCCTAACACTTCATTTAGAGAAAAAAATATAGAATTTGAACCATTAGTTAAATTAGACATTTATTGGTTGTTCACAATATAGACAGAATCTAAAATCACCTCCAATTTAGATTTAGGTTCACATAAGGTCGAACATGACACATATCGTACCCAATTTGAGTACGATTGAGGAATGGATAGGGAGGCCCAATGTGACATCTCTGAATTAACCACCTTTGGGGAATAACTCAGACCTGTGTATCCAAGTGAAGAAATAACCATGCACCTATAACCATTCAATGCACATCAAGGGTACTTGCTCAATGTATATATAGTCAAAGCACAACATAATCACCCAACGAGGTCCAATAGCATAAAATATAAATGGCATCCATACATTTGTCATATAAATCATTTCTTGAACATCAATAACTATGTCCACATTTAATCACAACATACATAATGCACATCACTGAATTAAACCATAATGATAAAAATCATGAAAATATACAAAATACCAACAATTGACATGTTGAGGAACCTCATTTAAAATGTGCAGTAGTTCATACACACATTTTAGAGCCATACTATAATCACCACAAAAATCATGAAGAACGGTGAAGTTGAAACATCAATCTTACATTAACAAGATGTAAACAAGAGGGGCACTACATATTCTTTAAAATGCTCTATCTCTATCAAAATACAAATTAATTCTTGTTATGATCAATTTACATAATGAAGAACATAGAGCACATTGGATGAGATAATCTTTGTAGTAAGTCATAGTAGCAAATGTTATTCGACCAAGTAGCTTTCTTCCTACTTTTTCACTCTTCAAACCCTCTTGGACCTACAACTCGTATTCATCTCTTCACACGAAATCTCTTCTCCCTTTAGTCGCCCAACTTCCTATCACCAATATCACATCTCCCTCTGCCAAGCCAAACAAAACAAAAACTACCCAAATATGGTGGATTGTGGGGTGCCGTTTCCTAAAGACCGACTAGATATCCTCAGAAAAAAGGGACACCATGCCTTATTAATGGCACAAATGTCCTTCCAGCACACACCCTCCTCTACACTTACCCACGCCATGCTTATTGAAATCTTCTTGTCTCCATGGTTGGGTTGCATGACTTTTCTTTGACATTTACTTCCCATCTTCCTCATGTCCACGCACTTCACCTTTTCTTTCCTTTTTTATTTATTTTTGATCAAGGTCGAGGGGACAATGAAAAGTTATCTGATTTTAATTATATTAAGTGCCCTCCCAATCATTATTTCATTATATGTATTTTATTTTACTTATATTTATACTTTATTGTTATTTATTATTTATTTAGGTATGTTTTATTTATATTTATATATATTTTTAATTTATTTAATCCCCATCTTGAAGTTAACATGTCAGATTCAAATAGTAGTTGACCTCATGTCTTTACCTTATAAGCAAAGCAGACAACAATGTAATGGAAAAAGCATCTAGTCTCAAGGTTACACATGGATTGGACAATCCCTTGCACACTCAACTACAAAGATCATTTAACAACATTTGATTACTTGGTACTAGGTTTGGTAAACCTTAGGTTAGAGTGAAGTTACCTACAAAGTTTGTTATTGGGATCTAGCTTTAAAATTTGTTTGTCTCTCATCATCATACCATAAAATCCACCTCATCTTGCACCCCAAGTACTTACAACCAACAACAAACCTCACACAAGTCCACCAACCAAGTCATTGGTCCGAGCTAGTATAAACAAAATCAATGCATCTAGATTTCACCAATAACAAGATAATGTTATAATTACATTCATTAGTAATAGAATCTACAAATCATTACGACCAAACCAACAAATAAGTTCATTTAACATAATATGGTCATAAAATCCACCCCTAGTCCAAATTACCACAAGGCTAAGGGGCATGCAAGAAAATTAATGAGCCCTAGGGGATTGTCATTTATATCAATAACAAAGGTCATATTGGAGGTGAAAACATTGACAAGATTTAGGCCAATTTTGTGCCTAACATTACTAAAGATGAAAAACTCTATAATTAATATCATGCAATCCTATAAACTTTTTAAGAGTACATGGTATCGATAATAACATGTTCTAGTTGGTCTCTCCCTTCCATTTGGGTGCAATCTTGGTTATAGCTAGCTAGTCAAAAGGGGTTGTGGCTCCTAGTCTCATGGTTCTCAGTTTAAAAGAACTAGAGATCTAGCTATGTGTGGGTGGTCTCAAAGTTCTCAACCACTTTCCACCTCTTCTCATGGGCATGGTGCCTTTGGTTGGCCAAATTTTATAGTTTTCTCACTTGGTTCTAACTATTTTTCCTATTCATGCTCAACAACTTGCAAATGAAGATCAAGAAGAAGAAGATGCTCTCATTGGTTGAGAACCAATTGATGATAGTTCCATCCCCATTGGTTTATGAGGCAAACCATATGAACATGATCCCCCTCCCAATGGTGTTGCTCTTTGTAATGTTCCACCCCAGTTGGAACACAGTGGGAACAAGAACCCTTGCCGATGATGAAAAGTTTCTCGATTTATTTTGTTTAGGCTGACAATGTAAACATGATGTGAACCGATGTTTAGTCACAATGCTTGTACTTAGTTCATTGATTTGAAAGTGATTTGTTGCAAATTGTGATTCTATGATATTTCATTAGTGAAACATTCTGAAATTACATAAAATATCAAATATTACATCCTAAGAATTACCATTCATCCATTACAGTTGAAGCATACACTTAGCTCAACTCAATACATGTCTCATTAATTAATAGCAGTCCTATTTCCATCTTGGCCTGCAGATAACAATATTGTCAACAGTAGTTACCTCAGATAGTAGTGATTCGCCACCCTTTCATCCACGATTTGACTATGGTATGTGCAACAACAACTTCTAAGGTTGGACAACAAACTTTGAAAATGTAATACAGCCCAAGCAAATTGGTCCTCGATTCCCACGCAAGCTCCAACAGACTTGACTATCCATGCTTGGGAAATTAGTGATTGAATTAGCTTGGAGGCTCATGCTTGGCACAAGGAAAGACGACTTGGAAAACCAATGTAGCTATCCCTGCACTAGTTGTAACTCTTCATAAACCACGTCCCATCCTTAAAGAAAATTGTCGGCCAATAATGGTTGTAGGCGTAAACTCCAGGGTCTTGAAAACTCATGCCATTCCTCAAAAAGAATAGAGTATGCCTTCCTTCTTGTGTGGTAGAAATTTTTTTCCCTTTCAAACAACAACTGGGGCAAAGCTCAACATTTATTATATAGATCCCAATCGAACCTTCACAATACCAAACTGAAATCTTAAACAATCCTTTTGCAATTCCTTTATTATGAAAATTGTTGATCACTATATTTTCCAATTCTTGTTAAAACCATCAAACCTTGAAAAATTGAAACTTTCTTGCAATAGATTAAAGCACAAACACAACCTCTAAATGAAGTTGTCAGCAAGTAGCCTTGGGAGATCTTTCAGTCCTATAGCATACTATTCTTCATGAGGGTTTTCATCCTCAATGAAGCCAAGATTTTCTAGTCCAACTTGCAAACCCTTAACAATTTTCTCCAAAAACATGCATGTGCAAATGAGCTTTTATATTTGCCTCCAATTCCCACGCCCAAGTTGGCATATTAAAATATTTTATTTAATTTATTTCCCACCTTACATCTCCCTTAAGTTGGTATCCAACTTTATGTTATAAAATAATCTTTTAAAACTCCTTATAATGCCCTTTTATCATAAGTCATTAAAACATATAAATAACATAAGTTAAATATTTAATTTAACTTTATTATTAATGTTATTTAAATTTAAAACCCATGACCATGATAAATGCTTGGATAAATTCATGGTGAAAATCCACCAACTTTCCTGATATCAAAATATTGTCAATTGACCAAGACATGACCCGCCACAACTTACTAAAAATAGTAAGTATGGCCAAAGTGTTTGAATAAGCTTTAGAAAGCACACTGCAAAATCCTTGGTAAACACTAAGCTGGGAAAACGTTGACTAAGCTCAAATGGCTGATTGACCAAGTCCACAAATGCCCTCAAAGGGCCCCATAACCACCCTATTAGTCCACGAGGACCAAGTGATGGACTAACCTCTGCAACTAATAACTGCCTAGGAAAAGGGGGCATTACACTCTCATTGGTTAGCAACTTTATTGTTTTATAATGTTTGTGCTTGGTTTGTTTAAAATTTTCTCATCTTTTGTTGTAGAGTTGGTACTACCTTGACTTTAAGGGCATGCCTTCTACAACCTACCCTAATTTTTGTGAATAGAGTATTATTACCTTTGTAGTTTATAAAAAGTAATAAATGCTTATTCATCAAAAAAAATGTTCTAGTTCAACGTAACGACTTTTATTGAAATTGTAAGTATTCCCTTATGTACATTTTCCTCTATGTTTGAAATTTATTACATTCTAAAAGTTTGCTCTAATCAATTGTTGGTCCGATTTTTAAAATTTATTTTTTTTCATCAAAAAGAATTAAATATTTAATTAAGTACATAAATGCATTGCAACCTTGACATCTTAAAACTTTAGTAGAAAGAGTTTTATAATGGTGCATAAGCCAAAAATTATAATGGTGCATAAGCCAAAAAGACAAAATTTAATTCCTAAGATGATCCCAGTTTTGAGTGCATGGCATTGGCTAACTATTTATACAACTCTTGGTAGATGGATTTAACAGTGCCAACCCATTTCTACAAGACCTTGGTGTAATGCCAACAAGTGGAACAAAAATACACAAGCCACCAATGTAAGATATTCTGTGAATTGAAAACTATTACTCTAGTTTAGTTTTGCTAAAGATCTTGGGAGCAATGAAACAATTGGGCATTGAATTGTGGAGTAAATGATCAAAATTCCAATATAATTGAAAACACAAGAATAACATATGACATTTGATAACATTTACACTAAGTAAACCCAACAAATCAATTTCACTATTTTGTCAAAAAGAAAGCAGTCTACCTGGCTGACCATAATCAAGCCTGGGCAATGAGTTGCCTATGCCCATGTGGTATATGTGTCAAAAATCTGACCTAGGAACTATTTTTCCATCACATCATTGGCATGCCATTCCAACATGAATATAATCTTAGAAAGATAGGAACTGAAATAGGAGAAAATGTCATTGAATTAACAAAGAATCCTTGGGTGTTGAACTATGCAAGGATCTATATAAACAAAGGAACAAGTCTCTGCCTGATAAGATTGTTGGGAATATGATGCCATTTAATTGCAATCTTAAACATATTTCATGTATCTCCTAAGTCATTGGAAAGTGTTCCCCAACACTAGGATTAGAAAGAGATTAAATTCGAATGAAATGAACATGTAAATTGACATTTGTAATTATTCCTAAATGATAGAAACATGTGGGGACGCCCAAGAAGAGCTACTACAAAATATGAGCACATGGGGCGCCCACATGGAAGGTGGAACCCACCTTGCTTCAGTTAATTGTTTGGAGGATTGATAACACTTCAGTAATGCATGTAAATATCCTACAAATTAGGGATTGATATTTACATGGGTGGAGTTCAGTTCAGTTCAGTATCAGTTCAGTTCAGTTCAGTTCAATTCAGTTATGGTTTAGTTATCTTCAGTTGCATGTAGTTAGTTTGAGTTGAATACTAGTTGACTTGAGTTGCATGACTAATGACTTCAATTGCATGACATATAACAGGTGGATACTTTCAATTAAGTAGGGATGATCAATCATGCATAATGTTTGTATGAATTGGTGGAGAGATATGTTTCAGTTAACTAAGATTGACTTGGACCCACCTTGGGCACCCAAGTTGGCATTTTTGAGGTAACACCTTTTGCATGAGAAGATATTTATAAGGCTCAGTTAAGTGGGCCCATTCTTGGGTGCCAACTTTGAGGTAATTCTTGCAAGATTTTTTTTGACCAACGATCAATTAAGTGTTCAGTTTGGGGTGTCTAAATTGAGTAGACTTTGGTTTTGACTTCATGTTACAGTGTGGAACTCTACTTGCACAATCTATGCGTAGATTTTTGTGAGGATCTTTATGCTCTTGATTTGTACAACTCTTATTGAGTTTACATGCTCATTAATTGTCTATTTATTGCAGCAATTGCATCATGATTATTGCAGGATAACAGGTTAGCAAGTTGAGCTTGTGCATGTGTGAGGGTTTGAAGCATGGCATGGAATGTATGGATTCATGCTTGGTCACATGGAATGCATGGATAACTTGTAATTGTAGCAAGTGTATGAGAGTTCCAATCAGAGTTTATTGCAGGTTGTGAAGAAGAATTGTTGAAGGCAAAAGAAGCATATCAATCAAGGATTGATACACTGTTATTGTAATCTTGTTCTAAGGTTAACTAATACAAACACTATTGATTCTGGTTGTGGAGTTTTTTCCCGAGAGGGTTTCTCCACGTATATGCTGTGTCACTTCTATCTTCTTGCTTCTACAATCTTTTGTCTCTTTCTACAATTGGTAAATTTGATTGAAATAGATAATCATACACAAAGAATTTGTAACAAAGAACACTTAATTAGATCTACAATCTCATAGTTTTACAAGTTCTAAGCTACATAATTTCACATTCATTTTCAACATTTGTATCAGAGCTAACGGTTGGGTAGAGTTTGGGACAACTTTCTCTTAAAAGTTTGAAGGTTTTTTGGCTAGAGTGTGAGCTTTTACTATTGTGTTATTATATATTTGTAAAAGAAGTGTGTTTTATCTTCTTGGTTTAGAGATTAAGGTTTTCTTGACCTTTTGGGAGCTATGTCGTTAACAATAGATTCTTTGATTGTGTTGAGGCCATGGATGATCTTCATTTAGGAGATGGTTATCACGATGTCATGGATAGCTTGGTTACATGTTTCAGTGGGAGTTTTTGACAATGATGGTTTGATGTTTATCTTGTTGCCATGTATAGCTCGATATCATAGTTCAATGGGAGCTTTGGTAGGATATGGCTATCTTCATGTGATTTGAAGAGGTTTTAACATCTTGTTTCATGGGGAACCCTTAGAGTCTTTGGTAAAGGTGTTATAGTTCTTCCTTTGGAGAGGATGTAGTGTTTTTTGGTTTTGAGTATTAATCATTTGCTTGGAGCTTCATGATTATGCAGGTTGCATTTGAAGTTGGCATTGATTGATTGGTGGGTACTCATGGATACTAGAGAGACTTGGGTTAGGCTAGATATTTCTTGTGTTAAGAGATATGTGTTGGAATGGTTACTTGTTATAAAAAAAATTCAACAATAAAGACTGAGGAGCCTACACCTATGAATGTGAGTCCATCATAGACCTAATGAGGAGGTTGTCTTTATTGAAAGCCTATATTGCTTGGTGTTGTATGCACATGACAATCTTGTATCCCACTCTTGGTCTACTCGGTAGGTAAATGATCTAAAAGGTGTTCCCTACCTGATTATTAGATGCATTATTTAAATGTATCTTGTCTTCTCATGCATTAGTCTTGAAAATTGAGTTCTGAGGGATTATTGAGAAGTAGATGCATGATTTTATGTATTTCCATTGTTCTCCTTACAATCTTGA